>CM053789.1:629939054-630539054 GCA_028749045.1 Cupressus sempervirens | reverse complement strand
TCCATCCTTGGTAATGCCCTTACTCTTGATGCTTTGATTGGTGGATTAAATTATTTTTAATTGAGTAACTTTGATAACAATTTACCTAAGGTAGAAAAATATTTTCAAGTCATCACTAACTATTGGAATTCCAAGGAGAGATAAGAGTAGTCACTATAAAAAAGATGAAAGTGACTATGAATAAGGTGAGAAAGAACAAGATGAGATAGAAGCACTTCTGGCTAGAAGGCTACCTAGAGGAAAACAAAAGTTTAAAGGTAAATTACCCTTGATATGTTTTACATGTAATGAGGATGGTCATGTTGCATGTAGATATCCTAAAACGAGAAAGAATGATAAAAGGGACAACAAATATCAAAGGAAAAAATATTACAAGGATAAGGGAAATAAGTCTTGTTACATAAATAAGGAAGAACACACCAAGTCAAAATCTAATGATGAAAATGAAGGATAGGAATTTTTGTATGTTGCCGTGAAAGAATATTCATAGGAAGAAAGGTACAAAGAAAAAAAATCTTATATCTCATGTTGGTAAGAATAATACTTTGATTATTGATAGTGGTTGTTCACAACATATGGATAGTGATATTGATAAGTTTGGTAAACTAGAAGAGTATGATGGTGCATTTGTTAAACTTGGAAATGATAGAGGTTCACTAATGCTAAATGAAAAGATTGGATGCAATGATGCTTATTGGGTTCAAGGTCTAAAATAAAAATTTTTTAGCATTGCACAGTTGAATAATATAGGTCAAAAATCTTTAATGTTGATGGAGAATTGATAGGGATTGGTGAAAGCACAAGAGCTAACCTATTTTACTTGTACTCCACTATGAATACCTTCTTATTTTCTAGAGTTGAATATGTTTGGTTATGACATAAAAGGCTCTATCATGTGAACTTTGATAAAATGGTTAAAGTTAGTAGGAAGAAGAAAGTGAGGGGTTTAACAAGATTACATTAGCCTAATAATGCTATGTGTAAAGAATGTCAACTCAATAAGATTACTAGCTCAAGTTTCTTAAGAGAATCATATTAATCTAATGATATATTGGATTTGGTTCATTTGAACTTTGTGGTCCTATGAAAGTTGAAATCTATTAGGGCGATAGATATTTCATCATATTTTTTGATAATTATTTAAGAATGATGAATGTGATATTTCTAAGAGTTAAATATGATATATTTCAAATGTCCAAATGGTATATGACTAGAGTTGAGAATGAAACTGATAAGAAATGGAAATTTTTAAGATCTGATAGAAGAGCCAAATTCATGTTTGATGAATTTATTAACTATTTTAATGAGAACGGAATCACAAGGAAAGTATTTGCACTAGCACCACAACAAAATGACACTACTTAAAGGATAAATAGATCCATTGTCGATTCTATAAGAACATTGCTAATTGAGAAAGGAGTAACACAAATATTTTAAAGATAAGAAATTAGTACTTCTATCTACACCCTTAATCGAGTAGAGTTGAAGAAAGGTACAAACAAAACATCTTATGAACTCTGGTATGTACACACATCAAATGTAAGTAACTTGAAAATATTTGGAAGTAGATCTTATACTCATAAGGATAATAGAAATGGAAAGTTTGATTCAAAAGGAGATGAAGGAATATTCCTAGGATGCTCCACTAGGAGTAAAGCATATAAGTGTTTAAATTAAGTTACTGACACCATAATTGAAAGTGAAAATGTGACAATTAATTAGTTTGTAGATAAAAATTACAAGGAAAGAAAGAAGGGACTTGAAGACTATCGAAGACTTGTCTATGTTTAGGAAGGAGCATGTGAAAATTTACTTGAGTAGAAAATTGAGTCACAACTGAAGATAATCGAATAACAATAGATATCCATAGAGTGACAATTTGCAGTACCCAAACCATCAAAATAACACACCAAACAAACTATTGAGCCCCCACTGAATGTAGAAAATGATGGAGAACCTAGAATTGAGCCTATCTTAGAAAAGCATTTCATAAGGCATCATTCATAGAGTCAGATAATTGAAGATAATAATGATAGAGTCATGAAAATACACAATTTAAGATAAAATACATGCTTAATTTTTGATTTTGAGCCTAGAACTATCAAAGATGCACTTGAAAATGAATATTGGATTAATTAAATGAATGAAGAGATAGATCAGATTGAGAAGAATAAAACATGGACATTGGTACTAAGACCCAAAGAAAAGAATGTGTTTGGAATAACTTGGATTTTTAGGAACAAGTTGAATGAAAATGGTAAAGTTATAAGAAATAAAACAAGACTAGTATGTAAAGGATATGCTCAAGAGGAAGGAATTGAATATGGTGAAATACTTTCCGCAGTTGCAAGATTAGAAGGAGTGAGAATAATACTTGCATACACAACATACAAAATATTCAAGGTCTATCAAATGTATGTCAAGTTTGCATTTTTGAATATAATTCTAGAAGAAGAGGTCTACATTGAAAAACATAAAGAATTTGTGGTAAAGGATTAGAGGAATATGTTATGTAAAATGCACAAATCCTTATATAAATTGAAGTAGGAACCCCAAAAATGGTATAGAATATTGAACTCTTATTTGATCAAAATTGGTTTCATTAGAACTAGTAAAAATAGCAATTTGTACTTGAGGAGTGAAGATGAAGATAAGGTCTTAATAGTGTAGATATTTGTTGATGGAATTATATTAAAAGAAAATTATGTGAAATGAGGAAAGAACTTGAAATATTAATGTTTGGTGAGATAAATTTTTTTATTTTTTTGAAAGTTCAACAAGTTAAAGATGAAACATATATTACTCAATCTAGATACATAAAAAAGATACTAAAAACACTTGTTATGAAAGAGTCAAAACTATTAGGTACACCAATGGTCACTTTATGTAAATTGTCCAAGGAAGATAACTTGATAGAAGTAAATGAGATACTATATAGATCAATGATTGAGAAGTTGCAGTATGTAGTTCATAGTAGACCTGATATTGCACAAGTAGTTGTAATAGTAGCAAGATTTTTAGCCAATCTAGGAAGACACTTTTGGTTGCAATAAAATGAATCTATAGATATTTGAAGGAAACTAAAGATTATGGATTATGGTACAAGAAAGATGGAGTTTTTGAGTTGAGAGTGTACACTAATGCTGATTGGGTAGGAAATGTTGATGACATAAAGAGTACATGTGGAGGCACTTTCTTTTTATAAGAAAGACTTGTGACATGGATGAGTAAGAAGAAACATTGTATCTCACAATCCACTACTAAATTTGAATATAAGGAAACCATAATCAATAGCTCAAATATTGTATGGATCAAACAATTTTTGGAAGGTATGAAAGAGTAAGTCACAAATCCTATAATAATCTATTATGACAACACTAGTGCTTTTGACATATCAAAAAATCTTATGATGCATGCAAAGAAAAAACATATATGAATTAAGTATCACTATCTCAGAGAAAAAGGTCAAGAGAAACAAGTAAAGTTGGAGTATCTGAAGTGAAAAGAGAAAATAAAAGATATATTCATCAAGCCATTACCTAAGGATACTTTTAAACATCTAAGAGGTAAACTAGGGGTCATTCCCCTATCCAATATTAAATTTATGACTTATCAAAATATCTATCTGGGATTTGATATAAGGTATAAGGTATAACTATAGTAAATAAATAAAAGGAGAGAGAAAAAGAAAAGGCAAGTTTAGCAAACCTAAAACTGATGGAATTTGTTTGGCCTTGAGAATTTCTATCAAAGGGGGAGAATATCATTGATGTATGTGAGTGATTACATATGAGTGACAATATGTATGAGAAAAGAATGGATTGTGGAGAAGTTATCCATAGGGGGAGAATAAGTGAGAATAAGTAAAAAAATAGAGAACCTGATCAGATAGAGTTACATAATACAAAACCAAGCTATGACATGAGAGTGGTTGGCATGAAAATTGTTGAAGGAAGTTCAAAAGTGTTTTTATGAACATGGAAGATTATAAGATAAGAAGAATTTCTTGAAGAATGTTTTTTCATCATTGTCAAATGGGAAAAATGTTAGCCCCAACTAATTATGCTGAGATTGTAATGTATGTGGATTAGTTATATTTTATTATGTTGTCATTGATGTCAATCTTGAAAAGGTAAGACATTATTCTAATTCAATAAGATACAAAATCATTTAAAGGATGTAGTGTTGATTGATGAAGAGGTTAGTAGAAATTATTGTTAGAATAGATAGTCCACTGATATAACTGGGGGGGGGGAGTGAATTAGTTAACCAACTATCTTCACTGTCATTAACTTTAAACAAACTTAACCATATGAGTAATGTTAACTAAAATAAGATACTCATACACAATTAACACCATATATGTTAACTAGGGAAACCCTTGATCAGAGGGAAAACCTTAATGGGGATGGTACCCACAAGATACTCATACACAATTAACACCATATATGTTAACTAGGGAAACCCTTTATAAGAGGGAAAACCTCAGTGGAGATGGTACCCACAAGATGATGTACTAATATCAATATTCCTTGTTAGAGGATAGACCCTGGTAGGAGCCTATTACACTATTCAATACATATGAGTCCCTATCAGGAGACTTTGAACACCTGTTAGGAGATTCCAACCCTATTAGGAGTTATGCCAATCCTGTTAGGAGTTGTGGAAGATAGCTAGACCCACTGTTCAAACAGCTTCAAGGTTAAGATCAATTAACCCACTATCCAAATGATATCTCTATTATTCCTTATAGAATGATAGAGCTAAAATGTACTTCTTTCCTTTGTCTCTTTCTTATCAACTAGACTCTTTATCTTTTTGATCTTGTAACTAGATCTCATACTACACATCCAATGATCCCTAGGATCGCTTACATGCATTTAGTAAGCATTTTGCTCCTTCTTGCACTACGCACTAATACTTCACTTTCCACTTGATCCTCTAATCCAAGTTCTTCTTACAAGAAAGGAAAACAACTTTCCTTTATACTACATCTTCATAATAATTCCTTGAGTAAGCTTTGAGGCTTTCCCAATTAATTAAAATAAGATAATTAGTTAATTAACAATTGCAATAGCACTATTAGCTCACAGTCTATAACAAACTTTACACATGTAAAACCATGTTTTGCACACACATTGGCATTACCACACAATTGTACTCTATCACTATGCAACTATACATCATTTCATTACATCTCAGATGAAAGATAGTGATAGATCATCAAAACACAATTTTCCAATACTCTATTTCTGTACTGCTTCCAGTAAACCAATTGTAACTTCTGTACACCATTGACTTAGACTTAGTCCTCTTAACCACATCATCAAGAAAACCTTAGGAACATGTCCTCCACTGCATATCATCTAAAACTTCCCTAGCTTTTATGCATCATAATATTACTAACTACTATTCTTCCAGTCTTTACAAAATTACTGCTATGTTGACATCAATGACAAAAATAGTCATGAATGCAAGATATCAATACTCTCCAATGCTTAGGATACTCCCCCCACTAGTTGTAATACCCAAAAATTGGCTCATTTCCATCTCAACCAATTCTTGTCTATTTTGGTCAACCCTAAAGTCCTATTTCATTAGGCAATTCTCATTTTTGCTACTTGACTTAATTGTCAAATGTAAAAAACCCTAATTTGCATTAATCATGCTATTTCTTTAATTCTTAAAAGTATTGACTTAGATTAACTACATTAAACTTATCGATTAAGATTTTGATTTAATTTGAAGTGTTTATACTTTAATTAAATTACGTTATCTCCTAAGGCTAATGTACTAAGGAATTGAAATTTTTAATTTAATAATGCTCCCATTTTAATTATTGAATGCAATTATCCAATTAATGGGAATTTTCATTTATGAGGTCATATCTCACTTTTATTAAATTAAATAATCTTCCAATTTCATCTCTCCAGTTCAGGAATGGGAATTCCAAGTGATCTATCTCTCAAATTGGAATTGGCTTAATCCATTTATTCTCACACTTGGGTGAACTCCAGTTAACTTTTCATTACAATTAGGATCTAGGTTAGTTAACCTCACCTACACTAGGAATCTTTCATCCTGACTCAATCTCTGCTTCAATGTTGACCATCAATTTGAATTGATCTCAACCGTTAATTGATTTTAGGAATTATATTTAAGAGGCTTCTAATTCATCATTTAGGAGGTTGGGATTTGAATTGCATTGAAATACTATCAAATTGCATACTCAATTACTCAATCTTGTCATAGCTTTTTGAATTTTTTAGCATTAATGTCATATTAGATTAAAAAAACCATCCATCTAGTTTAATTCTCTTTTACTTGTTGTTAGATTAAACAACACATCATTTTGACTAAATACACTTTCATATTATTGCATAAAATCCTTAATATTAAACGGTCTAGTTGCCTGCTTCTTGATCTGAGAATGCATAGGCAAAATCCCTCTAATTAGAAGGCAACATGTTGCTCTGTTGGACCTCTCAAATGGACAATTCAATGTTTATTTTAGGATGGTCTTGCATGTAAGGACCATGTTGAATTGTATGTGAAGATTAGAGGTCACATTTCAGCATATACATTTCTAGTGCCCACCATGGGGCCAAGAAAAACAAGTTTTATGGCCTCATTTATCATATTTTTTGATATTTTTGTCATTCTATCATACTTCTAAGTATAGACTTCCAGATTTTTGCGTGAAAAATCTCATTTTCACACGAAGATTTGAGGTTTTTTCTTGCTTCTCTACACTTTCTCATGTGAAAAAGTTCCCCATTGCATGATTTCTTGTGCAACAGCTCATTTTCTTCCGTGGGTCTCTATAAGAGTTTGCACGAATCTACATAAAAGTTTGCATAAGATCTTGCAACAACATATTTAAAATATTTTTTATTATTTAATTTTATTTTTGTGTGATCTTTGAAGCATCTTGAATTAATTTTTCTAATTTTCTATAGCAGAACAATTATCTATAGGATGTTTTGACGAAGATTCCTTTTTACATAAACTTTCCAAACATGAACTGACTATGTGTTTGCAGGACGCTGTCAAAGATATGATTGTCAAAAACCAATTTTAAAACCCACATAAACCATTGTGTCTTGTTCTTGCCTTCTAAACATAGTCTAATTAGGGCTTGTGAACTTCATATGGTGCAAGATAGGGGAATAGGGGAGTATGCCCTTCACCACTTGGAGGTCATGACCAAGGGTGAATCAAAAACCTAGAAGCCTTTGAAAGATGACATCTAAGGGAGACAAGCAACTTAGTGGTTCTCTAGTGCAAATCCTCTTCTATGATAGGATGATGATTTCCTTTTAGGGAATCAAAATCTTTAGAAAGGATAAGTCTAGATCAATTAAGCTAAGTTGGTGATTAACACGTTTAATGTGTTTGGGTGAGGTAATAAGGTAGAGGAGTATGCTCTTTCCCCTTGAGGGAAATCAAAAACTCGAACCCTTAGATCTGAACCACCAGTCTGAGTCAACCTTTAGAGGGCCTATTAGAGTGATCCAACCTCTAGGAATGAACCAAGTGAGCACAATCCTTTTGCCATAGATTCCAAATCACTATAATAAAGAAGATTTGTAGAGTGAAAGACTCAAAAGCTGTATTAATTTCCTCTCCTTCATTCTTGATATCACATATCAAGGAGAGGCTCTGCCTATTGTACTGACTGGCGCTAGCCCCAGTCTTGCTAAGAAAGTGTGCACACTTTCAAATGCTAGTGTGGGCTGCTGGTCTCAACTCCACTTGCAGAGCCATTGGGGATTAATACGAACAAAAGCCAAGTAAAAACCTTTAATTAGAGGCTACCCAATTCACCTCCGAAAGGGGGCATAATCTTTGTGCAAGGAGGGGGAAGAATCTCTACTATAGAACTCACCATAGGCATGCTACTAGGTGCTAGAAGGTGGTATACATCATTGACTCCTACCACAAGGGTGTTCTCTAAGAATTTATGTTATTGAGCCCTTTGAATATACCAAAAACATGGGTGCCCCTAGGGGGTGACACAGCTGTGTGAGGTGCACACATGACCATAAGTTGTGGGAAAAAGGTTTTGCCTTATCTACCATTTTTGGTTTTAGGGATAAAGCATGTTTATTATCAAGTCTTAAACATGTCCAAACTTGTTTAAACAAATTGAAGGTAAAGACTCCCCGGTTCCTCTAAGTTGCTTTGTCCTTAGTTGGATTGTATTCGACTATTGTTTTCTCCTCATGTCTTGTTCAAAATACTTTGTCTTGTTCGAGACCAAATTCTATTTAACAACTTCAAAGCCAACCTTGCAATCTATTTGAATTTTTTCAAACAAACCAAAAATCTATATAGAACAATCTGAAATCTTCAAAGTCTATTCAAAGTTCAATTTCAGTTGTCAATCTAGTCTCCATTTTTGTGCATAGTTTACAAAATTTTTTGTGAGTACCTTTTGTCTTGTCATTTCTTTGTGTCACTTTGTCTAGGTTATCGTACGAGTTTGATCAAATCTCTGTGTAAGATATTGCAGTCAACATTCTATCTCACTTGTCAAAATATTAGCACTTCTTCACACAACCTAGTGCACATCCTCGTGCAAATCTATATTGCTATTATGAGTCTTCGCTTGTGCTTGTGTACTTTCTCATGTGGCTTCTAAAGGAATTTTGCATGAGATCTTGAGTCAAAACTATCAAATTGGTCTATCAAAGCTATCTACAACAATTTACCTCTTTTTTTTCTACAAGCAATCTATGATAGCGACATCCTTCTTAGCTGATGACTTGTGATCCACATTTCCTAATGTAGGTTCGCTCTGCTACCACTAACAAAGGTATACTAAGATACCACTGATGTAGGGCCAACACCACCCTTAAAAACTCACAACTAAGATTACAAAAATATGGAGATAGAGAGATGAAAAAAATGCTTCATAAACCTTCCATTAATACTTGAAATTCATTACAATATTCTCCAAATGAAAGGACTCCAAATTCTTACAATAAGAGATATTTTCTCACTAAGAGCTTCTACAAGAAATTACATCTGAAGAGCTTCACTACAAGAGCTTACACTTGAAGAGCTTCTACTTGAAGAGCTTGATTACAAATGAACATAAGCCTTCTTTAAATAGGCACTTACCACCCAAGGCATGATTTATCCACAACATTCTAGAATTTCCAAAACCTTCTACAATATCCACAACCTTCTAGAATTTCAACCTAAATACAACTAAGCACCACCATGTGGCCCAATTAGAAAATTATATTTCTTTTGTAGATCACAAAAAATATTAAATGCATGATTAAAGGAACTTTCCACAAACTTCTAAGATGCCAACTACACACTTCGATAAATGAAATGAGAACTATTTTCCTATTTTTCTATTTACGCCACCTATGCACCTTAAAAATAGAAATTCCTCTTTTCTCCTTTTTTTCCTATTTTTCTATTTTAAAATTATTTTCTTTCTATTTTTTTCACTTTCTCTCTCCTCCACAATTTTTTTTTTTTTCTAATAATTTAATTTTCCCATGCAAGATGCTCCTGCATCAGACTCCCTTGGTAGATAGAAAAGTGTGTCCCACACTTTGACACCAAAAGAAAGATATATAACCATCTTCATCTTCACCACAAGCTTCCACCTCAATAGGGACAAGAAAACCAATATGCAAATCTTCCACATTTTTTTTCTTCTGATGCATGATGCTCCTGCATTCAACTCTCATGGTAGGAAATTTTTTGTTAATATGGATTCACAAAATGAAGTAGCCATTGTTGATATTATTTTTATTTTTTCCTCTTCCTCCAACGCATAGCTGGAGCAATAATCTGATGCCGATATATTTCCTTCTTTCTTCTTTTCCAACACCTAGTCGGAACAAATGTCTGTTGCTGAAATTTCTCCTTTGCAATGAACTTTGTCCACGTATAAATCTTATCCTAATCCAATCTTGTTGAATTAATCAGACCTGTAATAAACCTAGCAACACCATACCAATCTTTCTTTACATACCACACATGACTAACAAGATCCTCATGCAAACCATTATCAATATCTTTTAAACTCATCTCAAAGACAACATCCCATGATTCATAAGAATTTACCTCTTTGACATATTCATCTTCGCTTGCCTCTTTCATGTTTTCAACAATGCATGTAACTACTGCACTTGCTTGATCTCCAACTAAGGCACTATACTTTTCCTCCATTGCTGCAATCTTCAAATCATCTTGATCTATTTTAGGTTCGTAAATCTTGTCATCTTCATGCTCTTCCTCTTTTCATTCATCATCTTCAACTTTAGGTTCACAAATAATTTCCTCTTCATCTGCTTGCTCTTCCATTGGATCATCTTTCTTTTCTACATCCAAGGAATTATCAACATCCCTTTTCTAGTAATGCGCTCTTTGTTTCCACAACTCAGCTTCTAATTCATTCACTTGCTTCTGAAAATCAACTAGCAATGCCTCTTGATTTCTTGCCCTAATTTTCTCTAGTTGAGGAATCCTTAGAATCCTTCCAATCACAAAAGTCATCTTCTTCTTTCTCTTCTCCATAATCAAGTCTTTAGAAGACAAATCTCATGCAACACAAGAACCTTGTGCAAACTACCTCACAGTCGGCGATCTGTCTACACAATTAAGAACTTCTTGACAAACTTCACCTAACTCAAGGTCCTAGTGCAAACTGCCTCATGTTCGGCGATCTGTCCACACCCTCAGAACTCCCACTTTGATACCACTATGTAGGTTCACTCTGCTGCCACTAACAAAGGTATGCTCTGATACCACTGATGTAGGGCCAACACCACCCTTACAAACTCACAACTAAGATCACAAAAATATGGAGATATAGAGATGACAAAAATGCTTCATAAATCTTCCATTAATACTTGAAATTCATTACAATATTCTCCAACTGAAAGGACTCCAAATTCTTACAATAAGAGATATTTTCTCACTAAGAGCTTCTACAATTGAATGATGCGAAAAAGAAGTATTATTTTTATGATCAAGAGTTCTATGCAATAGTTCAAGCCTTAAAGAAATGGAGGCATTATTTATTTCCAAAGGAATTTGTTTTGTATATTGATCATTAGGCATTACAGTATGTAAATAGCGAAGGTAAATTGAATTAGAGGCATATGAAGTGGGTAGAGTTCTTGCAGAGCTATACATTTGTGTTGAAGCATAGAAGTGGAAAATCTAATAGGGTTGCAAATGCACTAAGTAGGAGACAATCGTTCCACAACATTCTAGAATATCCATAACCTTCTACAATATCTACAACTTTCTAGAATTTCCACCTAAATACAACTAAGCACCACCATGTGGCCCAATTAGAAAATTACATTTCCTTTATGGATCACAACAAATAATAAATGCATGATTTAAGGAATTTTGCACAAACTTATTAAGATGCCACCTACACATTTCTGGTAGAAGCTCTTCAAGTAGAATCTCTTCAAGTGTAAGCTCTTCAAGTGGAAGCTCTTTGAATGTAATCTCTTGTAAGGAAGCTCTCAAGGTGTAGCGAACAAGCTCTTTTGTTGTAAGCTCTTCTAGTTGGAAGACCTTAGTTAGGAAGTTCTCTTATATTATAAAAGTACATTTGAAGAGCTTTACTACAAGAGCTTACACTTGAAGAGCTTGCACTTGAAGAGCTTTTCAAGTGTAAGTTCTTGTAGTGAAGCTCTTCAAGGTGAAGCTCTTCAAATGTAATCTCTTGTAAGGAAGCTCTTCTAATGTAATCTCTTGTAAGAAAGCTTGAGAAGTAGAAGCTTGGGAAGTAGAAGTCTTAAGAAGAAGCTCTTTTGTTGTAAGCTCTTCTAGTTGGAAGTCCTTAGTGAGGAAGCTCTCTTATATTGTAAGAGTTTGGAGTTTTTTCCATTTGGAGAATATTGTAATGAATTGCAAGTATTAATGAATGCTTTACGAAGCATTTTGTCATCTCTCTATCTCCATATTGTTGTGATCTTGGTTGTGAGTTGGTATAGGTGGTTTGGCCCTACATCAATGGTATTAGAGAAAATAGACTTCATGTACTTAGACTTAGTTTCTGTATCATGTGTTTTCATTTTTGGATACCCATTTGGGTCAAATTAAGGTTCCAACTCTCACAGTTCTACTATCAGTGTTCTAGGATAGAGTATTTGAACACCTTGGGATACGTGTAAATGCCAAAAAAATAGGAGTATGTAATTGAGCCATCATTTTGGTGAACTAGAAGGTGTAAATTGGTGAGAAGATTGTAATTGTAATTTAGAGCATTATAGAAAAAGAATCAGGTCGAAAGGCCCCACGGTTTGAAAGTTATTGCAATTTTTTGGTTTCTGGGACCTCCTAAGAATGTGTCAAAGTTAGGTTAGGGGAATTAAATGACCTTGAATAGGGAAAAAAAATGGGGGATGAGCAAAGCTGGTCCATAGGGCTATAGAGCGCTTCGAGAGCTTTCTGGAAATGTAAACGGTTTGTCAATCAGAGCTACGGTTCAAAAGTTATGCCTCTCAGAAGTTCGATTACCATTTCTGGATTCTTCTAATTTTGTGCTGACTTCTAATGCTACTTCCAGAGCCTTTTATTTGGTCTGCATCATTTCCACTAGTCATGTCTCTCAGTTACCTTGTTCTTGTCCTTTAGTACTAGTTGTGCTTTGTGTCATGATAGTCATAATCTTTGGCTATTCTAGCCCTTACTTAGACTACTCATACCTTAGTATACTGAACTCTTATCTTGCCTTTTGAGACTACATTCTAGTGTGGTCATTATCTAGGTTTTTGTTTCTTGTCCTTGTATATGACTGTGGCAAAAAGACATGGAAATGTGTTCTATCCCCTTATACTTAGAAGAGGTAGAGCTAGGGGTCATAATTGTGACAGAGGTCACATTCCAATTTTTACACAGTCCATGTCCAATTTGTCCAGTGGTGAGTCTTCATGATCTCCATCACCAATTAGATCACCTCTCATTCAGAGAACATTCTCTATAAACTTAAAACAAACTAGGAACCCCTTGTATCAAGAGGATCCTAAAACTAGCAAAGGTCCCACATCTCCAAATGACATAGCTGAATTTTTATTCAGACAACCTTTCCAATCGAGACATCTTGAAACTATTCACATTCCTACAATGGCTGATAACAAACCTGAACATGGTGAACATAGTAGAAACCAAGACCAATCTAGGAATGACAAAGAAAAAGACCATTCCATTGATGAGGAGTAGGGAGAGGTGGAAATACTTCTTGAACACATAGAAAAGTGTCATAAAGAAAAAAACTTTGGAAAGGTCATGGAAATCTTGCTCAACAAAGAGAAAGAAATATACTCCTTCAAACTTGCCCAAGAGGGAGCTAAGCTACCCCATCATTTCAATGTGGAAACTATCGTCACACTTGAGGACAAAACTAAAACTTCAAAACTCCAAAAACAATTGAAAATCATGCAAGACCAACTAGCTCAGATGATGTGTGATAAAGACAAATCCATGAAAACATACACCTTAGATGCTCTTTGTCCATTTTGATTGTCAAGAGCATAGACATGCCTCCTTTTCCAAGAGGAGTAGAGTTACCTAAGTATGATAAATACTTTGGAACTGGCAATCCCTAAGACCATTTGCAGGAATTTGGTGCATTGTTTATAGGATTTATGTAGAATTAGACATATCTCATGCATTTATTCCTAAGAAGTCTAGGTGGTTAGGCCATGGAGTGGTTTTCACACTTGCCTCCTGGTATCAAAACATTTGATGAAATTGCCAACCTGTTTGTCCAATAGTATTCTCATAAAATTCAACACCTTGTTAACATTCGATATTTGTGTAATCTTAAGCAGAAGGTTGGGGAACCTTTCCTCACATTCCTTTAGAGGTGGAGACAACTTCATACTAAATATTCACACAAGATTACTGAAATTGAAAAGCTTGACATCTTCACTAATAATCTCCTACCCAATTTTGGGTATAGAGTCCAACTTCAAGGTCTATGCACCTTCAAGGACATGGTCAAACAAGCTATCTGCATAGAGGAATTCATGGTCAAGAAGGGTGAACTTACCCTTTAGAAGGACACAAAACAAGGATCCACCTCTAACAAGGACAAACCCAAGTACACCAACAAGAATTGAGAAATTGTACATGATGGGATTGTTAACAATGTCACTCCTAAACCTGCTAAGGCAGCCTTTAATCTCATAGACAGTCTTAGCTAAGAATATTGAGAAACCTCCTCCTGAAAACAAGATATCCAAAAATATACTAAGAAAATCATGGGCTACACTCCCTGAATGAGAGTATACACCTTTGGGTGAACCTTTAGTTGTGGTGTACAAGACCTTGCTACAAAACAAGCTCATTTCACCATTGGAAAACTCTCACCCTTATGACCCACAACCATGCTCACCATGGTGGAACGAAACCACATTCTGCGAGTATAACCAAAATAAGTGACACAAAACTAGCAACTACATAAACTTGTGTCACAAAGTCTAGGACATGATCGATAATGGTGACATTGTGGTAGACGAACATAACAAGAACTTGGATCACAAGGCTTTCAAGGAGCCCTTCCCATCTTATGAAAAAGGAGAGAGCTCAAAACCAATATCTAACAACAAGGTCAACTATACATACTCTAATGACAACAATGTGATCAACATGGTTGAACCTGTGGATTTTGAGTACTATGTTGTTATTACCATCAAGGGAAATCAAAATAACAATAAACACAAGACACCATTTGTCTTGAGGGGCCCTACTTCCCACACAAATGATAATAAATCTTCACAATACTATGCCAATGCTGTTACACATTCTTGTACCAAGTTGGTACTTAAAGGCCCCACACCTTCTACTCTTGATCTTGAACAACACCAAGATAAAACACTTGCTGGTCCATCTAGTAGAGGTGCAAAAGTCACAAAAAATTCAATAGCCACTAGCTATAGTGTTCTTGATCAATTAAAACTAACTAATGCTCAAATCAAAAATTTTGAGCTACTTTAAATCTTTCCTGCCATAGGAAGATTCTTGACAAAGCCCTCACTAAGGAAAATGTTCCTCAAGATCTTGATCTTGAGTATTTTCAATCTAGGGTAGGTCATTTGACCTTGCCTTACTATATGTTCTTCTCTAAGGAGGATGATAATTTATTGAGTCACCCACACAATCAAACTCTACACATTGAGGTCATCATACATCAAACACATATCCATCTGGTACTCATCGATAATGGAGCTGGGCTGAACATTGTCTCCGCTGCTCTACTTAGACAATTAGATTATTCTAAAGACTCTATTGATCCTCATCACAAGATCACTATCAAAGCATATGATGAAGTTGAGAAAAAGTCCCTAGGACTTGTGCTGTTTCCCCTCCACATCAGTCATAAGATCACTACTGAGAAATATGGCCCAGGTCTTAGACTCATGAAGTGCTTTGGATATAAGGGAATTGGTCCTATTGGATGCAATAACAACAGTCTAGTTGATCCTATCAAAGTAATAGCTTGAAGAAATAAAGATACATTTGGTCTAGGCTTTAAGAAGGTTCCCTTCCATTTAGGGATTAACAAATTTGTACTAGAGCCTAAGAGTTTATCTAGAAATGAGTCGCAAGCTGAGCCTAATACTCAAGAAGATAATACTGATCATGAGGATCCTTATCCTATTCCTCATAATCTAGCTAAATTCTTTTCTAAACCTGATTAATTTTTGCCATGTGTTAGCACTATGGATGGTACTAGTGATTCTTTTGAGGACAATACTAATTCACACCATGCACATTCAGAATAGGGGGAGTCTAGTCAGGCATTAGGCATTGAGTACTTGTGCAAAAATCCAGATGATGGAGAGTATGTCCCTATCACTATTGGGGAATTCTACAGTCTATTACCATGTAGCATTGATTCTAAGGAATATGAATTTGACTTCCTTTTAGAAGCAACCACAAATAAAGACATCGACCAAATTCATGTCTATGAAAACCAACTCAAAGTAGGTGAAGTGTCCAGGGTTAGGTTTAATGAGTCTGATCCAACTAGTGTTCTCAAGTCTTCAATTGATGATGTTAGTGCTTAAAGGAATTCAAAGACACTTGTGGACAAAGCTGCTCTAGGTCTCAAATTGCTGGTCCAAGAATTTCATGATTGTACTATAAATGCAGTCAAACCTATGACTACTCTTTCACTCACATATCCTAATCTTATAGACTAGAATTCTAGTATATCTAGTGAAGTCCCCACATTCCAGAATGACTATGCTCTTGCCTACTACTTAAATGTGGTCAACCCAATAACCTCTTCCACCAGTGAAAAAAGCATCAACATGATTGAAGTTGACATCAAATATCTCAGTCATACAATCAAAAAGAAAAAAATAGGTTCCCTGATGGTGAAACCCACATTGTGGTAGTGTTAGAACCTAAAAATGTAAAAATAAAAGATGTATCCAAAGGTGAAAACCTCTCTGAGATGCCTACAGAAGAGATATTTGATACACTTCCTAGTTATTTTTAGGAGAGATCATCAGTGTTGATAGAGCCAACACAATTGATCAACTTGGGCATAGAAGAGAATCCTCACATGATACATCTGACACAGTCATTGTCTCCAAAAGAAGAAGAGGAATTCATTGTCTTCTTTTGAGAGAAGAAGATAAACTTTGTGTGGACATATTTTGACATGCCAAGAGTAGATCCTAATCTCATTATGCATCATTTGTCCATCGCATGAGGCATTAAACTAGTTAAACAAAACTTTGGAAAATGCATCCTCATGTTACATTGCTTGTTAAAGATGAACTGGAGAAGTTTTGAAAGTTGGTTTCATCTATGCTATTGATTATGCTGAATGGATATCCAACATTGTTATGATAGTGGACATGATAGTAGGATATGAGATGTACTCACTCATTGATGGTTTTTCTGGTTATAATCAAATCAAAATTGCACTAGAAGATCAGGAAAAGACTGCTTTTACATGTGCATGAGGAACCTTCTGTTCAAACGTAATGCCATTTGGCTTGAAAAATGCTGGTACTACATATCAGAGAGTAGTGACTACAATTTTTTGTGATATGATACATAAGACCAAGGAGGACTATGTGGATGATACCTTGGTAAAAAATGCAAAATTAAATACTCATCTGCAAGATTTGGGACCTATTCTAGATTGCATGGAAAAATTCAGTCTTAGGTTTAATCCTAAGAAATGTTTATTTGGCATCGCATCAGGGAAACTATTGGGATACATTGTGTCTATGAAAGGAATCAAGGTAGATCTAGATAAATTTAAATAAATTATGGATATACCTCCACCTATAATATTAGTCAGATGAGAGCCTTATATGGAAGACTTCAATCTATTCATAGATTCATCTCAGAGCTGGTGGATAGATTACAACCTTTCACCAAGACTCTACATAAATGTGTGAAATATAATTGGATTCAAGATTGTGAGCAAAGATTAACATAGATAAAACCATATCTTGCTAATTCACTGATATTGATGCCTCCTATCTATGGGAAGCATTTGATTTTGTATATCTTTGCCACATAAATTTTTTTGGGTATCTTACTTGCTTAAGAAGATAATGATAGCAAGGAAAGGGCTATTTATTATCTAAGTCATACATTGATCTCTTATGGATGAATTATAGTATCATTGAGAAATATTTCTTGGTGGTTGTCTTTGCTTCCCAAAAGTTGAGTTACTATATGCTCACCCACACTACAAGATTGGTGGCTAAAATTGATCCACTAAAGTACTTACTCAGTAAGGCAGCTCTAATAGGGAGATTAGCTAAGTGGGTCATGATACTAAGTGAGTTTTACATTCAATATGTTGAATGAAAAACCATCAAGGGACAAGCAATTGCGGAGCAGCTAGCAAATGCACCTATGCAGAGTCTTTTCCTGATGAACATCAATTTTTCTAATGAGTCAATTGTAACACTCACACACCAAACATGGGTGATGTTCTTTAACATGTCCTTCACACAATAGGGATCCAGTGCTGGGATACTCTTCATAACACCAAAAAGGTATTCACTCCCCAAGGCATAGAAGATTTTGTTTCCTTTTACAAACAACATTGCAAAGTATGAGGCTCTAATTAATGGCATGAAGATTGTGGTTGAATGGAGAATGGATCAGTTGAACATCTTTAGGGACTCTCAGCTCATAATCAACCAGGTTAATGATGTGTATCAAAAAAAGGATGAGAAATGAATTCCTTACAAATGCATGGTTGATAATATGAAGAAATAATTTTATCATATTAGTTTTCAGCAAATTCCTTGAGTAGACAACAAAGTGGCTAACCCCCTGGCTGTTAGGATAAACCACTAACAGAAATAAAAACTACATGCAAATATAACCAATAACAGAAAATAATAGAACACACAAAAATGGACACAAGGCACCAAGATTTAACATGGTTCACCCAATCCCTGGGCTACGTCCACCAAACAGCAAGTCCGATCTTATTACAATCCAGTGATTACAACCTGATTACAATCCGTAATCCCTTACAGCTCAATACCGCCGCAAGAACCAATTTCGTATCACCACATATAAAAAATACCCAACCCTAAGCCCTTTTTATACAAGTATTAAACCGCTTTAGGGTTATAATATGTCAGCTACCATGTCGGCTACTTCCCAAAATTTTTTTTTTCGGGCCGATGCCCCAAACCCCACTATTTATGAAGTATGTATAGTACTTTCCTGATTAGTCACCACAATCTAACAATCTCCCACTTGGGGACTAATCAGGCTCCACACTAAACAACAATCTTCCACTTGGAGACTGATCCTGTAGCAATACAACTACCGCATGGGGCTCCCACTGGATCAAACCACCTTGGACTCTGCTGTTCTTTTATTCACATTTAGTCTAAAAGACCAACTGAAGCTAAAGAGGAGTTCAGCGTCTCCCTTGTTACAACCTTTGTCAACATATCTGCTGGATTTTCATTGGTATGTATATTCTCTAGCTTTAATTGTCCATCCTCCAAAACTGATCGAATGAAATGGTGCCGCAACTGTATGTGTTTGGTCTTAGAATGCAGAGCTGAATTCTTAGCAAGATGAATGGCACTCTGACTATCTGTGAACAAATAATTATCCTTCTGAGGATGTCCCAATTCTTCCAAGAAGAACTAAAGCCATATCATCTCTTTGGCTGCCTCTGTAGCAGCAACATACTCTGCCTCTGTAGTGGAGAGAGCATTAATCTTCTGTAGCCTAGAAACCCAGCTCACGGCTACCCCACCAACAATAAAGACATAACCTGTAGTACTCTGCCTGGTATCAATATCCCCAGCCAAATTTGAGTCAACATAGCCCTGTAAATCAGTAGTAGAGCCCCCAAAGTGTAAACACTTATTGGATGTTCCTCTCAAATATCTGAGAATCCACTTGACAGCATTCCAATGCTCAAATCCTGGATGACTCATATACCTGCTAACGACTCCCACTGCATGTGCAATATCTGGCCTAGTGCATACCATAGCATATATCAAACTTCCTACAGCTGAAGCATAGGGTACCTTGGACATTTTATCCTCCTCTTCCTATGTCTTGGGACACATCTCCTTAGTCAATTTCAAATCACCAGGTAAAGGTATGCTGACAACTTTAGCATTCTCCATAGAGAAACGTTGCAACACCTTCTCAACATAATCAGCTTGAGATAGCGTCAATGTTTTGTTCTTCCTATCTCTGCAAATCTTCATACCAAGGATTTGTTTTGCTGCCCCCAAATCCTTCATAGCAAATGCATGTGCTAATTGGAATTTCAGCCCCTTAATATGATCCATGTTAGACCTAGCTATAAGCATATCATCAACATATAAACATAAAATAATGTAGCTATCATCATCCAACCTCTTAAAATAAAAACAGTAATTTGAATGACACCTATTATATCCATGCTCATGTATAAAACTGTCAAATTTCAGATACCATTGCCGAGGTGCTTGCTTCAAGCCATATAAACTTTTTTTCAATTTGCACACTAAGTTCTCCTTGCCTTTGACCTCAAAACCCTGTGGCTGAGCCATATATATTTCTTCAACCAAATCACCATGAAGAAAGGCTGTTTTAACATCCATCTTCTCTAAATGCAAATCTTCAGTAGCCACAAGACTTAAAACAGTATGAATAGAAGTCATTTTAACAACAAGAGAAAATATCTCATCAAAATCAATTCCCTTTTTCTGTGCAAATCTTTTTACAACTAACCTGGCCTTAAATATTTTCTTACCTCCTTCCTCTTCTTTCAACTTGTAAACCCATTTATTCTGTAAAGCCTTTTTACCTGCAGGCAACTTGCACAAACCCTATGTCTTATTTTTCAGCAAAGAGTCCATTTCATCTTTCATTGCAGACTCCCACTAAATCTTAGTATCCACCTGCATAGCTTCATCATAACTTTCAGGTTCACCAGCATCAGTAAGTAAAATAGAATACAAAGAGGGAGAAAACCTTTGTGGAGGTCTAATTGGCCTTGTTGACCATCTAACATTCACTGGTGTGTGTGGTATTTGTTGTTGTAGTTGTTGCACATCATGAGGAATGGCTGGAACATCAGCTTTTGGAGTATCATCCAGCACTACATAATCATCTTCTTTCTTCTCATGTTGCTGCAACAGATCTTTGTACAACACTTTTTCATTGAATATGACATCCCAACTTCTTATAATTTTATGATTTTCAAAATCCCAAAGCCTATAGCCAAATTCATTAATGCCATATCCAACAAAGACACATTTCTTTGATTTAGCTTCTAGCTTGGTTCTATTTTCAGAGTCTATATGAGCAAAAGCTTCACAACCGAAGGTCTTGAGAAAAGAATAACTCACCTTCTTACCAGTCCATGCTTCCTTTGGAATACCACAGCCCAAAGGAGTAGAGGGACCTCTATTAATCAAATATATTGTAGTATTGACAGCCTCCACCCACATGTTTAAGGGAAACCTAGCATGCAACCTCATGCTCCTTGCGCGCTCCATTATAGTCCTGTTCATGCGTTCAACCACTCCATTTTCCTGTGGAGTCCTTGGAACAGTTTTTTGTCTACGAATACCATTTGTGGAGCAATAATCTTCAAATTCATGATTGCAATACTCACCACCATTATCAGATCTGAGACATTTTAATTTCTTACCAGTCTCATTTTCAACCAAACATTTCCATTTCTTAAAAGTTTGAAATACATCAGATTTCTGTCTAAGGAAATAAACCCATACTTTTCTAGTTGCATCATCAATAAATGTAACATAATAATGAGAGCCACCAAGGGAAGATACCTGAGCCGATCCCCATACATCTGTATGCACAAGCTCTAATTTCTGCTTTTTGTTTTCCTTCCTTGTCTTTACAAAACTCACTCTCTTTTGTTTTCCATACACAAAACTTTCACAGAAATCCATATTCACACATTTTAGACCTGGTAAAACTTTCCTTGAATGAAGTACTTTCATACCTTTCTCACTCATGTTCCCAAGTCTATTGTGCCACAGCGCTGTATCAAAATCTACAACAGCTATTTGTTCTCCCTGCTTAACTGTAGTAATTGTTCCTGAATATTCATTTTTCTCTAAAACAATCAAAGTAGAAGGAACAATATGACCTGTACAAAGATATAAGGTGCCTACTTTCACACCTTTTGCTACTACAAGGGAACCTTTTGAAACCTTCCAATTTTTATCATTAAAAGTAACTACACAACCCTCATCACCGAGTTGCCCTGCTGAAATTAAATTTCTACTTAGTTTTGGAACATGTCTTACCTCATGTAGTAGCCAATGATTCCCATTCTACAACTTAATCTTAATTTTTCCCTTTCCAACAATCTGACAGGGTTCATTATCCCCCAAATAAACAAGCCCAAAATCACCTTGGACATAATCAATGAAATAACCTCTATGAGGTGTAGCATGAAAAGAAGCACCAGAATCTAAAACCCATGAATCATCAACACTCTCTAAAGATAGAAGCAAAGCATCCTCTTCGGATTTGTTACTTACCACATTTGCCTCTTTGTCTCCATCTGATTTATCTCCTTCATTTTTCTTTCGAGTCCAGCAATCTTTCTTTTTGTGCCCTAGTTTCCCACAGTACCAGCAATCATTTGGTCCTCTCGATTGAGACCTCCTCCCCTTTGACTTTCCTCTTGATTTCCCATGATTTCAAGAGTTACTTCCTCTTTCAGTCGTTCTGCCCCTGCTTTGTGCATTTAAAGCACTTCTTGATGTAGATCCACCTGAGGATTTTCTACGAGTTTCCTCACTTAAAATAACACCGATCACATCATCATATTTTAGGGTACTAGATCCAGGAACAGAATTACTCACCGCCATTACCAAGCCATTCTAGCTTTTAGGCAAAGAACACAAAATCAAGAGAGCCCTAATTTCTTCATCAAAATTGATACCCACAGAAGATAATTGACTAGAAATAGTATTAAACTCATTTAAATGATCTGCAACAGATCCACCTTCTGCCATTTTCATATTAAATAAATGCTTCATGAGAAATACCTTATTTGAAGTGGAGGGCTTTTCATATAGTGTCGCTAGGGTTTTCATCAAATCTTCTGTCGTCTTTGCTTTTGTAATATTAAATGCCACTGATGGTGCCAAGCATAATCGAATGCTTTCGAGTGCCTTTCTGTCCAAAAGATCCCATTCAGCCTCTGACATAGTTCCCTGATTCTTGGCTTTTCCTTCCAACGACTTCCATAAATCCTTCTGATATAAATAGTCTTCCATTTGCATCTTCCATAACTGGAAGTTTTGCCCATTAAACCTATCAACCCTCAACTTACCCTCATCTGCCATCACTCCCACTCAATTGTGAGACTCCCACTTAACCGTGAGACTTTCCTGCAAAGGATAACTGAAAGACAACCTTGCTCTGATACCACTTGTTAGGATAAACCACAGACAGAAATAAAAACTACATGCAAATATAACCAATAACAGAAAATAATAGAACACGCAGAAATGAACACAAGGCACCAAGATTTAACATGGTTCACCCAATCCCTGGGCTACGTCCACCAAACAGCAAGTCCGATCTTATTACAATCCAATGATTACAACCTGATTACAATCCGTAATCCCTTACAACTCAATACCGCCGCAAGAACCAATTTCGTATCACCACATATAAAAAATACCCAACCCTAAGCCCTTTTTATACATGTTTTAAACCACTTTAGGGTTATAATATGGCGGCCATAATATGTCGGCTACCATGTCGGCTACTTCCCAAATTTTTTTTTTTTGGATGCCCCGAACCCCACTATTTATCAAGTATGTATAGTACTTTCCTGATCAGTCACCACAATCTAACACTGGCTACTCTGGCTTCCTTGCTAAAAATGACTAAAAATGTCCTCTGACATGAGTTCCTAGTGGAAATGTTACTCTACCTTGCCTATGATACCCCTAATTCTAGGATGATCTATTCTATTGTAGGACAAGACTCATCTCGCTACCACCACATCTACTCCTATCTCCATGACCAATCTATTCTAGACACTCTAACCTGGAATAAAAAATGTCACCTTATCTATAATGCTTCACCATATGTCATTATTCCTGATGAATTGTTTAGGAGAGGTCTTGACAGAACACTCCTTAGGTGTCTAGAACTTGAAGAGTCCAAATGTGCATTAATTGACATTCAGGAGGGCATTTTTTGATCTCACTCAAACAATTTGACACTAGCTCATAAACTTATTAGAGCTAGTTACTACTAGCTAAATATGGAGCAAGAGGCAATCAAGTATGCCAAGTGCTACAAATAGTGCTAGCTCCATGGGAATCTGATTCATGCGCTAGCTATGGAGTTGATTCCATCTACCACATTATGGCCATTTCAAAAATGGGCCTTTGATCTTGTGGGTCAGATTCACCCATCTTCTTGTTATGGACATAAGTTCATTATTATGGCTATAGACTACTTCATTAAGTGGGTATAGGTAGTACCTCTAACAATAGCAAATAGAAAAACTATAGCCCTTTTCATCACAAACTACATCATATGTAGGTATGATGTACCATCCTCCATTATTACTAACAATGGAGGATAGTTTAAAAATAAAGACCTCAAGGAGTTATGCAAAAAGTTTAGAATAATGTAACACTAGTCTTCTATCTATTATCCAAAGGGTAATGGTCAAGCAAAGGCATCCAACAAGGTGATACTCAAGATCTTGCATCATATAGTCAACAAGTCTTCGAGGGACAAGTACCTCTAGATTAATCTAGCTTTATGGGAATATAGAACAAGTATTAGAACTCCTACAGGTACAATGCCCTTTACTTTGGTCTATGGAGTAGATGTTGTGCTTCTAATTGAGGTCAAGATTCCTACTCTAAGAATCTCCATGAAGGGCCTCATTACTAATAATGATTATAGAATATCTCATCTTCAAGAGCTAGTGTTACTAGATAAACATCGACAAGTGGCACGTGATCATCTTTGAGCTTATCAACAACATATCTCCAGAAGCTACAATAAGAAGGTTAAGCCATGTGAATTCCAACTAGGTGATCTTGTTCTAAGATAAAACTCAAAGAACCAACAGCAAAGGGTCCAAAAAGGGAAGTTCAAACCTAACTAGCTTGGTCCTTACATAATCACTGTAGTGTATGAATTTGGTGCTTACTAGCTTTCTACAATCAAGGGAGAGGTGCTCAAGGAGCCCATAAACACTCTCCACCTAAAGTAGTTTTATAGTTGATTTGATTTCCAAGGCTCTCTGTATATTCTTAAATGTCCTAAAAAAATTTCTAAAAATTGCAAAAAATTTCTGAAAAAATAATTACCTTGGTGAAAACCTAGCAATAGGCACCTTGGTAATATCAAATACATTTGAAATACAAGCTCAAAAAGAAAAAAATGCAAAAAAATTGAAAAACAAGAAAAAATTGCCATTGGTGAAAACCTGGAAATAGGCATCATGGTAACAAAAAAATAGAATCTTTGCCAAGAAGGTGAAAACCTAGTAAATAGGCACCTCTTGTTCCCAATGCTCTAACTTGTAGCGCATCTTCTGGTTTCTTGTACAATTGCTTTCCTACTTTCACTTCTTGCTTTAGTTTCTTTCTTTTTGCTCATGTATCCATGGATTGAATCTTGTCACAACTCAGGGGCACCACCTTATAATGTTATGGAGTCTCTCTCACAATAGTCACCAATGGTTCTCACTGCATCTACCTACTATCATTTGTGTCACTTTTCGAGATTCCTCTTATGGAGTCTTTCTCATGAAAGTCACCATTGGTTCTCACTATGTATGCCTACTATCATTCATATAGCTTTTTGAGATTCCTCTTATGGAGTCTCTCTCACAATAGTCACCAGTGGTTCTCACTACATTTACCTACTATTGTTCATGTCACTTTTTGAGATTCCTCTTATGGAGCCTCTCTCACGATAGTCACCAGTGGTTCTCACTGCATTTCCCTACTATCATTTAGGTCACTTTTCAAGATTCCTCTCATGGAGTCTCTCTCATGACAGTCACCAGTGGTTCTCACTATGTCTACCTACTATCATTCATGTCACTTCTTAGATTCCACTTTATGGAAGATCTCTCTTGCGTAAGTCACCAATCATCCTGACTATGTCTATCTACTATCCCTTAGTTCCAACTAAGGTTCTTCTTCATGAAGATTCCTCTTTGACTTCAATCATGAGTTGATTTAACTATGTCTATTTACTGTCGTCACTCTATTGAAGAGATTTCTTTCATGTTCTAGAAATTGGCACTTGACATCAATCTTGTAAAATAGAAACACAAAACTCAAAATGATATACTTTTTTGGATATGTTGAACAATTTATTTATTTATTTCGCTTTCACTTCATCATGTTTCCTCAAGAAACTCGATGATGGAATCTTTGACTAGAGAAGCAATGATTCGGGGCATGATCTTTTCTTTGCTTTCTATCTATGGTTTAGTTCTAATAATTTGAAGCATCTATATAAGAGGAGTGTCCACTATATGAGCCTCCATCTTGTATCGGATGGTTGTGTTTACCTCAATTCTTTTTATATGGATACATCAATAACATTCGTTCTTCTCCATGCTTGTTGGAGTGAACTCTTCATGCTATAGTAAATACTGATACTCATCCTGCTAAGTGAGCATATGGGCTACTGGAGGTATATCTAGCACACTTCTATCTCAGATTACGAATGCAAGGGTCATTGTGGATAGAATACTTATTGAATACTTAGCATAATATAGATCTCTAGTGTGTCTGCATGCAAGAAACATTCTAGTCATCCTAGCATTTATGCTTTGATGCTTATGTTAACTTGCTACATTAAAAGGGATAAATGTTCTGATCATTTTGGCTTCTTGTGCCTTGAATGCTTACATTTCATACTGACAAAACTAGAACATATGTCCTATTCATATTCCCATGATTGAAATATCAGTGGGAATTGTATGATATATGGAGTTTTTTTATATGCTCAGTGATGCAAATTGAGGAGGCTTGGTAACTAGACCTAGGGTTGCATCTACCATAGGTTTGCATTGCATACTTCACTTGGCTACACACATGATTCGATTGCAAGTCTACTTCCATACTTGATGATGCAAGATTGTTGGTCTCTTCAAAGTATCATGTTTCTTCATGGCTGCATAAGAATTTGGTTCTTTGGTTCATCCTCTTGCTTCTTGAAGGGATACTTGTCATTGTAAAGTAAAAAAAATGAAACACTAAATGAGGTGTCAGTCCATTCACATTTGCATTCCATACATAATTTCATCATCTATCTCATCCATACAACATCTCTAAATCAAATCAACTATACATCCATACATTGCATCAATGATTGCATCTCATAATCATAGCATAAACATCTCATGTACATCAAATTAAAAGAAAAACAATGAAAATGACATGTACATAGGGTACTCTACTCAAAATATCATATATATATATATATATATATCGATATCAAAGAATATTTCAATACAAAAATGAGTGCTACTCAAGCATTGTCGATCAAAAATGATAAAAATGGTGCTAGGACACCAATTAATACATAGCCAGATCAAAAACTTGGAGACAAAAAAATCAAGTCTAGCTCTATCTAGCTCCCTCACCTCCTGGAGGAGGAGGAGGAGGAGGTGGAAGAGGCATATTTGGCCTAGCTGGTGGTCATGCACCTCCCGAATCCTGAGCATATTTAGAGAATTGGGGCACCTTCTGAGCCTCATCGAGCACAACTGTGGAATAAGCTACAAAGTAATAGGCTATTGAGCTATCTGTATTTGGACCTCATCATAGAGTTGCTCTACCCTCCACTTGGCTACCTATAATTTCTCTCATAGTCTAAGTATCTCGTGATCCTGCTTTGGTATCTAAGTGTCTCTCACAACCACCTGAATCTACAGCTCCCCTAGCTATCAAGAGGCCTATCGTATCTACTCTTTGGTTCACCTCAATGCCTCCTTGAGGTCTGAAAGTAGGTTGGTCCTACATGTCCTCATCTAGCTACTTGACCTACTACTTAGTTGGTGCCTACTCCTTAGTACACAATATTTTTCATTGACCCTACTCTATCCCACTACATCTAACACTCTGATCTAACCCCACATGTCAAGGGGGAATTTGTACCTGTCTCACCTAGTATCTCACTTGCTATGGTGGTCCTTGTAGTGGCTGCTATGGAGGTTGCTATGGTGGCCCCTATGGTGGTACCTACTGAGGCATCTATGGTCCTAGAGAGACCATCCCTAATGAATCTATAAACCATGGGAAGGTATTCTTGACAAAATATGCCTAATAGGTATGCATCATTCTGACATCTGCTATAGTTGGCAGATAGTCCCACTATGTCACAACTAGGTTGCACACATCTATCATAGACCTCCCTAGGTCTAGCCTTGCTGACCACCCCTACTCTAGATCTCTGGCCAACCAAGCATATGAGCAATACTCCTAAGAAATATCCTATGGTCTCCCATACTACTACCATACATGGGTGATGGGGAATCTCTTAATGATCTATGTAGTCTGGCCTATCAGTGACCATGATGAAAACATCTAGTTTAGCTCCCAAGGAGTGTCATCCCAATCCTTGGTCTCTCCAAGGCCACCATACAATGGATACTAGGTCATCTAGATGGGCCCTCCACTGCTTAGTCTTCCACAAACTTGTTTGGGTCAACTGGCCCTTGTACTTGCAAATGTATGACTTTGTGGGCTCTCGTGCATCCTCAAAAATGGGTCTCTTTACTAATAGGTGCTCCCATGCCCAAATATGAAAAACATAGACTCTAGTGGCCATACTCCTCTATTTATGGTATAAAATCTTGTCCATCTTGTGGAACATGTGCGTGAGCATGCATTGTCCCCACACAAATCTCTCAGGAGCATCTAGCATCTGCTGCAACATTTTTCCCCAACTGCACTCTAATCCATGCTTCCCTCTATCTTGTACAAGGAGAAAACTAATAAAGATGGCCAAGATTGAAGCTAATATGTATGCAGGGCCATATGTATGGAAAAGCTTGTCCCATGTGATGGCTCACCCTATAGCCAACTCTTGCCTGAAGATAGTCCATAGTGCCTCTATACCTACTCTCGATAGTGTATTGTACACTACCCTCACCCTATGGAAGGGTATGCATAGAATCCTATAGATGTCCTTAGGGGTGATGGTTATCTCTCCCTATGGTAGGTGGGAGGTGTTATTCTCAAAATGGAAACCCTCCACCAATGCAGTCAATCAGTCGTGATTCACTAGCACTGCTAGGATCTGATGTAAATAGGATAATTTGAGTCAATCTATATGAGCCATGTCTGCATCATCAAGACTCCATAAGAAAAGCTCTGCAGGGTGGGTAATGGGACCTAAATACAATTTCATCAAAGAAAACTTGCATACACAACCAATGACAATAGGAAAATGGTCAGTTCCTGCTCAAAAAATTGATGAAACAACAAAAATTGAACTTATAAATGCTACAAATGACACCAATTCTTTGCGTGAGAACATACTTCCTTGCATGAGATTTCACATCTTCGCACAAGAAAGCATGTTCTCGCATGAGAAATGATGAAACATTGCACGAGATCCACCCAATATCCCATGCATCTCACGTGATAGGTGGGTATCTCTTGGGTGAGATTCCCTTCTAGTGCACACGAAGAAAGATTGGGTCTGCGCGAGGAACAAAATTCCCGTGCAAGAACGGATAGACCAAACATAAAAAATACAAAAAATGTGTTAAAAATGCCTAGAAAAGTGTGAAAAATCTAATGCAACGTGGGATTCTTGATTACTCACTAAAGGTCCATAGTTTTCTAGTCGATTGGGTCGTTGGGAGTGCTCAAATCAATGCATATGCATGGGAACTACTATTCTCACCTTAGAGCTCTATTCTTCACTAAAGACAAAAAGCACAAATGTCTTGAAAATGACCCTTTGGGCCCTTATACAAGTTTTGATCTAATTTTTCAAAGTGCTCTGATTTGTACAAAAATCACCCCTTGGCTAATTTGATTACTCTGAATCCATTTTTGGGATCAAATTCAAAATCTGACACACTAAAGTAGCTCAAAATCACATTTTAAATTTTTGGGACTGATGTGATTGAACACTTGTGTAGTCCAAATTTTTCTAATACTTTGTGGATCTTGGAATATTTTCAACTCAAAATGTAATTTTTTTGGAAAAAGTCAACTCAAGTCAACTATGGTCAAATCTAGTCAACTTTTGGTCAAACTTGGCCCGTTCAACCTCAAAATCATGTCGAATTGACTCCAAATTTTTTTTTGATCATTCTAAACTCTTCTATAACCTTTTCAATCATAGATTTCTTCCATATCTCTTAATATATTCCTTTACATCATATTTCTAATGTGTCATCTTTTGATTTTGCTCCCGAGGGGGCAGGATGACTACATCATTGGACTTGAATTTCAAATTGATTTGAATCTTCATCACTCAGGGCATCTTGTCCCCATCTTATGTACTCATCACTCAGGGAATCCCATCACTCAGGGTATCTTGTCCCCATTCTATCTAACATCTATGTCATCTATTTCATCTTTTCATCAGTTGATTACATCTTATAACAATCTATATCAGAGTTTGATGAACATGTATCAAGACAATCTAAACTTTGAATCCTAAGGATAAAGCCTCATTCTAGGGATGATTCTACAACTCATGATGGGATCTTGTTATCTTTTATATCTAGGTATCGAGGTGTTCTATCTAGATTCCTTAAGGTTAAGCTATGTTTTGGGGATAATCTTTAAAAGCTTATTCAATTTAGGTATCTAGGTGTTTTATCTGGATCCCTTAAGGTTAAGCTCCATTCTAGAGATAATATTTAAAAACTTATTCAATTTAGGTATCTAGGTGTTCTATCTGGATTCCTTAAGGTTAAGCTCTGTTCTAGAGATAATCTTTAAAATCTTATTCAATCTAGGTATCTAGGTGTTCTATTTGGATCCCTTAAGGTTAAGCTCTATTTTGGAGATAATCTTTAAAAGCTTATTCAATTTAGGTATCTAGGTGCTCTATATGGATTCCTTAAGGTTAAGCTCCATTCTAGAGATAATCTTTAAAAGCTTATTCAATCTAGGTATCTAGGGGTTCTATTTGAGTTCCTTAAGGTTAAGCTCTTTTCTGGAGATAATCTTTAAAAGCTTATTTAATTTAGGTATCTAGGTGTTCTATCTAGATTCCTTAAGGTTAAGCTCTATTCTAGGGATACTCTTTAAAAGCTTATTCAATCTAGGTATCTAGGTGTTCTATCTGGATCCCTTAAGATTAAGCTTTGTTCTAGAGGTAATCTTTAAAAGCTTATCAATTGGTTTCTGCATCATCAAATTGCAGAATCAATCTCATTTCTTGATCTATGCATTATGCTTTTTAATTTTGTTTGAATTAAATGTCCTGCTCAAACATTCATTCAAAGAGGGGCAAAATGTAATAGCCCAAAATTGGCTCATTTCCATCTCAACAAATTATGGTCTATTTTTCTCAACCCTAAAGTCCTATTTCATTAGGAAATTCTCCTTTTTTCTACTTGACTTAATTGTCAAATGCAGAAAACCCTAATCTGCATTAATCATGCTATTTATTTAATTCCTAAAAGTATTGACTCAGATTAGCTACATTAAACCTATTGATTAAGATTTTTATTTAATTTGAAGTGTTCATACTTCAATTAAATTAAATTATCTCCTAAGACTAATGTACTAAGGAATTAAATTTATTTAATTTAATAATGCTCTCATTTTAATTATTGAATGCAATTATTCAATTAATGGGAATATGCATTTATGAGGTCATATCTCACTTTTATTAAATTAAATAACCATCTAATTTCATCTCTCCAGTTCAGGAATGGGAATTCTAGTAATCTATCTCTCAAACTGGAATTGGCTTAATCCACTTATTCTCACACTTGGGTGAATTCCAGTTAACTTTTCGTTACACTCAGGATCTAAGTTAGTTAACCTCACCTACACTGGGAATCTTCCATCCTGACTCAATCTTTGCTTCAATCCTAACCATCTATTTGAGTTATCTCAACCATTAATTGATTTCATAAATTATATTTAAGAGGCTTCTAATTCCTTATTTAGGAGGTTGGAATTTGAAAAACATCAAATTACTATCAATTTGCATACTCAATTACTCAATCTTGTCATAGCTTTTTGAATTGTTTAGTGTTAATGTTGTATTAGATTAAAAATGTATCCATCTAGTTTAATTATCTTTTACTTGTTGTTAGATTAAATTGCACACCATTTAGCTTAAAGACACTTTCATATTATTGCATAAAACCCTTCATATTAAAGGGTCTAGTTGCTTGCTTCTTGGTCTGAGAGCGCATAGGAAAAATCCCTCTAATTAGAAGGCAACGAGTTGCTCTATTGGACCTCTTGTATGGATAATTCAATGTTTATTCTAGGATGATCTTGTGGGTAAGGATCATGTTGAAGTGTATGTGAAGATCAGAGGTCACATTTCCACATATACACTAGTATCATCAATATTCATACTAGCAATATGCCCCTTTGGTATTGATGGAAACATAGTTGAAAAATATCTAAGTTCCAAGAATACCAAACTATACTATACTACTACCACTATTGTCATATTCTAAAATCCTCTTCATCAATCTAAAATATTTTGGCTACTAGTCATGAGTTGTTCATGGTGAACAACTTAAAACACTTTCCTGGTTGCATATCTTCCTCATAGAGATAACATATTCTTGTATGCACTTGCATGAATCTTTCTAAATCTCCCTATAGAGATAACACTTCCCCATTAACAACTCAATAGGTGCTTCTCTCACATTTTCTCTCCCCATTTCCTAAGAGATGTTTTTCACGCACATATTCTTCTCCCCCATTGACATCAATGTCAAAGGTGTCAATACAAGTACAAAATACCAATTGTTAGAATATACTTCTTTCAACTCTTAAATTAGCTCAAGTGTCCAAAGACACTATTTAATATAAAATATCAAATACCAAGAGTCCTCAGTGACTCATTACATACTAGATAATCCCCCATATAGGAAGCATCATCATTTAATCCAGTCTAACCATAGTACTCTGTACCATTGGATTGATGCACTCCTTCCATCATCTACTCTGAAGTAGGTAGGGGCATAAACCCTAGCATACCTCTTAGGTACTCAAAAGTATCTTTAGGAAAAGGCTTCATAAATATATTTGCAATCTGATCTTTAGTACTTACATACTCCAACCTTATTTCCTTTTTAGCTACCTTTTTTCTCAAAACATGATACTTAATGGATATGTGCTTTGTCTTAGAATGCAATACTAGATTCTTAGACATATTTACTATACTTGTGTTATCACAATAAATAATAATAGGTTTTGTAAACTCAATCCCAATATCCTTCAACATTTGTTTCATCCACATAACTTGATTACAGTTATTTGGTGTTGCAACATACTCCACATCAGTTGTACTCTGAGATATATAGTCTTGTTTCTTTCTCAACCAAGAAACCAATCTTCCTCCAAGAAATAATGCTCCACCACTGCCACTCTTTTTTTCATCCATGCTACCTACCCATTTTTCATTAGTATATGTTCACACAATGAAATTATTTGATCTATCATACCAAATTCCATAATTAGATGTACCCTTCAAATATCTAAATATCCTCTTTATGCTACATAATGATACTCTTTGGGATCAACTTGGAATCTTGATACAATCCCAACTACATTTTCTATATCTGGTCTGGTGTGAGTTAGATATTGCAATCCTCCAATCATAGATCTATACTTCTTCTGCTCAACTATAGGTGTTTCATCTTTACTAGATAACTTGTGACCAATTATCATGGATGGACCAAGAGGTTTGCAACTTTCTAAACCAAATATTTTCAACAAGTCTTTCAGATACTTGGTTTGTGAGATAAATATCCCATCTTTTTTTTTCATAATCTGCAATCCTAGGAAAAACCTCATTTCTTCTATCACACTCATTTCAAATTCATTTTCCATTTCTTCAGAAAACTTATCACTTTCTTTATCATTTCCTCCAAATATTATGTCATCCAAAAATATTACTATGATGAACTAACTATCATCAATTTTCCTTAAATATAGATTACTATCTATTGTACCTTTAATAAATCCAATCTTAGACAAATACCTATCCAACCTTGCATACCAGGTTCTAGGTGCTTGCTTCAGACCATATAATGCTTTCTTTAGTCTACATGCAAACTCTTTTTCTTTTTTTAGAAAGAATCCATTAGGTTGCTCAATGTAGACTTCTTCTTCAAGTTCTCCATTTAGAGAAAATATGACTTGATATCCATCTAATGAACCTTGAAATTCTTGCTTGCTACATAAGCCAAGAACATCCTTATTGCTTTTGTTCTTTCCATAGGTGCATATCTATATTCATAATATATGCCTTCTTTCTATGAGTAACATTTGCAAAAAAGTTTGGCCTTGTCTCTCACAACTTCTTCTCACTCCTTCATCTTATTTCTAAATACCCACTTGGTTCCTATTACATTCTTGTGTTTAGGTCTAGGAACTAATTCACATGCTTTATTTTTCACAATTGAGTCTAGTTCTTCTTTCATTACTTGCATCCAGTGATCATCCTTACATGCCTCATCTGTGTTTTTAGGTTCTAATTGAGAAATTAGATAATATTCCTCATTCACTTTGTTCCTTGTCATCACACCCTTATCCTTGCTCCCAATTATCTACTCTAGAGGGTGATTCTTTGTCATGTTTTTGTTGTGTTGGTGTTTTACACTAAGCAAATAAAAACTTAATACCAAAATAATGAAGATCACAATAACCTAAGGATTAGGTACTTCCTATAAACAACTATATTTTCTTCAGATCTGGACCCAAGTTTAACAAAATCATGAAAGATTTTCTACTCTTTTGGCTCTACAAGACCAAGGCAAGTGCACCTAAGGGATAATTAGATTCAAAACTTGATACTACATTCACATTTAATTAATTACATGAAAATTTATAAAAATATTCATCCCCTATAGTAGATTGGTCACAATTCTTCTTAGATTTACAAATAATTCTGGGCAATAGTAGCTAACTAAGACTCAGAGGTTAAATGTAAACAAGTGGTAACAAACTGTGATATTCTTCATACATTTAAAGTAAAATTGATATTGATTTGTAGATGTTTACCTAAAATCTATCTATGATCTTTTCATATGCTAACTGAAATAGTTGATCAGTGCCTCATCTATTGGGATTCAGAGTCTATCCAATTTCTTGACCTAATTGATTCAATTACAATCAATATCATCAACAATTATCCCTAAAAATAATTCTTACATAAATCCTCCTTATTTCCTGAAGATTTTGTCACATTCATTGGAGCATTTACTCAATTCATTAAATCAAAAACAATAATGAATTGATATACAACTTATCCTAATTGCATTAAACTGAACAAGCTTTGCTCATACAATCTCAAAATAACTAGCTAATAAAAATAGAGACAAGATTCAGAGAGAAAAGATATGGGGATAGTTAATCTTTTTTATTAATCCTCTTTGAAAATTATGTAACATTGGATAATATTCAAAACTCAATAAGACTATGATCATGGACAATTAATGTATTCTTAGAATTGCAAAGAAAATACATCAAAGAGTTGACATTAAGAAAAAAATGGACCAAAAATAAACTAGTAGAGCTAAAATTTATACAAATAAAATTAGACCCTTTCTCTAGACTTGGAATCTCACTTATATACTATGAGATGCAACAAGCTTTAAGCATAGAGAAATTGAGAGCTGTCCTTAAGAAAAAAAGAAATTTACAATGTTACTACCATAAAAGACAAAAAAATAGTGCAATAGAAAAACTTTACATCATAAATTTTCTCTCGTGGGGATCACTTTGTGCTGCACTTTTTGTTGATAAGAAGTTCATGATTGGTTTCAAGGTTTTTGGCATTCCTTGGATGGTGTAACCAATGAAGTTTCATGTGATGGACCTGGTTTAGATGTTTGTAGAGTTACTTCAACTCAAGAGTCTCCATCCACATCATCATGCATGATTAAAACAACAATTACATATGATTTTCCTTTTGCCATGTCATCAATTTGGACCACTATGCTTGTTACTACAACTAATTATTCTTCTTTTTCTTCTTCTACTTGAACTAATGTATTGGTTGCTTACATCTCATCTTGGCCCATTTCCTCATCATCAATTTCTTCAGTTACTAATTGCTTTGAATGCACAAAATCTTCCATCCATTTTACAAAAATGTATCACCCAACTCAAAACCTCTCCCTGCTTCTTGATCACAAAATCTTCTAACTTATTAATTTCAACAAAATATTCTCCATCTTAGCTAAACTCCCTTGGTGCATCTTTTAAGGCACAGGGGTTTGGAGGGACATCTTGGCTGAGAAGTACCTGGGAGGCCTGTCTCTCTCCTTCATTTTCTAGGGGGCCGAGCTGCCATTGGGTTCTAACATTTGGAATGGTATCTTGAAGGCCCTTCCCCTTGCTAAATCCAGGGCCAAATGGAAAGCTAGAATGGGAGACAAAATCCTTTTTTGGCAGGATAGCTAGCTTTTTCAGGAACCTCTTAATAGCCATCCTTCATTCGACAGGTGGGCTGATCAGGCAATAGGTAGATATGGTATGTTGGTGAGGAACTATAGAAATGGGAATGAATAGCTCAATCTGGCAGAGCTTTTGCAGGATCTTGAGCCTGTGATGGCCTCTTTGAATGCTATCAACATCAACTAGATAGGTGACACCTTAGTCTGGGGAGACTCTTCTGGAGGCCATTATACTGTAGCCTCAGGCTATCTTTCCCTTGTGGGCACAGGGTAGAAACCTATTTGGGCCAAGGCCTGGACCCCTGCATTAATGCCCAAAATCAACATTTTCTTTTGGCTCCTCTTGCAAGACAAAATCCTTACCCTGGATAATTTAGCCAAGAGAGGCCAAATTTTTCCTAGTAGATGCTGCCTCTGTAAGCATGACCTAGAAATGGTCAATCACATTTTCATTCACTGCCCCATTTCCTCTAGAGTGTGGAGTCTTCTGACTTCCACTATGAACTTCTACTGCTGCCTGCCAGCCAGTATCCAAGAATTCTTCATACAGTGGAGTAGCAACCACAAAGGCCTGAACTCCCAAATTTTGAGTTCCTAGATTATCCCACACTTTTGTTGGGGAATCTGGAAGGAGCGAAACAATAGGACATTTAGAGACAGAGAAGCTCCTGAGGGTATTATAGTAGAGAAAATTGATGGCCTCATGAAAGAGAACTATTCCACAACTAGAGATGGAAACATAAAGGACGAAGGGAAAATTAAGACCAAGAAAGAAGACAGAATCAAAAGAAGACAGCAGGCGACTTGGTCCTTCCCCCCCCCCCCCCCCCCCCAAAAAAAAAATTGGCATAAAGCCAATTTTGATGGGGCAGCTAAGGGGAACCCTGGTCCTATCAGATGCGGTGGAATCATAAGAAACAACTTGGGAGGGGGCATTGCTGCTATCTCCCCCCCTATTGGTCACCAAAAAAACCCTTTGGCTAAAGCTAGTGCGACCAGACTCATTGTTAAGATGGCCCTAGACTCAGGGATCGAACAACTATGGCTTGAAGGAGAATCCCTAAATATAATAAATTTTATTTTAGGAGTAACCAAACCATCATGGACCATTGAAAGCATAATTGAGGACCTAAAAATGGACTTGAGAAAATTTAAAAATTACCACATCAGCCATGTCTACTGTGAAGCTAACATGGTTGCTGATTGGTTTGCAAATGCAGTGGTCACATTCAATTCGGTGATGATGTGGGGAAACAATAATCATATTCCAGCGGTGGCTATGGAGCTCATCCGAAAGGAGAAAATTCAAGGTACCAACTCAAAATCTTTTTTATGATGATGAGACATGCTAAATCATGTTTTAAAAAAGGAATCATTTGGAGTTATGCAGAACCCCCACTGCTTCAAAATAACGTGTACAAATTACACAAGCAGAAGAAAGCCAGAGTTAAACCCAATAACATGCGCATTAAAGCTCTCGTCCTTAGCAATTTTTTCATCTTTGATCTCTACAATTCTATTAAGGGTTTAGGGTTAGAGAGGCATAATATCACAATGGTGGGAGAAAGGATTAGAAGAGAGCCATGGAGAGAAACAGAGAGCTGGAAAGAAAAAGGGAAGGTTTGGAAAAAACTCCAGAAGGGTGGCATAACCAGCTTCATGGAGAGGCTCCATGGTTTTGATGCAGGGGTTACCAGGATTATGGTTGAAACTTGGCACAATAGAAAGGTCAAAATTGATGGTGTCTCCCACCAAATCATAGAGGGTCTCATTGCGGAGGTGATAGGCTTCTCCTAGGAAGGCATGAGCTTCTTCAAGGATAAGAAGATGTCTACCAATGCTGTCAACGCTTTTGTCAAGAACAATAAGGAGAAAAGAAAACTGGTAAAGATTGACACCTACTATGACATTGAGTCCATCAAGAAGATCTAGGGGCATGTTCTGAGGATCATCATAGAGTATGTCACTTTGAAGCCCAGGTTTGATAGAGTCAGAACCCATCATTTTGTTTTGCTTAATCATTTTAGACATAAAGTGAAAATCTCCTTTCCTTTCTATATTTATACTTCTATGACTAAGAATATAGAGAGTGACAAGAAATGTCCTGTCAAGAACCTCGCCCTTCATGAAGGTCTTCTGCTCATCATTTTTGATTTTCTAAAAACCCAGACAAGAGTCAAGTCCATTGGGGTTTTGGGTGGCTCCTTGGAGGACACTGCCAGCTCAGACTCAAGGGAAGTGCGCGTTGTGAAATTTTTCAAGTCTGAAACCCCAAAAGCCAATCCCTCTCCTTGCTTCCCTAGCAGGAAGAGCCCCAGGTGCCCTCCCCCTAACCCCCCTTCCCCTCATCCTAAGGAGTCTAGTGATGAGTTAGATACGGAGTCGGAGGAGGCAAATTCAGTGGTAGAGAAGGAAAGTGAGTTGGAAGATGACAAGGAGAAAGATAAAGACAAGAAGGAGGTGACCCCCTTGGTAACCCAAGATAACCCCAAGAAAAGAAAATTGGACCATACCCCAACACATGATCATCTTAGTGACCATGCTAATTTTCCCCCCAGCTCTACTACACCCACCTCCCCCCTGGAGGTCCCCATTTCACCCCCAGAAGAGATGATAAAAATCATGGTTGAAAGGGGGGGGGGGGGGGGGGAGGCCATCAAAAAAAATAAGAGAAGAGCCTGGAGCAATTTCAATATGGATAGTGTTAGTATGGGCATTGTTAGAGAACCTGCTAAAATCCAGGTGTTGGGGGATCTCGATAGTAGCACCCACTATGACGAGCTCCTTGACTCGACTCTTTTGGTTCTCTCTTAACATTGTTTGTGAAATCAGTTTCAACTTTCTCAACAATGCAAAGAATAGCCTGATTGACAATTTTTGCTCCATTAAGTGGCTTTTTCAAGAAATTGAGACTCTGAAGGATAGGTCCAACCAGACCAACAACAGGGGGGATGTCAAGGATCATGAGGCCAAAGGTAGTAAAGACCAGGTGGGCAGCCAGGAAAAAGACAGAAGCCAGGACCCCAAAGACAATCAGGAGGACAAAATCACCCAACTCGAGCAGAAGGTCCAAAGGCTAGATTTCATCCACCAGATTGTGACTAAATAGATTGTGGATACCCTCCATACCTTGAATGAAAACATTGTTAATCTGGGGGACTATCTGACCAATGCCGATCTTGTGGGGAACGTGGAGCAGAGTATAGAGCACAAAACTAGCCGAGAAGATCCTCAGAAAGAGACTAGAATCCAGGAAAGTTAGGGGGACCAGATGCATTTCCTCCCCATGATCCAAGAGGACAAGGCCAACCAGAAGGAAAGTGATGCTACAAAACCCCTATAGGCAATGGAAAAGAAGGGACACTAGTCTACTCACCAGGCTCTGTTCCTAGCCTTTGTTTCTCAGGCTTCGAGCCTTTTTGTTTCTGGCCTTTTGAGGCAACTTTTTTTCTGTCATTTTTGCTTTAAGTTGTTTTCTACTATAAAACTTTGGGTTTTAGGATCCCTGTAAAACCTGTTTTCCTAATCAAAAACAAAATATTCTCTAATAGAGTTATAAAACAATTGCACTTTAGCAAATTCTTTAGTTGTCATTGCCCATAGCAAATTCCCTTTTTCACTTATGACTCCATTTATTCTATGGCATAATAAATCATCTAATTCTTTGCCCAATTCCTCTTTTTGTTTTAGTTTATCTATTTTTTGAAATGCATGGGAAAAGAGCTCAAAATTGTTACCAAGATATTTTGAAAAAATAATTATTATCTTCATCTGTATTGCAACTCTTTTTTTATCAAAATCAAATAAGCCATATGCCACATCAAATTTTTTTCTATATATGGACAAGATAGACTAATAACTGAAATCATCAAAAGGGTGACATCCTTGTCCCTGTTGCCCCATTTACTCATGACGGGTTTTAAAGCATCTTCAACACTCTTTATTTCATTGCACATGTCCATTATTTTTACCAATTGTTCATGAAATGTTGGCCACTCAATATTATCTACCAAATATAAGATTGTTTTCCTAATTTTGTCTTCATATAAGTCATTTGATTCTATAGGCAAGGCCCAGAATTTATTCTTTTCTTTTTCAAATTCCTCAACAGTATAAAATTCTAGTCTTTGTGGAGTATTAGGTAATTCTACTAAGGGAGTTGACTTGAATGGCTCAACTGGAGGGTGAGGATAAGTAATTTAGGGCTGGCTTGATTCCCCCACTTTTCTTTTTCCTAGTTGCTTGTCCATTTGGGCTACTTGAGCCTCCAATTGATGTATCCTATTTCCTCTCTCCTGATATGCTTTTGATATTTCTTCAAAGTTGGCATTAAGCTCTAGGAATTTGTTTTTATCCTTTTCCATAACCACAACCCCAAAGTCCATCATTTCCCTAGTCATTTTGGATACATTTTTGCTACTTACCTCCTCTGCTCTATAAACCATGAGCCTACCTATATGCTCAGCACTTGAAATTTCTTGTATCCTAGTTTTGTCCCTTTTTCAATGGACCGTATCATCAATGCCTCATGATCATTTCTATATTTCAATCCTCTATGTGCATGCAGGACTTCTTACTTAGTTTTGAAATTGAGCGCCTTTTGATTTCCTAATAGAATAAAAAATCATAACATTGGCTATGTCCCATTAAAGCAAGATTAAAATTCCTATGTCCTTTAATAATTGCCTTCCCCCTTCAGGGGTTATTTGTGCAAATTCCTCCATGAAGTTAGTTTTAACTTCTTCTTCAATTTTAGAGTCCTATTTTACTAGGTTGCTCTACTTTTATTAACCTACATTTATTTTCAAAATTATCAATGTTTATTCTCCATAAAAATTGGGAAAAAGCTCTAGACTTCAAATTTTTTTTTTGTCATTAATAAACATTTTAGCAACTTGTTCTATCATAGGATCTACTTCCTTAACTTTATAATCTCCAAAAATAAGCCCAAATGATGGCATAGGAGGTTCTTTAGGAACTCCTTCTTCAATGTTAGTAGTTGTGACCACAATGTCCCTTTCCCCTCCAATTTGTCTCAGTTGTTCCCTCAAAGATGCTTCATCATCTATTTTGAGTGGAGTTTGGGTAGGTGAATATTCTTCAACATGAGAAGATGATCCTTGTTCTCATCTTTTCTTTTTGGGAGAATGTGTGTCAGGTTGGATTTTTTATCATGGATTTTTATATGGAGGAACATAATGTACATTCCTGGCCACTACATACTTGACTCTTTTTTGTAGTGTATAGTACCCTAGGGTTACAATCATTCTACTTGCCAACCTCCTCTCCACCTCAATGGCCTTGTTTGAGTATGCTTGTGTTATGATTTCTTTCTTTTCTTTTAATGTTTGCATAATCCCAAAAAAGTTTTCTATTAATCATATCTATTTTCATACCCCAATACTTTTTATCTGCTAGGGGATCATAATTAGGCTCAAAAGCATTTATAAAATCTAGGACTGTACTGTAAACTATCCATTTTTCCTTCTCAAGCTCTTGTTCTTGCAATGAGAACCTATTTCTAATAATGTCCTTAGGAGAGTATATAGTTTTCTTCTAAATCTTAGCTGCACTCCTTTCTCTAAGGAGGTCATAAAATCCCCTTGAGTCTACAAAATGAGCATGGGACTAAGCCATCTGATATCTATCTAAGAATTTCCCCAAGTTCCTCCATCCCTTTTTAACAAAAAAAAAAATTGTGAATGATACTAAGCTATGAAAAGAAAGTACCTTTAGATTTTCCCAAAAAATCTCTCTCCTCAATTGATCCAATTTTCCATAAGAATTCAACAATCTTTACTTTGAAAGGTACTTGGTATGGTAACACATGTGGTTTTCCTAAAAAACCATAAATTCTAAAAATAGTAGACACAACATATGGAATAATATCACCCCAATTATGGCTCACCAACAACCCTTTAGCATGGTCTTTAGGTCTTATCAATTCTAATAGATATTGTGGTATCCTAGGGTTGTCCCCTATAACAACATTTTGAGTCTAGAAGCAAACTATTTGTCAAATCTGAAAAAGCTAGCATCAATTACCTCTTGTATCATGTCTACACTCCATAATTAAATAGGGAGTTTCTCTCCATCTCTTTCTAACTCCAATTTCATCTCCTTAGAGAAAAATATAACTCCTTTGCATACACATATATACATCAATATTGAATACCAACAGAAGGACTTGTCAACCTTAGCCTTTGCTATTCTGATTAAGCCATAATGAGTTTCTTTAGCCAAGTAAGTAGAAAATCAAGAATTGAACTCATTCCATATTGAAAAGTATGAGCAATAATAAAGACAATAGAGCCTAGAATGTGATCTTGCTCATCCATACCAAAGATCTTACAAAGAGAAAAGTACAAGGCCTATGCTCTAGGGTTAAAGTATTTTTTCAATAAGAGCTCAAGGGTATTTTGTGTAACTAAGGGCAATGATCCAATTTTAACAAAATGTTCCTGCAATGCCCCCCCCCCCCCCCCCTTAGATACACTCTTTTTGCATCATACCTAGCTTGGAGGTCTTCTATATCTATCTTTTCATGAATGACATGGTTAGGGTTCAACTTAAAAACCTCTCTGATAATTTCAAGTGAAACCCTAAAGAGATTATCACCTACATGGTTCTTCACAATTCTAGTAATTGGGTCATACATCTTTGCCATTATTGCCAGTAAATCAACATCAAAGAAAACTCCTGGAATAATCAATTTTCCTATATCAAATTCCCACACATTATTTATTGGAGTATCTTTTCTTTCTATTAACCATTTCTGAAAAAGCTCTAACCCTCCAATAGACACTTCTACATCCCTTAACTAGATTGCTTTATCATAGAAACCCTCACTGACTACTAACCTAGGGCTTTTCAGAATCAACTCTCTTCCCCTAGCTAATTCATTCATTGATAGTGGTATTTTTTCTAGTAAATCATCATAAATTTTCCTCTTTAGGTAATCTACTTTTCCTAAAAATTCCTTTCGTGGACACATTTTTGAAATTTACGTTAGTGCAATTACAATTTCTCAAAATTTTAGAAGTTCAGATGACCTACCTACCTTTTCTTGCCTTTTCTTCTCTCAAAATTTCTCAACAATGTGTTGAAAACCTTGAAAAATCTTGCCCTCAGCTCTACAAATTGTTGCACTATGAAAATTTTGTAGTATTTTTACTCAATAATAAATAATTGAGAATTTTATTACAACATTAAGCTCAAACAAGACAACATTGATAAATTTAATGCTTCAACAGTTAGATTTTGCATCGCACCATGAAGTTTCAAAATTCAACCGTTGATCATGAAGAATCAGATGGCCTAATTTAAAATCAAAATGGTTGCATTAGCCTTTTTTGGAAATTTCCACACATCAATAGGGCACATTCCTACATTTCATAATGTTTGAGCACTTTCACGAAGTAGTGAAGCATCGATCGTCTATCTTCCAAAGATTGACCATCATGAAAATCCTTCTATCTTTATAATTCTGGCTTCAAATTATAGGCCCACTCATACATTAATTTTCTAGCTTAGTGAACACATAGACTATTCCACCAATCATCATGTACCATGTCAATATGCTTTCCACCCTGGCATGACTAAGTGATCCTATGAATAACTGACCCCAATTGTCCACATTGTGATCGGGTGCTTCCCTGCTTTGGCCAAACTTTGTTCACTTTTATATTGCAGGGATGTGCCTTCTGTTGATATTCCCAAGATCAATGGTGTATAGATCTAATATATTTTATGACTCAGTTAGCAATATCAACCAATAGAATGATGTAATTTATCCAATGTGTCTAACATTTACCAACTGTACTGATCATACTACCACCTTTTTTCAAACTGAGGGTGCATGGCATCAAAGAGTACACATGTCATTAGGGTTCTTTACCACATTAATTAATTTTCACACATCTCTACATTATGATAATATGCCTACCATAGATATTCCAAAGATCAACAATGCAATGTTATAATATAAAAGGTAACTCAGTTTGAGCTTGACCAATGAGGGAGCTAGAAATTTCAATGTGATTAGACATCCATTTGATAGCTCTACAGCTATTCTAACACTTTCAACTTTTGTGGCACATTTAGGGGCTAACATCATAAAGAACTACATGGAAATTAGGCACTTTCCTACATTTGCTAAAGGTTGAGAAAATTCTTAATGCGGGAAGCACTCATTGTTGATCTTCCAAAGATCAACAGTTGTTAAATGAAAACCCTGCAATAGTTAAATTTTTTGGAAAATACTATGAAAATAAAAAAGGTTAAAACCATAGTAAAGATAAGGGTCTATGATTGAAGATATTTAAAAATTTAGGAATGTAATTTCAAAATAAATATGAGAAAGGTAAAGATAAAACCTTAGGGTAACAAGCTTCCTGCATAAATTTTGAAAACTAGGGTACACGTCAAGGGTTTTATGAAATTTTAATAATTTCATCTAGGGTTTAACACATCTCAAAAATTTTAGACTTAGGACTATTGGTTTTTCACTATGAGTGTAGAAAAATTATACAAGGTGAAAAACCAAGCCAAAATGTTGGAAGGAGTTGATATTTCAACTCTTATCTCTTCTCTAGGTTTAGATCTTTGTTCTTCTCTATGCTCAATAGATACATAATTCTATAAGTTATTGTTAGTCTCAAAAATAACTTCAACATTTTGTCTAAAAATTCTAGAATTATCTTGTTCTTCATCATAATTATAATCTACCATCTTCTCTTTAGTACCAAACTTTTTATTAATCCTTACATTTATGCAATCAACTAATGTCTTAGTTTCATAGTTGAAACATCTATATGCTTTACTTTTTAATGAGTAACCAAGAAAAATACCTTCATCGCTTCTAGGATCAAACTTACCAATATCATCATCTCTCTTTATGTAACACTTACTTCCAAATATTCTAAAATACTTGATTGATGGTGAATGACCAAACCACAACTCATAGGGTGTCTTGCTCATACCTTTTTTGATATGTACTCTATTCGAAGTATATACTATGGTATTAACTAATTCTCTCCAAAATGTCTTTGAGACATCATTCTCAAATAACATCACTGTTTCTACTTCTACTACTGACTTGTTCTTTCTTTGAACAATCCCATTCTATTCAGGTGTTCTTGGTGAAGATATCTATCTTTTGATTCCATTCTCTTCACAAAAAATGTTGAACTCTCTAGAGATGAACTCTCCTCCTTTGTCTAATCTCAAAAATTTAATCTTGACACCATCATTTTCAACTCTATTCTGAAATATCTTAAATTTCTCAAAAGCTTCAAACTTCTCTTTAAAAAATGTTACCCACATCATCCTAGTGAAATCATCAAAAAAAATCATAAAGTACATTTCACCATAGAATCCTCTAGTTCTTGGAAGACCACTCAGATCTATGTGAATGATCTCTAGTTTCTCTATAATAGACAACTTCTTTCTAGGAAATTTCCTCTATTTATCCAAGATACATTCCTTGCAAATAACATTAGTAGGCTTAATAATGCTAGGAAAATCTCTCACTGCAAATGTACAGTAACTTTCACAATATTATCAAATTTTATATGATAGAACCTTCTACGCCATAACCAATTGTTGTCAACCTTTACAACCAAATATGTAAATTTATTAGGATTCAACTAAAATACATTAACTCTAATTCTAGTTCCAATATCAATCAACTTACCATCTTTGTCTTTCATAATGCAAGTCTTCTCTATGAACCGTAATAGATATCCCTTGTCAAACAACTATCCAAAACTTAACAAATTATGTTTCAAACCATGAACAAACTAAACATCACTAGTCTTGAATTTACGATCAAGAGTAATAGATGCAAATCAATGTTAGTTTTACCATCAAGAGTAATAGATGCAATCCTTGTAATATGATAGGCTGCATGTTACCAACTCTAACAATACTCCCATCATGATTTTTGAACTTAAAAAAATTGTTCATATCACTAGTCATGTGATGGGAACATCCACTATCAATTATCCAATCTGATTTCTTCTCAACTTGGGTAACTAGAGCTCTTTCCTCTCTAGTTTCTCTATTAAGACCATCTTCCTTAATAACCACAAATCCTAATTCATCATCACTTTCACTCTGATCTCTTTCATTAGATTCTTCATCCTTATTAGCATATAAACAATTTTTATCCTTATCTCTTCTAGACTTAAATTTTCCTCTAAACTTTTTCTCTCTTTTAGGACATTTAGATGCATAATGACCATATTCATCACATGTCCAACACCTAAATATTTTCTTACCATCTTTCTCTCTTCTTACTAGAAGGGCTATTCCTTCTTCAATCTTCTTATATTCTTTGGATCTAATACTATTGGCAAAGTATCCTTTTGTACTTGCACTTCTTGACAGATTAGGTCAAATGTTTAGAGCACTGAAAGCTTTCTCAACTCTAGTTAATTCTCTAGATAGTTTCATTTTTTCTTCTGCAGATTTTAATCTTCCAAGCAATGTTTCCTTTATGAAGTCTTTGGTATAGGACATTACTAGCTAAATCATCTAAGCTATTTTCTTGAATGGTGGGTGTTAAACTTTTCAAGATCTTCCATATAACCTCATCATCTTCTTTAGTTCCACCAAGGGACTAGATTCTTGCAACAATTTTTGATACTCTTCCTACATAACTTCTCAAAGATTCATCTTCCATCATCTTAGCATCTTGAAATGGGCAAATCCAATTTTGCAATCTCATTCTTTTTGCATGATCATCACCTTCACAAGTAACTTCTAATGCTTACCAAAATTCATAAGAAGTTTGAAATGTTTGTACCTAATTATATACATTTTATGGAAGAGTTTATAGTAAGGCTTCTCTAGCTCTCGTTACACATGAACATATATCTCTCTCCCTCATTGCATTTCTCTATCTTTGATTCTTCAATAATTTCCTTTTTAGCTTTCATTAAAAGTTAATATCTAGGGCCCATGCATAGCAGATGAGTTTTCATCTTTTCCTTTCAACTATCATAGTTGGCCCCATCGAATCTTGGACTATCCTTTCTAAACATATTCACCATCAATCTCCCAAAGCTATTAAGCCTTATCTTCATGGACCTATTGCTCTGATACTAATTGTTAGAATATATAGTCCACTGATATAATTAGGGGGAGGGTGAATTAGTTAACCAACTATCTTCACTATCATTAACTTAAAAAAAACTTAACCATATGAGTAATGTTAACGGAAACCATAACAAGATATTCATACACAATTAACACCAAATATGTTAACTAGGGAAACCCTTGATGAGAGGGAAAACCTCAATGGGGATGATACCCACAAGATGATGTACTAATATAAATATTCCTTATTAGAGGATAGACCCTGTTAGGAGTTTGTTACAACATTCAATATATATGAGTCCCTATAAGGAGACTTTGAATCCATGTTAGGAGATTCCAACCCTATTAGGAGTTGTGCCAACCCTGTTAGGAGTTGTGGAAGATAGCTAGACCCACTGCCCAAACAATTTCAAGGTTAAGATCAATGAACCCACTATCCAAATGATCTCTTTATTATTCCTCATAGAATAATAGAACTGAAATTTACTTCTTTCCTATGTCTTTGAGTTGTCAACTGGACTCATGCTTCTTCACATCTTGTAACCAAATCTCATACTGTGCATCCAATGATCCCTTGGATTGCTTACACACATTTAGTAAACATTATGCTCCTTCTCACATTGCTTAATAATACTTTCCTTTATACCATATCTTCATAATAATTCCTTAAGTCAGCCTTGAGGCTTTCCCAATTAATTGAAATAAGATAATTAGTTAATTCACAATTGTAATAGCATTGTTAGCTTATAGTCTATAGAAAAATTCACATGTGTGAAATGACATGTTTTGCATACAATTTCCCTCTATCAGTGTGTAACTACACATCTCTTCATTACATCTCAGATGAAACATAGTGATAGATCATAAAAACACTATTTTCCAATGCTTTATTTCTACACTACTTCTAGTAAATCAAGTGTAATGTCCTTGCACCATTGACTCAGACTTAGTCCTCTTAACCACATCATTAGGACAACCTCATTAAACATTTTTTCCACTGTACATCATCTAAAACTTCCTCATCTTGTATGCATCATAAGATTACTGATTTCTATTCTTCTAGTCTTTACAGAATTATTGCTATGTTGATATCAATGACAAATAAAATTATGAATGAAACATATCAATACTCTCCAATGCTTAGGATACTCCCCCATTGTAGTATCATCATGATGTTTAATGTAAATCTAATTAGTTTAAGATTCACACTTTAGAAGGTTTAACACAAAACAACTCTTGATGCCCATATCAAAGTGTGGTTGTTATTAAAAATTGGATATGTTATCATTGAATTGGTAACCTTCCTTTGAATTTTACCAAGTACAACTCCTTGACCAGACATGTAATAAATGAAAAAATGATTAAACATGCTTTTAACTAGAAAGCACTGAAAGGAACTAACATCTACCTGTAACCATAGAGTAGATGTGAGAAATCTAACTATATAAAAGAAATGAATGTAAGAAATAGACACACATATCATCTTCCTTACATTCATGAATAAGAACTAAATAAGAGTTTATATATCTTTTCAAAGAATAACTAAAATTGAAAACAAAGCTTTAGAATAATCCCTCCATCTACATTGATAATGAAATTAAAGATGATTATAATGAGGCACAACTCATCATAACCCAAAGAAACAATCCAAAAATTCACATGCTCAAGAACATTCCTCTATTTATTTAATATCAAAAGAAAAAGATCACAAGCTTTAAATCTGCCTTATAGATGGCATTGAAAAAGGAATATGCACTCTCCTCTCTATTACAATAAAATGAGAAAAAAACTACCCTCTTTCTAAAGCACACAAACTCTTAGAAAAGAAGAAAAACCCTTGTTCTATCTTCTTGTAGCCTATTTATCCTTTTCACTTTTGGGTGATTTCTACTAGCTACAATAATTGATTCTTTGAAGCTCCCCCTCTCATCTCATTAGAGTTTAGGGCTTTTTATAATTAAAATTATGAATGACTTTAGATTTATTTGTCATTTCAAAAGATGTGCAAATGTGTCCCTATCTAGGTGACATTTCAGAGTTTAATCTGGGCCATGATTTTCTTTTGAATATTTATCTAAATAACTACTTTTATTCGCAACTTAGGATTTTAATGTGCATGTTAGGTGTAGACCAAGTCAATGAATACTCCTTTTGATGACCCTCTTTTACACACACATTCAAACATCTACAATATATATCTATATTCATTTTTGGTGCTTCATGACACATAAATTATTTCATGTTTATCACACCCATGTAATGTGCCCAATCATCATCATGATTTTATATGTTGTGGTTGAAGATGTTAGAAAATTTGTGGTTACATGGAAGTTGTGACCAGTGACCATGTTCTTACCATGTTGGTTACATTTGCAATAGGATGTTCTATAATAAAGTTGTACTGTGCATGTGCCAATCTCAATTTAGCATTCTGTCAAATAGTTGATATAATTATCAATGGAAAATAATGTTCCTAAAATATGGTGTTTGAATCTCATCAATTTGGCCTTATCAACTTCTTAGTTATACACCTAAGCATTTGAATATTATCACTTTGATTCCTTATATTCTCCTTATCTATTATGTAGAGTGAGCATGTCAAGAGCCCTCTACCATGACCAAATTTAGTACTGAATGTGTTTCCAAGGTAAGTGCCCACTTGATACAATAGTGAATTCTTTGTTGTGGCCCATGACATACAATATTCAATAGAAAGAATGAGAGATAAACTTTAAGCATACACCCATAATAGATGCAAATTTGACTTCATTATATTTTGGGATCATCACACACACACACAAACACACACACATCTAAAAAAGATTCATGTATTTGGTGAAAAATGCTTGGTTTGGCAGATGAATGAAAATTTGAACTCATTTAGTGGTAGTTGGAAGTTCGTACTTTGTATTTGTAGGCTTGACAAAAGCTTGAATCTTATGTCATATTAGGTCACCCTTGTCATCACAGGATTGGATGACAAGGAGATATTCGATGAGAGATTGGATAATGAATTAGAACATTATATCTAATAGTAGTCAAGTAAGAACCATACATTTCATCTTTAATAAAAGTTGGCTTTGTGTCAATTCTTGTCATGAGGGAAAAAGAAAAATCATTTTCATTAGCACCTGTGGGTTCCTCCTCTCTATATGGGAACTAAAATGGATGCCTCAAGCCAAGGGTACTTGATAGAGATCTTGGGAAATGATCAAGACTCAATTACTAAAAATATAGTATTCAAATCAAAACCAACCTCCTATAATGTGTTTCTTAGTTAGGGGTACATGTTGATCTTTAATTTTATGAATTTAGGAAAGGAAAAATTATTTAACCCTAGAAAATTATGATGCAAAAACATACTACCAATAAGATTCCTTTCTCCTCTAATTGGTTTTTAATATCCAACACATCTTTATTGGCTTGATATGATTTTACATTCATGCCCACCTCAATGTGATCTCTTCTCATTGCAACTATTTTTTTCATTATACCATGCCCAAATTCCACACGTAAACTATGGCTTCTTTTCAATCAAACACAACTTGATAATAACCATCTTCTTCACTATTTTATGGCTTCTACAATGTGTAGGATAAATTTTAACTCGCAACCATACTATTGATTGGAGATCAATCAAATCTTTGACATTCCTTTCAGACCATTGAATTTGCAGATCGACAACTTGAACCATGTGGCTGCACTAATAATTGGGTCTTGGAATTGAACCTTAAATTCTAAATCTAGATGGACCAATCTTCACTTTGCATTGGTATATGTGAAACTTGGGCTTCAAAGTTTGAACTTATTAATCCCATCTAAAATAGATAGACATTGTTGCACTAAATTGAACTACTATGAACTATTTGGAGTTTATTTGAACCAACTATTGTAGCTATGGCAAATTGAATTATTGAACATGTTTACTTTCAAAATTTGAGTTCTAAGCCTTAAACCTACACTAAAGCTGCTTGAATCATCTTGAACCAATTAAATTCTTTGAATTGTTGGACTCATTTGAACCTAACTCTACAAGGTTCAAGGCTATATGTGAATTAAAGAAAAAAATGTCTATTTGAGCATGATCTAGCATGAAAAAGGGGACCAAACATGTAAAAAATTTATTAGGGTGCATACGGATACTAATATTGGATCGAAAAGGGAACTACTTTTCTTGGAAAAGTAGAGAACTCCAATATCTTTGATTGAAAAGATGAGTTCCGTAAACATTGGCAATAGAGTCATAGAGAAGTGGAATACAAGAAATTTTCTTATAAATAGGTGGAGGGGAGCAGGGAAACTACAAGCTAAAACAAAATGCAAGGAAGTTTAACCAACAAACTACTTAGACTAGGGGAAAGTGCAAAGCTTGGGAATTATCCAAACTAACACTATACACATCAAAAAGACATTTAAAATAGATAGATAGGAAGGAAAAACATACCTCATGAAATGGGGAAAATTGCAACTCATATGAAACTATTCATTGCATGGGAGAAGTATGTAACAATGTGAAAAAAATTAATATCTTTGAAAAGCATCTTCCAAATCAAAATCCACAAGAGGTTCCACTGTAATTTCACTAGACTTAGGAAAATCCAGCGAGTGACCTTGTAGGTGAGGTTATTCACTTTGTCATATGCTACATTGGTGTAGTCTGCTGCAACTCCATTTTTGAGTTAAGATAAACTAGAGTCATTCATCTGACGGCTATTTTCTAGTGCACTTTGGTATACTTTTATGCTATCATGAAGACTATGGCTAGAAGCAAAAAGACTCAATTTTTTTTTTTTAGACTCATAACTTCTCCAAGTCTTAACTTTAAAATGCACATGTTCTTCTTCGTCTTGTTCGCAATGTATGGTTTTAGCCTCATCACCTCCTGTAAAATTAGCATACAAGCCACATTCTTCTAACCCTTCCAAATTTTTATTGGCATTCAATTCAAAGAGAGGGTTGAATCTGACTTCAAAATATTCTTAAAAACCTTCTAATTGGAAAAGAGGATTAGAAAAAATGAGACATATGCAGAATTTTGACTAACATTTTTGCTATCTTCTGAATTTTTATTTCCATTTGATAACACACTAGTTGCAGCTCCAATGGTGACATGAAGGCATTTACATTTATATTTCTTTCATGTAATTCTAGACCAATTAGGGATTGTTTTTTCTCTCAATAATTGCAGTATTTTTGTCAATTTAGGGTGATGCTTGAGATATGTTTATCTTTATCAATAAATTCTACACCTAATTTTTCTTCCATCTTACTATTAATAATAACACAAGGTATATACAACATGGATAATGGAGTGCAATAACAATCTTCCTCTTTATCACTTGAGCTATCATAATTATCATCATGAATAAATTTTGATATTTCAGCTACTTGAGAGCTATCATTTAAATTATTCCCTTTATGACTCTAAGGGCTTTCTTGACTAAAATTTGTTAATAAAGGCCTAGGCTCTCTTTATTTAAAATAGTAATTCTTTATACTTTCTTTATTGAAAGCTTTTATGACTTTCTCTTTCTCAAATAGTCCTAATAGCAATAAATTGTCTTCAATCCTAAGAACCTCTTATTTACCAATTTCAAAACAACATACCTTACTTTTCCTGAGATAGAATCTGACCTCCAAATGCAATGCCACATGAAGGTTGATAGAAAGTTGGCTTGACTGGGTTGATCAACTTGTGGAATTTTGTTGAAAGTCTAATTAAATCTATCCACAAACTCTTTTATTTCCTCATTCCCCTCTTTTTGGATTCGAAGAAACTTGAAAAAGAGTGAACCCACATTAAGTTGCAGTTTTGAACCTAGCAAGAAATTTATCCTCTAGTATATTCCAATTTGTAATACATCCATCTTCTAAGTGCTAAATGTTGGAAGCATGAATGCCGATGATATTCCAATGGGGAAGAATTATAGATATGTTACTATGATAATATGTTACATTCATGACTAAGTTTGTCATTGATGTCAACATAGCAGTCTTCTGTGGTATATGATAGAAGAATAGTGGAAAGATCATGTTGGTATGGATGAATAGTTGAGTATTGTAACTATCTAAGGTTATGGGAGATACTTTTGAGTATATAGTATGTGTAGTTAATTTCAAAAGAAGAAATGATAAGTCTGGAAGAAGTTATGTAAGTTTTGGTGATGTCTATTCTAAGATAGAGTTTACAGAGGCATGTTCTGGTAAACTTGTTATATCTCTTAGCAGATTTGTTATTCTAAGAATTTAGGTTGAGGATGTGAAGAAGAAATTTTGGTGATGACATGGATAAGTTTTCTCATCATAATATTACATGTATGAAAATATATTCAAGTTGCAAGGCCGAAGATTAATGTTATCGCTAAGTGTAACATGTTCTTAATGTGGTCCTATATTGATTAATTGAGAAGGTCTAATAGTTGACTTAGGGAATTTCTTTATGGAATTAGTATAAAGGAAGGACATTTTAATTTATCAAGTATGGTATGGAATTTTATTGATGAGAAGTGATTGTAAGCAATAGAGAGAGCAGAATGCAAAGTTGAGAAGAGCAGAGTGGAAGTGAAGGAAATTTCATTGTTGTGTGACCTGGTCTACAAGGTCTGACAGTAATTGGTTTAGTTGATAGAACAAAGGAAAGAATAAAATAATAGTAAATTTGGTGTTTGAGCTGTGAGCTCTTCTTTTAGTTGAAATTTCATGTTTGGGTAGTGGGATCATCTTGCATACATTGTACCACAACTGCTAATAGGGTTGGCACAACTCCTAATAGGTTTGAAATCTCCTAATAGGTATTCAAAGTATCCTAATAGGGACTCACATGTACTAAATGTTTTAATAGAATCTTAATAGGGTTCATCCTCTAACAAGGAATATTTATATTAGTATATCATCTTGCTGGCATCATTCCCACCAACGTTTTCCCTCTGATCAAGCATTTCTATAGTTAACAGATCTAGTGTAATTGTCTATGTGCATCTTATTATGGTTGTTATTTATTTTGGTTGAATGGTTATTTTTTTTAAAAAGATAAATATTTTATTTGTCAGATAACTAATTCACCCTACCTCTGAGTTATCTTGGTGGAGTATTATTTCTAACAATTGGTATCAGAGCATCAGGTCCTTAAAGATAAAGTTTAACAAATTTGGGAGATCCAAGGTGAGCATGTTCAAGAAAGATAGTTTGAAGTTCGAGGGAATAAATTATGATAGATGGAAGGAAAAGATGAAGACACATATATTGTTTATGGGTCTTGTATATTGGATCTTGACAAAATTAGTGAAGACAATCATTACTGAAAAGGATTTGGAAAATTGTATTAAGGATGAAAGAGATCTTTTTATATGTGACATGAGAGTTAGAGAAGAACTATTTATTGTACTTCTTGAAATTTAATACAATTAGGTAAAATAACTTGCTACTTCACATTTGATTTGGAAAGCTTTGGAAATGAGTTTTGAAGGTGATGCACATTCTAAGAATTTGAAGCTACAAAGATGGATTTGTGTATTTGAAGATGCAAAAATGATGGAAGATGAATTTATAAGAACATATGTAGGTAGGATATTGTTGTCACTTAGGTTTTCACCCTTCTCCAAAGCCTATGCATGAGGACAACTTAGTGAAACATGGAAACAACCTCCAAGCTATGGGACTTGAACTATGAGGTTGAGTCTTTAGAGAAGGCCGGCTTCCTCTTACTATTAGGGTGCACCTAACTACTCTTGGAGAGGAAATAGGAGAAGGAGAGCATGAAAGAAAATATACCTAATCTAATCTAAAGAGGTGGTGCACCAAAATAGAGTTTTCGGACCAAACTTTGCCCATATATGTACTATTGAACTAGAATGAAACTAAGGATATACACATTCAGACTTGCTTTAATCTAATAATCACATGCAGATTAGAAGACCAAGATGAATGACACAAGGAAAGAGAGATTCACTTATATTATCACTCATAGGCCAAGGAGATACAATCATGCAGATCATAGATCTCTACAAAACACCAATAAGAGGCAAATAGTTCTTGCACTTTCATACCAATGGCTGAAAGAGACAAGGTAGAAAATCATGCAGTTCAGAGGCACAAGGGAATTTACATTGAGAATCTATAAAGCAACAATAGAGAAAACAAAGAAAGGTCGACCCTTCAAAATTTTACAAAAAATGCCTTTATAGTTCAAACATAACTGAGATTTTCACTCCAAAACTATCTTGCAACCAGTGCCATCAAGGCTCTGCCAGGAAAAATTATGGAGATTTGAAGAAATCTGATCTAAGTATAGCTTTAGGTACCACAAAATCTAACTATTAACTAAAATAGGGCCTTGAGAAGATAGAGGCAATACTATAATTGTGCTTTGACCAAGTAGATAGATTAGATCAGGGTGGTAGAGTGTCTTTACATGCTTCACATTCACTTCTGGTTGTTGGAATTGATCATGAAGATCAGATTCATGTAAAACCTCAATTTCTTATCATTTTTGGTGCATGAATCAGCAGAGTCAATGAGTCAACATAACCCTGGCACCAAAATGAGCCAAGTGGACCAATGACCTCTTTTCACTTTGCCACCCCACAAGGTCTTCCCAAGGTTGACCAATCTTTCTTTACTAACTGCGCCAATTCCTCAAACTCCAACTGTGATGGTCACATTAACTACCAACGTATCTAGCCATTACTACCTCCATCAAACCCATTGGGACACATGTCACTAAGGTTCTATGTCGCTATGTGTATCCTCCAAGAAATTTTCCATAGCAAGATAGTGCCCACCATAGATTTAGAATGATCTGACGATCGTGAAGACTCACCATATTATTGCACTCTGTCCTTAAAATTTTTGGGCCCATGATCCAACATCAACACACTTGGCATCTGACTTGATGCAATTTAGTACCATCCCTATGATTTCATAACACTCAGCCCCACCCTACCATGCATCACCAAGGCGCTATGTCGCCATGGGTAATATCCTCGCAGCTTTCCACAGCGAGATAGCACCCACCATTGATTTTTTGAGATTTGGCAATGAGCAAGATGGATCTAACCTATCAGTATACCAACCAATAAGAAATTGGCCACGTGTCAACTTATCTGAAAGGTCCTTGTATTTTTGTCTCACGAGAAAGTGCCGATCGTTGATCTCCATAAGATCAATGATCATGGAAGATCGTCATAATACTGTGCTTGCCTCCTCAAAATTTTGGGCCCATGAAACACTTGGCAAACACCTAGCACAACCTGGCATCCTCATCTTTTTGAGACCTGGCCCCACTGATCCATGTGGCACAATGGCACTATATCGCTATGGGTAATATCCTCATAGCTTTCTATAGTGAGATAATACCTACTATCAATTTTCTTTAGATCTATGGTGATCAACAAAATTGTACAATTGCACACTGAGTTGGCTGAATGGACCAATAAAATATCACCACTGTACTATGACCCACCTAAAAACTACCATCGAGGATGAGCCATAATATTACTTTGGAGAAGGGTGGGCCCATGATATCATCTGTGCCACGCGTCACCAAGGCACTATGTCACTACAGATAATATCCTCATAGCTTTCCATTGCGAGATAGTGCCTATCGTCAATCCAAATTGATCCAAGGGTGAGGAAATCTTCATGCATTTAAAAGGGGCATGGGTCTAGGTAACTGCTGAAATCAATGAACTTCCCAACTGGTGACAAATCAAAGTCCCATTTCTAACACAGTCATCCTTCCACGTTGCCTGAGGTCCCACTGTGTGTGCCAAATTTCATCACTGATATCGGATGGGGCATGCTTGGGACCCACCTTCCTTCAGATGTCACCATAATAACACTTTTTTTCTGGGCAACTATGTCACTAATGGTGAGGAACAAAATTTTTTTGATAGTGCCATAGCACCTACCGTGGATCTAGCAAAACTCAGTGCTAGAAAAACAACAAGGAAAAGGAGGACCCACCGGACAGATGGCCAAAAGGTGCTATGTCGCTATGGCAAAACAATGTGCAACTTCCCATAGTGAGATAGCGCCATCCTTTGATCTATCTCCATCCAATGATGGGGACTTGCAGGCTCGCAGAAACATAAAAAATGCATAGGGAAAGAAATATATGAGGTTAGCATAAAGTATTCTATGCCCTTTTTGAATATTTGAATATTTAAAACTTGTGAACATTACTACATTGAATTCAAATGTGGTGATTTTGGTGGGAAGGAAAAAATGACCAAAAAATCTAGTGACTCAGAGGGGATGCAAGCTAGCTATGCATAGACTAGTGACCTCATGCATCCATTGGGCTATAGAGTAAAAAAGATGTGGATCCTATGTACTATGAAACCCTAACCCTACCTTTGAGAGGAAAATCCTGAACCCTTGTCTTTGCAACTAGAACCAGAGACAAAACCTTCTTTTTGCAACCACAAAACTTTGAAAAAATTGGCTATCTCATAGAGAAATAGCTGTGCTCATGCACTTCTTGGAAACCATGAGAGGTGTAAAAAAGAAACTACTCTACTTATATCCATGAAAAATTCAACCTTCATCAGAAGCATGGTTTGAGATGAATCCCATTAACTGGGATGGGCAAAATTTCACCACCAGGCCTACTTAACTAAAAAGCATTGGCTTGTTTGCAACTAATAATCAGATAGGGGCCACTCCACAATGCATCAAAATTTGAGTGTCTTCCTAGTTTTTCCCTATCTACATCCCATTTCAGAACCAAATCTCCCTCTCAGAAGATTCTGACCCTAGCCTTCCTATCAAAACTCTTTTTTACCTACTGTTGGTGTGTCTCTAGGGTTTGCATGGCTTTACTTCTCTTCTCTTCCAGCTCCATAAGTTTTGCCATTCTTACTATCATGGCATCATCTTCAATCAACTCCAGCTAATGAGCTAGCTCTAGGGATGGGAACTCTAATGAAATTGGAAGCCTTGCTTCTTTGCCATAGGCTAACACAAATGGTGAATTTCCTATTGACCTTTTAGGCGTTATTTTGTCAACCCACAGTGCAGTCTTTAGTTTTTTATGCCAACACCTTTGGTTATATTCTATTATCCTTTTCATGATCCTAATTAGGTTCTTTTTGGAGGACTCAACCAAACCATTACCCTAAGGATAGTAATTTGAGGATGTGCTCAAATAGATATTATGATCCACCGCCCATGCACAAATTTGAGCTCCAACAAAAGACTTTTCATTATCTAAAATAATGGTTCAAGGGGTAACAAACTTGGTCACAATTCCATCAAGGAACTCAACAACTGAAGATTCAGTGGCATCCTTCAATGCAACTACCTCTGTCCATCTGGTGAAGTAATCTGTAGTAGCTAAAATCTATTTGTGACCTGAATTAGAAGGAGGAGTGATAGGGCCTATGAAATCCAATCCCCATTGAGCAAAAGGCTGGTCCACCTGAATAGGATGAAGGGGAAGAGCTGCAAGTCTTTGTTCGCTAGAGAAGAAGGCACATTTTTCACACTTCCTTACATACCTATGATAGTCATGGAACAAGGATGGCCAAAAGTAACCAGCCCTCATGATCTTCATTGCAGTTGTTCTAGCTAAGAAGTGACCACCATCAAGACCATCATGAAGTTCTTTGATCATTCTTTCAGCTTGGTTTGTATCAAGGCATCTTAATAGGGTTCCATTAAAATATTTTCTAAAGAGGACACTGTCAACTATGACATAAGGAATTGACTATAATCTATACTATCTCCTTTTAGTTCTATCTAATCCTTGAGGGTATCCATTTCCTAATAATAAATTCATCATATCATCCATCCAACTCCGTGGGTCGCTATTTCTTACCTCTTGTTGCTCTGTTAGTATCATAGTAGCTTCCTCATTAGGTTCTTGAGATAATAACATCTATTTTGAAATGTCCCTTTACTAATTTTTTATGATATTTCCAGCCTCAAATCAGAACTTTAAAATCAAACAACCAATATTACAAAGATCTGTCAATTCTCCAATAAAACCCAAATCGGGTATGTCCAAATTAGTGCCAAAAAAAACTTCACAACTTCACAAATTGTTAATAAATCTGAAAATGGAAATTTTTACAGAAATTTCAGCAGCATAACAGCCTACAAAATGACATTTCCAGATTTGTACAGCCCTTACACAACAGATCACAAATGTAGAGCAAAACTATGCTCAATCGGGCTCCCGAAATTAACACCAAAATGCCCGAAAACACCAAAAAACACTCATAAATTATCTCAGAAGTTTGATCACGACCCAATACATATATTTGGCTCTATTTTAACATCATAAAGTCTGAAATACAACAGCAAACCAAACTGATATGAAACACTCAACTGAAAACCCAAATTCAAACCAAAAACAATCCCCGAAAACACCCAAATCGGCACTATTCAGCACAAGGGCAAACTCTGTATGAGGATGCACATGGAATGGCTTCAAACTCCCATCCTTAGCCTTCCTGGAAACCTACAAACTCCCGTTCTTGGGTCTCCTTCTCCACAGGTTTGGCAACCTCTGAAGAACAACAAGAAAATTAGCAAGAATCAAGATGTAGAATGAGCCCAAAATGCCTCCAAACCCCTTTTAAAGAGGGCATAACCCTAACTCACGTCCAAGAGGGGTTAATAAAATATAATTTAATAATAATTTTTATTTATTAGTCCATTGGTTTCCAAAGATTAACCCCTTTTTCCGAAATTTCACCTTTTTGGAGCCTGCTTGCCTTAACAAAGTTTATTTTTTTTTTTAATTATTTGAATAGGGGACATGACAAGTCCTCCCCTCCCAAATATTGCTTGTCCTCAAGCAATGAAGGTTGGAATTCTCAAGAATATGTTCTCCTTCCCAAGTTGCATCCTCTAGTGGTAATCCTTTCCATTTGACCAAATGCTCTATGATGCTCCTATTTCTCAACCTTTTCTCTCTTGTATCCAAAATTTCTTCTGGTATCAAAACTAATTTCCCTTCATCATCAAGAGGTGGTAATTCTGTAGATACTATGGTTTGCTGGCCTATAACCTTCTTTAAGCAAGATACATGAAAAATATTATGTATTTTGCTGTTTGGTGGGAGCTCCAATTCATAAGCTACCTCTCCTACCTTCTTGATGATTTTATAAGGCCCATAGAACCTTGGCTTGAGTTTCTCTGCCCCACTTCTCTTCAAGGTGCTTTGCTTATATGGCTACAACCTAACAAATACCAAATCTCCCACCTCAAAAGATCTTTCAATCCTTTTCCTGTCAGCATATATCTTTTGTTGGTTTTGTGCATGTTGTAGATTATCCTTGAGGGACCTTATTATGTCTTGGCTTTGCTTGATGAAATCACTTGCTGTGGGTACTCTGCTATCGGAAAGTATTAGATCAACAAAGGAAAGGGCATTGTAACCATAAAGAGCACGAAAAGGAGGCATACCAATAGACATGTGATGAGATGTATTGTAACAATACTCCTCTAGGTGTAACCATTTCACCCAAGCATGTTGTTGATTTGAAACATAGTTCCTCAAATATCCTTCTATCCATTTATTAACTATCTCTGTTTGTCCATCTGTTTGAGGGTGATAGCTAGTACTGGGAGTGAGTTCAGTTCTTGCCAAATGAAAGAGCTCCTTCCAAAAAGAGCTAAGGAATCTACTGTCCCGGTCACTAACAATGTTTCTAGGCAAACCATGTAATCTAAAAATTTCCTTGAAGAACAATTCAGCCACTTGTGATGCCTTGAAATCAGATGTGATAGGAAAGAAATGTGCATACTTAGTCTATCTACCACCACATATATGCAATCCTTACCTTGAACCTTGGGCAACCTAGTGATGAAATCCATGGAAATACTTTCCCATTTTTGTTCAGGAATAGGAAGTGGCTGCAACAACCCTGCAGGAAAATTTTGCTCACTCTTGCTTTGTTGGCATACCATACATTCCTTAATGTGTTTAAGGACATCCTCCTTCATACCCTTCCATGAAAACCGCTCTCAAATTTGCCTGTATGTCTTGAAGTATCCCTGGTGACCAGCCAAAGGTGTGTCATGAAAAGCCCTCAATATCCTCTCCTTAGTTTTTGACCCTGGTACTAAGAAGATCCTGTTCTTGTAATAAATCAATTCATCAACAACCTTGTACCTGTTATCATCCACTAACTTATCCAAAATCTTGGTGGCAAATGAATCTTTAGCATACTCTAAAATTATGGAGACTTTCCAATCAGCAGAGATAGATGATAAGGAACACAAAGTGGGCTTTCTTGAGAGAGCATCAGCAACCACATTATTCTTTCCTTTCATGTATTCAATATCAAAATCATAAGCTTGCAATTTGCTTACCCATTTTTGTTGACGATCATTCAAATCCCTTTGGTTCAAGAAGAACCTGAGGCTATTATGGTCTGTCTTTACAATGAATCTCCCACATACCAAATATTGTCTAAACTTATGAAGTGCATGCATGATTGCCAACATTTCCTTATCATAGATGGAGTACCCTTTCTCTGATTGATTTAATTTTTGACTCTCAAATGCTATTGGATGTCCCCTTTGAGTTAGGACAGCCCCTATACCTTCTCCTGAAGCATCACATTCAACAACAAAAGGTAAAGAGAAATCTGGAATTGCAAGCACAGGGCATGAACTCATTACCTCCTTAAGCTTATCAAATGTTTTTTGTGCCTCTTCTGTCCAAACAAAAGCTCCTTTCTTTGTCAAATCAGTCAAGGGGGCAGAAAGCTGAGAAAATCCCTTGGCAAATCTCCTATAGTAGCTACACAACCCGAAGAAACCTCTCAACTGTGTAAGATTAGTGGGTGGAGGCCAATCCAAAATTGCCTGGATTTTTTGTTGATCAACCTGTACTCCTTTAGAGCTTATAATATGTCCCAAATATAGGATCTCTGTCAAACCAAACTCACATTTAGATAGCTTAGCATAGAAGGATTGCTGCTCCAAGATTCCCAAAATAGTGTCTATGTGCTTTAGATGCTCTTCCCATGTTTTACTGTATATCAAGATATCATCAAAAAATACCAAAACAAATTTTCGAAGATGCTGACTGAATACCTTATTCATACAAGATTGGAATGTTGCTGGTGCATTAGTGAGTCCAAATGGCATAACAAGAAATTCAAAGTGCCCATAGTGACATCTGAAAGCAGTCTTTTCCACATCTTCACTCCTCATTCGGATTTGATGGTAGCCTGATCTTAAGTCAATTTTTGAGAAGTATACAGCACCATGTAACTCATCAATGAGTTCATCTATGCGTGGTATGGGATACCTATTTTTTATGGTCTTCTTGTTTAGAGCCCTGTAGTCTATACACATTCTCATTGTACCATCCTTTTTCTTGACAAGTACCACAGATGATGCAAATGGACTAGAGCTAGGCCTTATGAATCCCATGTCCAGGAGTTCTTTAATAGTTTTTTCAATTTCTTCCTTATAACCTCTTGGATGGCGGTATGGGGTTGTTATAACTGGTTTGGCACCCTGTTCTAACTCTATAACATGCTCAAAACCTCTATCTGGTGGTAATCCTGGAGGCAAGTCATTGAAAACTATACTATGCTTATCAAGAATATTTTGAATTTCAAAATGGAAATTACCTTGATTCTTGGGAGAGCTTGTTGGTTGGATTATGACTCCTGCTGCCCATGTTACTTGTCCTCTTCGAAAAGTCCTCTCCATCCTCTTTGCAGAGACCGCCTTAGGTGCTCCATTTGATAACCCTCTCAATATGACTTCTTTCCCATTGGAATGAAATTTAAACTCCATAGTTTGATGGTTCATGTAATAGCCTCTGATAGAGTGCAACCATTGAACACCCAATACAAGATCTGTCTCCCCAATACCAACCACATAGAAGTCATCACATAACTCATAATCTCCTAAGGTCATCTTGAGTTGTTTCACCACCTGTGTGCAAGGCATAGTGAATCCATCAGCTACAGTAACATTGAATCCCTCAAAATCTTCTGCTTTAAGCCCTCTTTTCATGACAAATCCCTCATCAATAAAATTGTGAGTTGCCCCACTATCAAGAAGAACAGTCAACCTTTGCCCTGCTAGTACCCCTCGAATTCGGAAGGGATGGTATCTTGGGACTCCTGATAATGCTGCTAAAGTGCCATCCTTGCTGATTTCTTTTACTTTCTCTTCTTCTACCTCCTCCTTAGTATCATGAAATTCCTCATGCTCATCTGAATCAGATTCTGAAGCAACTTCAATATAGTGCACTTGACCTTTCCCCAAACATCTGTGTCCTGGAACCCATGGTTCTCTACAAGTAAAACAAAATTTTTTCCTTCGTAATTCACTCCTAGTCTCTTCATCTACCTTCTTTTTTGCCACATTTGTCACATCTTTTGGTGGTAGTGTTGGGAAAGTCTTTTTCTGAAAATTTCCCTTATGTTGCCAAAGATTTGGGGGTTTTTGATTAGTGATTGATTTCATAGGCACGCACGTTTCAAGTTGCAAGCTTCTTTTGATAGCTTCCTGTAAGGTTGAGGGTGAGAAAGCCTTAACCAAACCCTTAATAGAATCTTCTAAACCATCAAGAAAAAGATAAACAATCCTCTTTTCACTCATATCAGGTACCATAACAGCCACTTTTTGAAATTCTTCTACATACTCATTAACTGATTTGGTTTGCTTCAACTTTGACAATTCTTTAAAGTACTCTTCATCATCCTTGAGGTCAAATCTATCTATCACCCTTTGACTGAAATCTTCAAATGTAGTTACCTGATCGTGACCTTGAGTAGTCATTCCATGATACCACCAATCATAGGCTGCATCTTCCAAGTGTAGACTTGCAAATTGAATAGCATCACTCTCTTTCATGGGGTTGAGTGTGAAGAAAGTTTGTAATTTTTGTAGCCATGCTCTAGCTGAAATTTTATTTGTTCCATCAAAAGTAGGTGCTGTAAACTTGCTTATTTTATTTTTGAGCTCTCTTCCACTTGTGTCATGCTCCCTCCTATTCTCTTTCTTGGGCATCAAAGCGTTCATCATATCCACATATTCTTTAAAAGGAACTGAACTACGAAAGTCATCATCTAAGCCATTGTAAGTAGCTCTTAATGTATCAAATTACCTGTAACCTCTTCCACTGGATTAATGGCTAGATTTGGTACTGGTGGCTCATCTGCAGGCAAGAAAATAGATTTGGATGATTTAGATGGTGTGGATCTCCCATTTCTCGGCTCCTCTGAAGTGCTCCCTTTCTCATTAATAGATGCAATTCCTTGTAATTTTTCTGTCAATATTCACAAAGCCTCTCTAGTTTCCGCCAAACCATCCACTGTTTGCTTCTGAGTATTTTGGATGTCTTGGAAGAATTTCTTTGCCATCTCATCTGGATCAGCCATACTTTTTTCTTCCTTGGATTTTGTACTTTTGCTTTCAACTGGGGGTTTGATCAAAATTTATTTATTCTTTTCTCGCTGCAAATATCTTTTTTCTCTTTCACTTAGTTGCATGCAATCATAAAATATGACATGCAAGATCTGGGTAGTTATCAAAACTTGACATGCAAGATCTGGGTAGTTGTTAAAACTGACATGCAACTTCTACAAACCCTCAGGCTGGCAAGATCACGGCTCTGATACCACTGAAATGTCCCTTTACTAATTTTTTATGATATTTCCAGCCTCAAATCAGAACTTTAAAATCAAACAACCAATATTACAAAGATCTGTCAATTCTCCAATAAAACCCAAATCGGGTATGTCCAAATTAGTGCCAAAAAAAACTTCACAACTTCACAAATTGTTAATAAATCTGAAAATGGAAATTTTTACAGAAATTTCAGCAGCATAACAGCCTACAAAATGAAATTTCCAGATTTGTACAGCCCTTACACAACAGATCACAAATGTAGAGCAAAACTATGCTCAATCGGGCTCCCGAAATTAACACCAAAATGCCCGAAAACACCAAAAAACACTCATAAATTATCTCAGAAGTTTGATCACGACCCAATACATATATTCAGCTCTATTTTAACATCATAAAGTCTGAAATACAACAGCAAACCAAACTGATATGAAACACTCAACTGAAAACCCAAATTCAAACCAAAAACAATCCCCGAAAACACCCAAATCGGCACTATTCAGCACAAGGGCAAACTCTGTATGAGCATGCACATGGAATGGCTTCAAACTCCCGTCCTTAGCCTTCCTAGAAACCTGCAAACTCCCATTCTTGGGTCTCCTTCTCCATAGGTTTGGCAGCCTCTGAAGAACAACAAGAAAATTAGCAAGAATCAAGATGTAGAATGAGCCCAAAATGCCTCCAAACCCCTTTTAAAGAGGGCATAACCCTAACTCACGTCCAAGAGGGGTTAATAAAATATAATTTAATAATAATTTTTATTTATTAGTCCATTGGTTTCCAAAGATTAACCCCTTTTTCCGAAATTTCACCTTTTTGGAGCCTGCCTGCCTTAACAAAGTTTTTTTTTTTTTTTAATTATTTGAATAGGGGACATGACATATTTACACAACCCCCTCCCTCTTACCAGCTTGGTAATCTAAATGTCAATATCATATTCCATCACTTTAGTAATCTAGCCAGTTCTTTTCTCACTAATATCTTTTCTCAAAAGGAAATCCTTCACACTGGCATGGGGTACTAACAAATGAATCTTATTATGAGATAAGAGGTGTCTAATTTTTTTTAAAGCTCTGATGACTGCACGGGCTTGCTTCTCTACATCGCTATATTTATCATCATATTCTTTAAGCCCTTCACTAAAGAAAGCTATGGTTTGCTCATCACCTTTATCATTTCTTTGAGTCAGGATAGTAGAAATGCTTGACTCACCACCTAGGGTATAAAGGATGAAATCTTTCTCAAAATTTGGATTCATGAGAGTAGGGGTTGAGGCTATGGCTATCTTGATCTCTTCAAAACTTCCTTCCCTTCCTTGGTTGATGCAAAGACCATATCTTTCTTGAGCATAGCTATATGAGGTTTCACCATGGTAGAAAGACTAGGGATAAATCTTCTCACAAAATTTATCCTACCTAAGAAACTTTGCAGCCCTTTCTTGTGTTTAGGGAGAGGGAGGGAAAGTATTTCTTTTATTCTCTTTGGATCAATGGTTAAGCCATCTTTAGATACAATATGTCCTAATAATTTTCCTTGGTTAGTAGCAAAGACACACTTGCTTGGGTTAAGGGAAACCCCAAAATCTCTGCATCTTAGGAATACCTGTCTTAGATGATCAAAATGATCCTCTACATTCTTAGAATAGACTGTAATATCATCAAGGTAAACTAAGACAAACTTGTCAATCAATCTTTTGAAGGCCATTTCCATTGACTTCTGAAATGTAGCACCTGTATTGGTTAGCCCAAATGGCATCTTACAATAAGAATAGGTACCCCATTTAGTGGTAAATGTAGTCTTGTACCTATCAGACTCTTTAAATAGCACTTGATTGTAGCTAGAAAATCCATCAAGAAATGAAAATCTCTTTGAACCATTGACTTTGGACAAAATCTACTCCATAGAAGGGAGAGGATGGTGATCTTTAAGGGAAGCTTGGTTAAGGTCCCTAAAGTCCACACACAATGTAATTTCTCCATTCTTCTTCCTAATAAGGACAAGATTTGCTACCCATGATGAGTGTTTGATGGGAAAAATTATATTGGCCTCAATCAACTTGGATAGCTCTTTTCTCATTAGGGGTTCAATCTTGGGATTCACTGGCCTCTACTTTTGTCTTACTAGTTTTCCATTATCAACTAAATCTATAGTATGCTGAAATAACCTTGGGTCAAAACCCTTTAAATCATCATATGTCTAGGAAAATGTATCATTAAATTCTTGACATAGATGAATAAAACTCTCCTGCTCAATTTGAGAATATACCTTACCCATGTTCAAGAATTTTCCATCAACAACCATGATTGGAATATGATCATCTTCATCAGCAGCTAGGTTCATGTCTCTGCCCCTTGTTTGGTCATTAGGATATAAAACACTTTCTAAGGTAATGAGACCCTTAGGAAATTTTTTAGAATTGAGATGAATGATTTGGTCACCATACTGATCTTGTACTCTTGAATGATTTCTCTCTAAAAATTCTGCCTCATTCTGCAAGAAGCTCACAATTTTCTTATCAGACTCAAACACTTGCCAATGGATCTTGTTATCAGGGATAGTAGGCCTTACTACCACTCTGATTTGTTGCTTCTTCTCCTCCTCAAGATTCCTTGGCACATCATAAGATGCACCTATTGCTGCAAGTCTATCAGCATATCTGTTTTTCTTTCTACGAATGCTTTGAATATTAAATGCATTAAAACCCTCAAGAAAATTCCATACCCTATTTTTATAGGACTTGAGCAAACCATTCTTGGTGGTATTCTGATTTCTCACTTGATTAACCACCAACTCACTATCTCCATACACCCTTAAGGCTTGGATTCCTCTTTTTTGAGCAAGTACGAGACCTTGAATTAAGGATCCATACTCGGCTACATTATTAGTGCAACTAAATTGGAGCCTAAAGGAGAAGTAGTACCTTACTTGTGCAGGAGAAATCAACATCACACTAGCCCCTGATCCATTTTTATTCGTTGATCCATCAAAGTACATACTCCATATCCCACTCATATCTTCGTTAGTCTCCATAAGATTGGGAACTAGAGCACCTTTCTCCAATATACAATATGTACTAAGACCTATCTCAGGGGTTTCTGGCATAAGATCAAATTGATATGCATTAGCCCACTCATCCAAGAAAAAATCAAGTATCTCTGCTAGGGAAGTGGTGGGCTCATTCACTATGTCATTCTCATCCATCTCTAGGATTGGGCAATTCATGTTGATGGAATTAGCGGTCTAAGATTCAGTATGATGGAGGCTTGAGGCTCTACTCTGATTGAAGCATTGGCTCCATATCTCATTTTAAAAGACATATATGACCAATCAGAGGATATGAAACTACCTATTTGGGCAGTAAAGTCTCTTGACAGACAGATGGAAAAATATAGCTTGACCTCAGCAACAGAGATATCTTGGGTTACAATACAACCAGGGCATGCATGTAAGGCCATCTCCACATTCTTAAGGATCCCTACAACCTTGATAGTACTACCATCCAACTATAATACATCCCTAACAATGTGCTCATATTTCATTCCCAAACCATCAACAACACACCTAGGCATCACTAAATTGCTCGCCCTTGAATCAATCATGCAATTATGGACTAGTTTTCCCCCTATAATTAGAGAAACATAGAATGGAGGAGGTCTAACCTTTTTACTTGTTTCTACTTCCCTTGATGGTTGTACTAGGCTTGTGGCACTTTCCATGCTAGGTGTCTGATCCTTTGGTTCAATTCCTTCCAATTCTTGCTGCAACAACCTCTTTTGCATGGGTATAGTAGCAACAACATCCCACATGGAGATATTCACATTTGTCTTCTTCATTTTCTCTACCACACTGAATGGCATAGCAGGTGTTTTGGTAGAACCTTTGGGAGTTGTGATTGTATGAGGTTGAGATGGAATAACCTGAGGATCACTTGCATCCTTTTTGCCATGATTTTGCCTTTGCTGATGAAAGGTACTTGATTGATTATTTTTTGCTTTCTCATGAGATATCACATTTGAAGTTGAGGCCTGATTGGGAGGAGGGGGGACAACATTTTCCATTGCTCTTATTTTGCTTCTAGTGTTATGAGCAATGGAATCCTGGTTTACATTACAATGCTCCTCCATCTGATGATTCATAAAAGAGCAATTGCCCTGTGTTTGCATATCTGAGGCATCTTTAAATTGGTCCTGCTTGTATGATTTTTTTGCTGCAGGTTCTTGGACTATCAAAGCCATAAAAGATTCAACCTTCTAATATATACAATAGGCATAAAATTAGTTACAGGAGGGAAAAAAATCTTGAGCTTGAGCCATATTATTTTGAGGGACTATGGCCCTACTTTGGTTTACATTTGAGGTTGAAGCATGGCCACCCTGCCTACTCTAATCAAAAGAGTTGTTCCAATGATTAGGATTTGGAGGCCTACCACTACTTGAAGTTTGATATTGCAATTGATGAGGCTTACTATCTTGAGCTTGTTGTCTTTCTAAAGTCACCACCTTGTTGCTTACTTTCTGCATCATAGAGGAGTTATCCTCCAGCTTCTTCCCATAATCTTGGAATCTTTTCTCTAGGTTCTTTTCTCTTTTATCCATGTTCTGCATTAGAGATTGCATCATCTCTTTGATTTCATCTATCCCATTTGAAGACGTGGAAGCTTGAGGGATTGGGACAAGGGATTGTGATGTAGAAGTTGTGGAAAGAGGAGCCATTGCTAGTTGATGATTTGGAACATCAAGAAAGAAAGGCATAGGAGGCCTTGGAGCTAGCTTACCTCCTTGTATTAGGATGTTCTCTAATTTTATTGCTATGTCATAAGAATTAGGCAAGGTATCTCCTCCCATAGTTTTGATTGTAGTGGTAATATCACTATTAAAAGCTCTAAGATAATGCAATAAGGCATTACCAGGGGTAGAATTCACTGAAGTAGGTATTCTATCCCATGTCTTTTGAAATCTATAATTAAAATCAGTCATACATTCATGGGGGGCTCTTTTTATAGTAGTCAACTGCTCTAAAAGTGACAAATAGTCACTTTTATCCTCAAAATGTTTGCACAATCCTACTCCTAATCCATCCCAATCTATTAAGAACCATGAGCTAAACCTCTACACCATTGTAGTGCTTTTCCTTTCAAGGATGAGGCTAGGAGCCTAACTACAACATCATTCTCTATAATACCATGGATATTGCAGACATTTGCAACCTCTTGAATGTGTTCTGAGGGGGAGATAGATGTTTCACCAGTAAACTCTGGTATACATTTGAGGGCTACTATGGGTATGTCATGTCTTTGGGCTAATAAGAGAGGGCTCCCACCATTAAAGGTGGAAAAAGTATGAGCTCTAGGCAACGCCATATAGACAAGTGATCTATTGATATGTATTGATGGCAGTCTAGGCTGAGATCTAACAGTAGGAGGAGTAGAGATAGATCTTGTAGGTGTATTTGTTACTATTGCACTCCTAATCGGTGATAAAGATATTCTAGTCTTCCTTCTTCTAGGGTTTGAAAATGAAAGCTCCTGATACTGAAACTTACCTCTAGAAGATGCCCTTGTTTCAGCTTTGGGCATGTATCACTACAACTTTGGTCTAGAACTATATATGTATTTGAAGCTTAGAGTCGCCAAGTACTTTGAAGAATGAGCCTCTTGAAGGCGTAAATACCAAAGCCAATACTATCTCCTTGGTATTAATCTTGAAATCTTCCCTTTTGACACCAGTAGGCTTGAAATTTTCTAAAAAGTTGTACCACTGGGTGTGCCAAAGACTGTTGTCACTTAGGTTTGCACTCTTTTCCAAAGCCTATGCATGAGGACAACCTAGTGAAACATGGAAAAAACCTCCAAGCTATGGGACTTGAACTATGAGGTTGAGTCTCCAAAGAAGGCTAGCTTCCTCTTACTATCAGGGTGCACCTAACTACTCTTGGAGAGGAAAAGGGAGAAGGAGAGCATGAAAGTAAATCTACCTAATCTAATCTAAAGAGGTGATGCACCAAAATAGAGTCTTTGGGCCAAACTCTGCCCATATATGCACTATTGTACCAGAATGAAACTAAGGATATACACATTTAGACTTGTTTTAATCTAATAATCACATGCAGATTAGAAGACCAAGATGAATGACACAAGGAAAGAGAGATTCACTTATATTATCATTCATAAGCCAAGGAGATACAGTTATGTAGATCATAGATCTCTACAAAACACCAGTAAGAGGCAAAGAGTTCTTGCACTTTCATACCAATGGCTAAAAGAGATAAGGCAAAAAATCATGTAGTTTAAAGGCATAGGGGAATTTACACTGAGAATCTACAGATCAATAATAGAGAAAATAAAGAAAGGTTGACCCTTCAAAATTTTACAAAAATTGCCTTTATAGTTCAGACATAACTGAGATTTTCCCTCCAAAACTATCTTGCAACCACCGCCATCAAGGCTCTGCCAAGAACAATCATGGGGATCTAAAGAAATCTGATCTAAGTATAGCTTTAGGTACCATGAAATCTAACTGTTAACTAAAATAAGGCCTTGAGAAGACAAAGGTGGCACTATAATTATGCTCTGACCAAGTAGATAGATTAGATAAAGGTGGTAGAGTGTCTCTGCATGCTTCACATTCACTTCTAGTGGTTGGAATTGATCATGAAGATCAGATTTGTGTAAAACCTCAATTTCTTATCATTTTTGGTGCATGAATCAGCAGAGTTAGCGAGTCAACATAACCCTAGCATCAGAATGAGCCACGTGGACCAACGACCTCTTTTCACTTTGCCACCCCACAAGGTTTTCTCAAGGTTGACCAATCTTTCTTTACTAACTATGCCAATTCCTCAAACTCTAACTGTGACGGTCACATTAACTACCAGAGCATCTAGCCATTACTGCCTCCATCAAACCCATTGGGACACATTTCACCAAGGTGTTATGTCACTATATGTATCCTTTGAGCAATTTCCCATAGCAAGATAGCGCCCACCATGGATTTAGATTGATTTGATGATCGTAAAGACTCACCATATTACTGTGCTCTACCCTTAAAAATTTTGGGCCCATGAACCAACATCAACACACTTGGCATCTGACTTGGCCCAATTTAGTACCATCCCTATAGTTTCATAACACTCGACCCCACCCTGCCTCGCATCACCAAGGTGCTATGTCACTATGGGTAATATCATCATAGCTTTCTACAGTGAGATAACACCCACCGTTGATTTTTTGAGATCTAGCAGTGAGCAAGATGGATCCGACCTATCAGTATACCAACCAATAAGAAAATAGCCACATGCCAACCTATCTTACTATCCTCATAGTTTCATCTCATAGGAAAGCGTCAATCATTGATCTCCATGAGATCAACGATCGTGGAAGATCCTCAAAATACTACGCTTGCCTCCTCAAAATTTCGAGCCCACAAAACACTTGGCAAACACCTGGCACAACCTGGCATCCTCATCTTTGGGAGACTTGGCCCCATTGATCCACATGGCACAATGGCACTATGTTGCTATGGGTAATATCCTCACAGCTTTCCATAGCGAAGATAGTGCCTACTGTCAATTTTCCTTAGATCTATGGTGATCAAAAAAATTGTACAACTGCACACCGAGTTGGCTGAATGGACTAATGAAATATCACCACTATACTATGACCCACCTAATAACTGCCATCGAGGATGAGCCGTAATATTACTTTGGAGAAGGGTAGGCCCATGATGTCATCTATGCCATGTGTTGTCAAGGCACTATGTCATTATGGATAATATCCTCACAGCTTTCCATAGCAAGATAACACCTACCATCGATCCAGACTGATCCAAGGGTGAGGAAATCTTCATGAATTTGAAAGGGGCATGAGTCCAGGTAATTGCTGACATCAATGAACTACCCAGCTGGTGAAAAATCAAAGTCCCATTTCAAGCACAGTCATCCTTCCATGTTGCTTGAGGTTCCACCGTGTGTGCCAAATTTTATCACTGATATTTGACGGGGCATGCTTGGGACCCACCTTCCTTTTGATGTCACCGTAGTAACACTTTCTATCTGGGTGCTATGTTTCTAACGACGAGGAACACAGATTTTCTAATAGTTCCATAGCACCCACCATGGATCTAGCAAAACTCAATGCCAGAGAAACAAAGAAAAGGAGGAACCATTGGGAATGCAGCCAAAAGGTGCTATGTCGCTATGGAAAACCAACGTGCAACTTTCCATAGCAAGATAACACCATCTGTTGATCTATCTCGATCTGAAAATAGGAACTTGCGAGCTTGAAAAAACATAAAAAATGTGTAGGGAAAGAAATATATGAGGTTAGCATAAAGTATTCTATGCCCTTTTTGAATATTTGAATATTTAAAACTTGTGAATGTGACTACAATGAATTCAAATGTGGTGATTCTAGCGGGAAGGCAAAAATGACCAACAGATATCATAAATTACTACAGCTATTAAATCTCAAGGAGGAACCAAAGAAGATGATGAGGTTATATGGAAGATATTGATGACTCACACCACCATTTCAGTCAACAGTTCAAATGATATAGTTGTTGATATCTTGTACCAAAGATTTTGGAAAAGAGTCATTGCTTGGAAGACTTGAAGCAGCTAAGAATGAGCTTAGATAGTCTAGAGAGTTTACCAGAACATAGAAATCTTTCAATGGTATGACAAAAACTAAAGGATTCTATAGTGAAAGGTATTTTATGATTATAGTTGATGACTTTTCTAGAATGATGTGGGTTGCATTTCTTAAAGAGAAATTTGAGGAATTTGATAAGTTTAAGATATTCAAAAATAGAGTTGAGAATGAATCTAGCATGAAGATTAAATGTTTAAGATTAGATAGAGGAGGATAATTTACTTCAAATGAGTTTAACATGTTTTGTAAAGAAAATAGAATCAAAGAACAATTATCAGCTTTAAGAGCCCCTGAATAGAATGGCATTGTAGAGAAAAGGAACATGCTAGTTATATAACTAGCAAGAGCTATGTTAGATGAGAATGATGTATCCAAGATTTTTTGTAGAGAAGCTATGAATATAATAGTCTACACTATTAATAGAGTGCAAGTCAGGAAAGACACAAACAAGACCCCTTATGAACTATGGTTAGGTCACTCACCTGTAGTTAAGTATTTCAGAATTTTTGACAATAAGTGTTATATCAAAAGAGATGATGATATTGGTAAGTTTGATGCTAGAAGTGATGAAGGTATGTTTCTCAGTTATTCATTGAAAATAAAAGCTTATAGATCTTATAATCAGAGAACTAAGACTATTATGGAAAATAAAAATGTGAGAATTGATGAGAAATTCAGGATACAAGAGAGAATAGTTGATTACAATTCAAATGATGATGTTGTTACTAAGCCAAGGAATGATGAGATATTTATTGAGACTAATAATGATTGGAAGAATAAAGGAGAGCCAAGGAAGGAACAAAGCTTAAAACCTTTAGTAGAGCCAAGAGTTGAGATAACAACTCCTACTTGAGGAAAAAATATGATAAATAATCACCCATCCAAGAAAATCATCAGAAGAAAAGACAAAAGTGTGATGACAAGAAGTAGAGTTAATGAAGAACTATGTTTGATATCTCAAGTTGAACCTAAAAATGTAGATGAAGCATGCAAAGATGATTATTAAAAACAAGCTATGAAAGAGGAACTGGATCAGATAGTAAAGAATGAGTCATGGGAATTTGTCCCTAGACTAGTAGACAAGAATGTGACAGGAACTAAATGGGTATTTAGGAACAAGATGAATGAATAAGGTGAAGTTGTAAGAAACAAAGAAAGATTGGAATGTAAAGGTTTCTTACAATAAGAAGGAATAGAATATGATGAGACCTAAGCTCTAGTGGCTAGAATAGAAGTAGTAAGATTATTCTTAACCTATGCAGCACAAAATAAATTCAGAGTGTGTCAGATGGATGTTAAGTCAGCTTTTTTAGTGGAGAACTTGAAGAAGAAGTGTACATTGAGAAAACTTAAGGTTGTCCTTTGAAAAATGACAAGGAAATAGTATGAAAACTAAAGAAAGCATTGTATGGCTTAAAGCATGCACCCAAAACTTGGTATGCAAGGTTGGACAAGCATTTGACAAAGCTTGGATATAGAAAAGGTATGACAGATAGTAATTTTTATTGGAAAGAAATTTATGATGGTTTGATGATTTTGATAATATTTTTTGATGATATCATATTTGGAGGAAATAATGATCAAAGTGACAAATTTGCTAAAGAGATTAAGAAAGAATTTGAAATGAGTATGATAGGAGAAATGAAATATTTTCTAGGATTATAGATTGTAAAGAATAAAGAAGGAATCTTTATTTCTTAGACTAAGTACTTGAAGGATTTACTAAAATTTTTTGGCTTGGAAACATGTCAACCCATTGGAACACCTATGGTAACTAGATAGAAGTTATCTACAAAGGATAAGACACCCACTATTGAATAGAAGAAGTACAAATCTATGATTGGAGGATTGCAATATCTGACTTGTACAAGGTTAGATATAGCAAATGTAGTTGAAATTTTTGCAAGATTCCAAGTTGATCCTAGAGAAGCACATTATGGAGTAGTCAAAAGGATATTTAGATATCTGAAAGGAACATTTGAGTTCAGATTATGGTATGATAGATCTAATGATTTTACTCTAAGTTCTTATATTGATGCTAACTGGGTAGGCAATATGAATGAAAGAAAGAGCACCAGAGGTGGAACCTTTTTTCTTGGAGGAAAATTGGTTTCTTGGCTCAACAAGAAACAAGATTGTACGCGATGAAGTATAGTGGAAGTAAAATATGTTGTAGTAGAAAACAATTGCAATCAAGTTTCTTGGATGAAGCAAATGTTGAAGGATATAAGTATAGAAATTAGTGAACCTATTGTCATATATTGTGACAACACAAGTACAATAAATGTGTTTAAGAATCCAGTGTTTCATTTGAGGACTAAGAATATTTCTATTAAGTATTACATGTTGAGAGAGAAAGTTATAGAAAAGAAAATTAGATTAGAGTATGTGAGCATGAAAGAGAAAATTGTAGATATATTCACTAAGTGTCTTCCCAAAGAGACTTTTGAGTATTTATGAGGTATGATTGGGGTTATTTCCATTCCTCTATTAGAGTAGAATATGAAAGAGTGTATCAGTCTAGTATAATAAAGCACCATTATTGTCTAGGCTGAGTGTTGATGCTTCCTATATGGGGGAGTATCTGCAGTGGAAAAAGTCATCTAGAACCTGTTGGATGTTGTTTTGAATAGTGTCTTTGGACACTTGAGCTAGTAAGAATCAATTGTTGCTGAGTTCGATGGTTGCTGAAACCTTTGACATTCATGTTAATGGGGGAGAAGTTCGGCATGAAAAACATCATGAGAAGATCATGAGGAAGAACATCATGAGAAGATCATGAGGAAGAACATCATGAGGAGAAGTGAAGTACAAAATGAAATGAAATTTTTATAGAAGAACATTAAGGTATATCAATAGGGGAGAATGATTGATGAAGAGGATTTGAATAGAAAGATGAATAGTCTTTTGTTGGTATTCTTGGAAATATATGTTTTTCATCTATGTTGCCATCAATGCCAAAGGGGGAGATTGTTGGAAGCATGAATTCTAATGATATTCCTATGAGGGAGTATTGTAGATATGTTACTATGATGATATGTTACATTCATGACTGAGTTTTTCATTGATGTCAACATAGTAGTCTTTTGTGGTATCTGATAGAAGAACAATGGAAAGATCAAGTTGGAATAGATGACTAGTTGAGTATTCTAACTATTTGAGGTTATGGGAGATACTTCTAAGTATCTAGTAAATGTAGTTAAGGTTGGAAGAAGAAATGATAAGTCTGGAATAAGTTATGTAAGTTTTGGTGATGTCTATTCTAAGATCAAGTTTATAAAGGTATGTTCTAGTAAACTTGTTATATCTCTTAGCAAAGTTATTATTCTAAGAATCAAGGTTGAGGATGTAAAGAAAACATGTTGATGATGATGTGGTTAAGTTAACTCATCATAATATTACATGTATGGAAAGATATTCAAGTTGTAAGGTGGAAGATTAATGTTATTGCTAAGTGTAACATGTTCTTAATGTGGTCCTATAATGATTAATTGAGAAGGTCTAACATAAGACTTAGGGAATTGTTTTATGGAATCAATATAAAGGAAGGAAATTTTCCTTTATAAAGTATGGTATGGAATTGTATTGATCAGAAGTGATTGTATTAAGTAGAGAGAGTGGAATACAAAGTTGAGTAGAGAAGAGTGGAAGTGAAGGAAACTTCATTTTCAAGGTTTTGCTAAGTGATCCAAAGTTTGATATTTGGATGTAAGGTTCATGACCTAGTATATAAGGTCTAATAGTAATTGGCTCAATTGAGAACAAAGGAAAGAAGAAAATAATAGTAAATTTCATGTTTGAGCAGTGAGCTATTCTTGTAGTTGAAATTGCATGTTGTACCACAACTCCTAATAGGGTTGGCACAACACCTAACAGGGTTGGAATCTCCTAAGAGGGATTCAAAGTCTGCTACTAGGGACTCACATGTACTAAATGTTGTAATAGAGTCTTAATAGGGTCCATCCTCTAATAAGAAATATTTATATTAGTACATCATCTTGTGGGCATCATTCCCACCAGGGTTTTTCCTCTATTAAGGGTTTACGTAGTTAACATATCTGGTGTAATTGTCTATGTGCATCTTATTATGGTTGTGGTTTAGTTTGGTTGAATGGTTAAGTTTTTAAAAAAAAGATAAATTTTTAATTGTTAGATAACTGATTCACTCCCCCCTAGTTATCGTGGTGGACAATTATTTCTAACACTAAAACCAAATAGTAACATTGCCAATCATAGATATGACAAATAAAAAAACATATAAATCTTCTTCTAAAACACCTAGAATCCCATAGGTTGTGCTAAATTCTTAGATGTGAATGTTAGGGTCTTGACCATGTCATTTGGAAAATCATGAAATATATCCTTTAGAGCCCATAGACATGGTTGTGTAATGAGGTAGACCACAGGGACCATAATGTGACCACCATGAATGAGCTACAACTAAGGCCATGATTTATACTAGGATTCTTCCACCAAATAAAGATGGATTCACCAATTTTTTTCCTCAAGGAGGAACCTTAAAATTTATGAGAGAAAGAAAGCATTGGAACTTCACTTTCAATCTTCAGTAAAGTAACCAAAAATATACTAGTTAACTAATTCACACTTTGGAAGGTTTAACACAAAACAACTATTGATACCCAGATCAAAGTGAGATTGTTACTAACAGTTGGATATGTTATCATTAAATTGGTAACCTTCCTTTGAATTTTACTAGGTAAAAATCCCCAATCAGACATGTAATCAATGGAAGAATGATTAAATATGCTTTTAAGTAGAAAGCACTGAAAGACACTAACACCTATCCATAACCATAGAGTAGATGCAAGGGAATCTAAATGTATAAAAATAATGAACCTAAGAAATAGACACACATATCATCTTCCTTACATTCATTAATAATAACTAAATAATAAGAAAGAAGAGTTTATATCTCTTTTTCAAAGAACAACTAAAACTAAAAAACAAAGATTCAGAATAAGCCCTCCAGCTACATTGATACTGACATTAAAAATGATTATAATGAGGCACAACTCATAACCCAAAGAAATAATCTAGAAATTTACATACTCAAGAACATTCCTTTGTTTATTTAATATCAAAAGAAAGTGATCACATGCTTCAAATATGCTTCATAGGTGGCATTCAAAAAGAAATATATATTATCCTCTCAATTACAATAAAATGAGAAAAACTCCCCTCTTCTTAAAGCACACATACCTTAGAAAAGAAGCAAAAACCCTATTCTATCTTCCCACAACCTATTTATCCTTTTCAATTTTAGGTTATGCCTACCAATAAAAAAAATTGATTCTTTGAACCTCTACACCCCCACCTTCTCATCCCATTAGACTTTAGTTGATGTAAGAGCATCTTGGGTTGCCTTGTTATCCTAATCATTTTTGTTCATTCTGTAAGTTGGTACTGAGTTACTATAGCAATTCCTTCATGTACCAAGTTACTATAGCAATTCCTTCATGTGCCAAGTTATTGTAGCAATTCCTTCATGTGCTAAGTTACTGTAGCAATTCCTTCATGTGCCAAGTTTTCCTGCTTATGCCAAGTGTTAGCATTTGGACACGATTTCTATGAGTCGACTTGCAAGATTTATTTCAATCATGACACTTATGTTAAGATATTTTCTTGGGATGTGTCTAGACTATTTTTGGGTTAGCCTTCCTCTTATGTAATGTTCTAGAATGATCTATAAGCTATTTTAGCAAGTATATATAAAGCGTTGAGGCTTAGAATTAAGAAGTTTTTGGAAGAGGATTGTAGAGAAAAATTGGAAAGTGAAAATTTGCTATTGATCTTTGTGTATGAATGTAATTTGTATCTGGTCGTAACCCAAAATGTTTATTGAATATTTGAAGAATCAATGAGATTATTTTACTCTCCTTCCTCCTTTGGTTGCTATTCTTTGTGTTTGCTTCTGTTGTATTAAATTTTGCATGGTGGTTTGGATAACTGGGTGTTCCTTTAGCCCTAGTTATTCACCCCTTCCCTACATCAAGTGGTATTAGAGCTTGACGTTCATCCTTTTGGAGATTGGATTATGTAGAACCTGATTCAAATTTGTTTTTAGGGTGGTAGATCTGCAGATTTGACCTATAACTTGCAGAGGGTTACGATCTTGAAAGAACCTAATTTGTAAAGATGGTTCATGGTAGAGGAATTATTGATAATGCCATATTGGATTAGGTAAGACAAATTGTAGCCAGATTGGATGCTATAGAGACAACCAAGAGGAGAGGAGCACATCTTGATGATGTAAGTGATGATGAACTAGTAGCACCAAACCATAATCCAGAACTTGAGGAAGATCAAGATGAGGAAATATTGTTGTGAGTGTTGTCTAGGGAAAATTCAAAGCATGTTGTAGAAGTTATTCCTTATGATGGAAAGTTGGATACCAATGCTGTGTTGGATTAGATCTCTAATATGGAGAAGTTCTTTGAGTATGAAAGCACTCCTGATAATAGGAAGGTGAAGATTGCAGTTATTAGGTTGAAAGGTCATGCATCATTATGGTGGGAGCATATGCAAACTGATAGACAAAGGAGAGGAAAGGAGAAGATCTGAATTGGCCAAAGATGGTGAACAAGGTAAAGAAAAAATTCCTTCCTACTAATTACCAAGTTAGCTTGTTAAGAAACATGCAAAATTTGAAACAAAAGAACATGACTGAAAGAGTATTCCGAGGAACTCTATAGATTGGACATCATATTTGGACATGTGGATGATGATTTTGAGAAAATTTAAAGGTACGTAAATGGATTGAGATCTAAAATAAAAGATGAAATAAGTTTTGTGAAGTTGGAAAGTGTAGAAGAAGCATACAATATGCCTTGAAAGCTAAGGAGATCTTGACAAAGAAGCATGAATAAAGACAAAGAGGTAGAGGTGGCAGATTCTAGAGAGGTAGAGGTAGATCTTATGGTGAAGGTGGCAGATCTAAAAGTTTTGTGTAGGATAAAGACAAATCTGAATGGAAGAATGATGACAAAGAAAAGGCCGAGTGGAAAGATGGTAGCTCATATCAAGGAGGTACTTGATCTTACTAAGGAAGAAGTAATTCTTATCCTAGAGGTGATTTTTGTTGTAATTGTTTTAGATGTGGTAAAGAAGGGCATAGATCCTTTGAATGTAAATGTTCTAAAAGTGGGCAGAATAATAGAAATGTTGTGATTCAAGGAGATGATGAGGGTTAACCAAGTGGACCTTACGTTGGAGAAAATCTAATGGTGAGAAGAACCTTATGTAATAAGGGAAGTGACGAGGAGCCTATTTTAAGGAGAAGTCTTTTAAAGACCAGATGTAAGATGATTGGAAAATGTTGCAAGGTGATCATTGATAGTGGAAGTTCTAAAAATTTGGCATCATAAAAGCTGGTTACAAAGTTGCAATTGTAGAGGATGAAGCATCCTAAACCCTATCATGTTTCATGGATCAAAGATGAGCATAAGATATTGGTAAGTGAGCAATACCTTATGAAGTTCAAGATTGGACATTACTTTGATGAATTTTTGTGTGATATTATGCCTATGGATTGTTGTCATATTTTGTTGGGTAGACATTGGCAATATGATAGATATGTTGTACATGATGGAAGATTGAATCAATATACTCTTTGGGTAAATGAGAGGAAACAAACATTGCTGCCTTTGATTGAAAGTCCAGATGAGGTTAGTTGTATTGCAATAAAAGTTTGCATGGTTAATGGGAAACAATTTGAAAAGGAAGTAAAGAAGAATCATGCCTATTTTGCCATAGTTTCTAGAGGACTTAGTGTTGGTAGTAATGACTGAGCAACAGAAGCTAGTAATGACCGAGTGGTAGTAGATAGTGAGAGCCGAGTATGAGTAGAAATTATAGAATTGTTGAATGAGTATAAGGATATTGTTGCTAAGGATATTCTTGATGGTTTACCACCAATGAGAAGTATAAGTCAGTATATGGATCTGATTCCTAGAGCTAGTTTGCCAAAAAAAGCACCATATAGATTGACAATTATAGAGAATCAATAGCTTAATAGACAAGTGAATGAGTTGTTGTAGAAAGGTTTGATTAGAGAAAGCTTGAGTCCATGTGCTATACCTATTGTATTAGCACCTAAAAAGAATGGAGAATGTGTATTGATTCCAAAGCTATTAACAAGATAACGATGAAATATAGATTTCCTATGTCAAGGATGGATGACATAATGGATTGTTTGAGTGGAGAAAAGTATTTTACCAAGGTTGATTTGAAGAGTGGCTATTATTAGATTAGAATGAGAGAAGGTGATGAATGGAAGATTACTTTCAAGACAAAAGATGCTTTGTATGAATTGTTGGTTATGCCTTTTGGTTTGACTAATGCACCTAGTACTTTCATGAGGTTAATGAATGAAGTTCTGAAAAGATCTTTGGGTAAGTTTGTGATTGTTTATTTGGATGATATTTAGATATTCAGTAAGACTAAGGAAGAAAATCTAGAGCATATTAGACAACTATTGAAGAGGTTGAAAGAGGAAAAGTTTCTTATTAGTCTAAAAAAGCGTTCTTTTATGCAAGAGGAGATTGTGTATTTGGGATTTGTGATTTTAGCTGATGGATTGAAGATGGATCTTGAGAAGGTTAAAGAAATTTTAGAATGGCCTAAACCTGAGAATGTGGATGAGGTAAGATCATTTGATGGTTTGGCTATTTTTTATAGAAAGTTTATAAAGAATTTCAGTGTTGTTTGTAATGTTATGACTGAAACAATGAGGGGAGATAAAAAGGAATTCAAGTGGACACATGGAGCTGATAAGAGTTTTGAGACTTTGAAACAAAAGGTTTCTGAATTACCTATATTGGCTTTACCTAATTTCAACAAAGTATTTCAAGTTGAATGTGATGCAAGTGGTAATGCAATAGGAGCTGTATTAAGTCAAGAAGGTAAACCTATTGCTTTCTTTAGTGAAAAGTAGAATGATGCTAAAAGGAAGTATTCTATGTATGATCAAGAGTTTTATGCTAATGTTCAAGCTTTGAATAAGTGGAGACATTATTTGATTCCTAAGGAGTTTACATTCTATATTGATCATAAAGCTTTACAATACTTGGGAAGTCAACATAAATTGAATCAAAGAAATATGAAGTGGGTTGAGTACTTGTAGAGTTTCACATTTTTTACTAAGCATAAGAGTGGAGTTACTAATAGAGTTGTTAATGCATTGAGTAGAAGACATTCTTTGTTGACTAAAATGAAGGTAGAAGTTCTTGGTTTTGATGAAATGAAAGAGTTGTATGATGTTGATCCTGATTTTCTTGAGGCATGGAGAGAGTGCAGAGCACCAAATCTGATTGATCACATAAGTAAGTATGATGAGTATTTAATTTAAGAAGGTATGTTCAAAGGCATTTAGTTGTGTATTCCTAGAAGTTCTATGAGGCTAAATTTGATTAAGGAAAAGCATAGTGGTGGATAGCTTGGACATTTTGAAATTGATAAGAAATTAAGTTTGCTAAAAGAGAAGTATTATTGGCCACAAATGTATAAGGATGTTTAGAAATTTGTAAAGAGTTGTGGAGTTTGTCAAATTGCAAAAGGAGTAAATCAAAATACTAGTTTGTACACACCTATTACTATTCCTGAGAAACCTTGAAGTGATATTAGTATGGATTTTGTTCTTGGATTGCCTAAGACAATGAAAGGGTATGATTCCATATTTGTTGTAGTGGAAAAATTTTCTTAGATGACTCATTTCATACCATGTAAGAAGACATCAAATGACAAGTGTGTTGCTGAAATTTTCTTTAAAGAGATTGTGAGATTGCATGGATTACCAAGAAGCATTATTTCTGATAGAGACAGTAAGTTTGTTGGTTATTTTTGGAAGACTTTATGGAAGAAGATGGGTACTAAATTGAAGTTTAGTTCTTAATTCCATCCACAAATAGATGGACATATAGAGGTTGTGAATAGAAGCTTGGGTAATTTTCTAAGATGTTTAGTTGGGAATAAGCCAAGTAGTTGGGAGATGGTATTGCCACAAGTTGAATTTGCAGATAATAATTTTATGAATAGGAGTACAAGGAAGACACATTTTGAGATTGTTATTGGAATGCATCCTAGAGGTATATTAGATTTGAGAGATGTTGCCGGCGAAGAAAAAAGAAGCATTATAGGAGAAAAAATTGCTAATTTTATGGAGTCTTTGCATAAGGAAGTGAAGTTGAGGTTAGAACAAAGTAATTAGAAGAATAAGGAGAATGCTGATAAGTCTAGAAAACATCATGATTTTGAAGTTGGTGATGAGGTGATGGTTCATTTAAAGAAAGGAAGATTTCCTATTAGAACATAAAGTAACTTGAAGATGAAGAAATTTGGACCTTGTAAGATCTTGAAGAAGTTTGATAGTGGTAATGCTTATGAAGTTGAGTTATCTGATGACATGGATATATCTCTTATATTCAATATTTCTAATTTGTATAAGTATCATGAGTCAGATGATGAAGTTGTTGTATCAAATGATTATCCTAAGAAGTAGATTGAAGAAGTTGAACAAATATTGGATCAGAGAGTTGGCAAGAGCACAAGAGGAAAAGATTACTATGAATATTTGGTGAAGTGGAAGAACAAATCTATTGAAGATACTTCATGGATTTCTCAATTTGAGTTGGATTTAGCTCAAGTTGTGACATCTCAATGATTTAGGAGAATCAATTCTTTCAACCTTGATTGTTTGATGTAGGAGCATCCTGGTTTTGCTTTGTTATCTTGCTCATTTTTGTTCATTCTTCAAGTTGGTGCCAATTTACTGTAGCCATTCCTTCATGTGCTAAGTTTTCCTACTTATGCTAAGTTTCAACATTTGGACGTGATTTCTACAAGCTGACTTGCGAGATTTATTTTGATTGTGACATTTATGTTAAGATCTTTTCTTGGGATGTGTCTAAACCACTGTTGGGTCCTCTTATGTAATGTTCTAGAATGATCTATAAGCCATTTTAGCAAGTATATATAGAGTGTTTAGGCTTAGAATTAGGTATTTTTTGGAAGAGGATTGCAAAGTAAATCTAGAAAGTACAAATTTTCTGCTAATCTTTGTGTATGAATGTAATTTTTATCTAGCCGTAACCTAGAAGGCCTTATAGTAGGGCATGTTTGTTGAATATTTGAAGAATCAAGGAAAGTATTTTACTCTCCATCCTCCTTTGGTTGTTGTTGTTTATGTTTGCTTCCATTATGTTAACTATTGTAGGGTGGTTTGGATAGCTAGCGATGCCTTTGGCCCTAGTTATTCACCCGTTCCCTGCATTATTAGTGTATTTTATGCTTAAAGTTATGAATGACTTTAGGTTTATTTGTCATTTAAAAAGATGCACACAGATGGCATTTCAGAGTTTAACTTGGGCCATGATTTTCTTTTATATATTTATCTGAATAACTACTTGTATCAGCAACTTAGGATTCTTATGTGTATGATAGGTGTAGATCAAGTCAATGAATACTTCATTCAATGACCCTCTTTTACACAAACATTGAAACATCTATAGTATATAATTATATTAATCCCTGGTGCTTTGTGACACACACTATTTCATGTTAATCACACCCATTAAATGTGCCCAATCATCATCATGAGTTTATATGCCTGTGGTTGAAGATGTTGATAGATTTGGGGATACATGGAAGTTTTGACCAATGATCATGTTCTCACCATGTTGGTTACAGTTGTAATAGGAAGTTCTATAACAAAGTTTCATTGTGCATGTACTAATGTCAACTTGGCATTCTATCAAACAGTTGATATAATTCTCCATGGAACATAATGAACTTAGAATGTGCCTGTCTTATGGTGTTGATATCTCATCAAGCTGGTCTCATCAAATTCTTAGAGATACACCCAAGCCTTTGAAGATGTGTCACTTTAACCACTGATCTTCTCCTTATTTATCAAGTAGGGCGATCATCTTAGGAACCCTCAATTTGGAACTAAATTTTTTTCCAAGGCAAGTGCCTAATACCCATATTAGATGCACAATTGAGTTCAATGTATTTTGGGATTATCTCATATGTATTCTCTCTCTCTCTCTCTCAAACACACAAAAAAAGATACATGTACTTGGTGAAAATGCTTGCTTTAGCAGATGAATGAAACTTTGAACTCATTCGATGACAACTAGAAGTTTGTACTTGGGTATCCACAAGCTTGAAAAAAACTTGACTCTTGTGCCATATTAGGTCACCCTTGTCATCATAGGATTGGATGAAAAAGACATATTTGATGAGAGATTGGGTAATGACTCAGAGCATCATATCAAATAGTTGGTGAGTGAGCACTGTGCATCTTAGCTTTAATATAAGTCAACTTTGTGTGGATTCTTGTCATGATGGAAACATAAATTTTTTTTTATAGCACTTGCAGATTGTTCCCCTCTATATGGGAATTGGAATGGATGCCTCAAGCCAAGAGTACCCAATAGAGAGCTTGGGAGATGATCAGGACTTAATTACTACAAATACAATATTCAAATCAAAACCAACTTCCTGCAATATGTTTTTTAGCTTAGGGTATATATTAATATTTAATTTTATGAGTTTAGAAAAGGAAAAATAATTTAACCCTAGGCAATTATGATGCAAAAATGTACTATCAATAATCATGATTCTTTTCTCCTCTGATTGATTTTTAATATCCAACATATCTTCTTTATTGGCCTAATATAATTATACATTAATGCCCACCTCAATGATTCTTTTCTCCTCTGATTTCTTTTTAATATCCAAGACATCTTCTTTATTGGCTTGATATAATTATGCAATCTTTATTTGATCTCTTCTCATTGCAATTAATTTTTTCATTATACTGCACCCATATTCCACACATAAACTATGGCTTCTTTTCAATCAAACTCAACTTGACAATAAACACCTTCTTCACTATTCAATGACTTCTACAATGTGTAGGATAAATTTTGACTTGCAACCATACTATTGATTATAGCTCAATAAGATCTTTGTCATTCCTTTTAGACCATTGAATTTGTAGACTGACAACTTGAACCATGTGGCTGCACTAATAACTAGGTCTTGTAATCGAATATTAAATTCTAAATTTGGATGGACCAATCTTAATTTTGCATTGGCAAATGTGAAACTTGAGCTTCAAAGTTTGAACTTCTCAATTCCATCTAGAACAAATATACCTTGTTGCACCAAATTGAACTACTATGAACTATCTAGAGTGTATTTGAACTAGCTATGCCTACTGTGACAAATTGAATCATTGAACCTATGTACTTTCAACCTTTGAGTTTTTAGCCTTGAACCTACATTGAACCCACTTGAACCAATTAAATTCTTTGAACTGTTGGACTCATTTGAACTTGACTCAACAAGGTTCAAGGCTATATGTGCATTAAAGACAAAATTTCTATTTGAGCATTAACTAACATGAAAATGGGACCGATCTTGTGAAAATTTTGATGAGGTGCATAGAGATACTAAAAAATCCACTAATAGGGCCACATTAACAATGTGCAGATATGTTTACTAAAGACAATGAGATAGTAGATGGAGTTGTGAACTTCTTCTCCTCTCTTCTTTCTAAGGCTTAGTCTCTCTCTGTGACAGATCAAGAGGATATTATAAATGCTATTCCCTCACTATTGCAGGATGACCATAATTCCATGCTGAATGCTATTCCTTCTTAGCAAGAAATTTATCAAGTCCTTTCTTCTCTTCTTGGTGATAAAGTTTCTAGCCTGGATGGTTTTTTGACTTTCTTTTTCTAGATATACTGGGAGGTGGTCAAAAGGGATGTGGTGAAGTTAGTGCAAGAATTTTTTGGAAGCAAGAACCTCTTGAAAGAACTTAATGCTACTTTTTTGGTGCTTCTTCTAAAAGTCCTAGGGGCTGACTCAATGGATAAGTTTAGACCCATCAACCTTTGCAACTCTTTCTATAAAATCATCTCGAAGGTTCTGACTAATAGGCTTCTTAGTGTTCTTCATCTTATTATCTCCCCATAAAAAACTAGTTTTGTCCTAGGGAGACAGATTCTTGACTCTATTATTAGTGTCCATGAGGTGATTCACTCCTTGGAAGTTTGGAACAGAGAAGAATTTTCTCTTAAATTGGACTTATCTAAAGCTTATGATAGGGTGGACTAGAATTTCTTGTTGGTGGTCCTTCAGTCTTTTGACTTTGATGCCTAGGTTTGTAAACTTATCCTTCAGCTTGTCTCAACTCCCTCTTTGTCTATTTTGGTCAATGGTTCCCCCTCAAATTTCTTTTTTCATTCAATAAGTCTAAGATAGGGAAACCCTTTATCCCCTAATCTCTTCATCATTTTGGTGGAATATTTGGGGAGGCTAATTCTGAGGAAAATACATGAAGAGAGCTTGATTGGCCTCAAGCCTTCTTTTGGGCATACCCCTTTCACCCATCAACAATTTGTGGATGATAGTATCTTGGGTGGAGATGCCTCGATTTAGGAGGCCAGAGTGCTTAAAGGCTTGCTCAATTCATATACGAGTTGTTCAGGCCAGACTATTAATTGGGAGAAAATTTTAGTTTACTTTATCAACACACCTTTAGAGAGACAAAGGAAAATTGCTTGTATTTGGGATGTGGTGTTGGGTCTCTTCTTGCAAACTATCTTGGTTTTCCACTAGGGTCCAAACCTCTAGATTCCTTCTAGAATAGCATCATTAATATATTCAACAAGAAGTTGGTTGGTTGGAAAGGAGCCACCCTCAATTAAGTAGGCAAATCTACTTTGGTGAAATCTACTCTTCAAAATCTTCCTACTTATGCCATCAGCCTCTTTGGGATTTTGGTCAAGCATGCTAACAAAATGGAGAAGATCCAAAGAGACTTCTTATGGACTAGTGTTGAAGATAATAAGAGATACCATCTTATTGCTTGGGATAATTTCTATCTCCCTAAATTCTATGGTGGTCTTGGCATTAGAAAAATCAATGCTCTATTGGCCGAGCAGATATGACACATTTTTTAGAACCCAGGTGAATGGAGAGACATAATGGTGGAGAAATATCTGAGAAGGTAGTCCCTCAATTTTTTTCTTAGTGAGGCTGACATTCCTCAAGGATCTTACATATGGAATGAGATTTTAAAGGAAATTTTTTTTGCCAATTCTAAGGAAAAATGGGAAGTAGGCAATGGTGAAAACATTTTGTTATGGCAAGACAATTGGCTTTTCCAGGGACCTCTTATTGACCACCCCAATTTTGCTAGATGGGTAGAAATATGCATAAGAAGATTTTGTCTAAAAGTTAGCATCTACAGAGCTGGTCATGGATGGCAAGACCTGTCCTTAGTCTCATAGGACCTTAAACCTTTGATGTTCACCTTGAATGTAATGATCCTTAATAACAAGAGGGACAAAGTCATTTGGAGGGATAACTTAAATGGGCAATACTATGTTGCTTCAGGTTACTTCTCGATGTGGGATAGATTGGAGAAACCTATCTGGGCTAAGGCTTGGATTCCTAGTCTTACTCCAAAAATTAACATTTTTTTTTGGCTGCTTCTCCAAGACAAACTGCTTACCTTAGAAAAATTGGCAAAGAGAGGTTAGATTATCCCTAACAGGTGTAGCCTTTGTAAGAAAGATTCAAAAATGGTTAGTCACCTCTTTATTCACTATCCCTTCTCTTCTGAGGTCTGGAATTTATTGGCCAGGGACTATGAGGTCAGTTGGTGCAACCTAGCTAATATCCAAGATTTTTTTGGACAATGGAATAGTGTGCACATTGGGATGAAGACTCAGATGGTAGGCTCTTGGTCTCTTCCACATTTTTGTTGTGGAATATGGAAAGAGAAAAATAATCATATCTTTTGAGATAGGGAATCCCAAGCTTTTATTATTGCAGAAAAAATAGTAAGATTAATGAAGGAGAATTTTTCAACTAGAAAGGGAGGTAATATAGAAGGAGGAAATAGCATAGAAAAGAGAAAGGACATGGTTGGGAAAAGATAGGAGGCTAGGTGGCTTCTTCCCCCTGAAGACTAACATAAGGCCAACTTCAATGGGGCATCCAAAGGGAATTCAAGTCCTACAAGATATGGTGGAATCATTAGAAATAGTCATGGTGGTGGTGTTGCAGCTTTTTCCAATCCTCTTGAGACTCAGTTGAATCACTTATCTGAGGCTAATGCAACATTTCATACTATTAAATTGGCCTTGGCTTCTAGGATTGACAACCTTTGGCTAGAGGGGGATTCATTAAATATTATTAATTGTGTAACTGGTCAATATTTTCCATCTTGGACTATTGTGAATGTGGTGGAGGAGACCAAAATTGACCTAGGAAAATTTAAAAAGATCCACATAACCATGTGTATAGGGAGGCCAACTCAACTGTGGATTGGTTTGCAAACAAAGCAGTAATAAAAAATATGTGATGATGTGGCATATTGGCAAAAGCTTTTCAAGGGCCATGAAAGAATTAATGCAACTAGAATGAATCTAGGAAAGTACAAAGATAATCCAATTATAATTATGGTGAGATTTGCAAGATTGCACATCAAACAAGGAGTAAATGAGAATCATGCGAAGTTATTATTTTTCCATCATTTCAAGTACGTGTGGCACACTTTTTGGATCAATTTACCTTCTACCATTTTTTCTACCATAGGAAAAACTTTCTTTGGGTTTTGAAAATAGAAAGAAGTTGAACTTTGTAAGAGAACAGGAAGCAGGTGCGGGTTTTATGAACTAGAGGAAATAATGGTAGGGGAGAGAAGTAGGAAGGAGTTGATGGGGGAGGTAGATAACTGGAGAAGTAACCCAAAGGTATGGCATAAACTAGAGAAGGGTGGCATTACAAAATTCATGGAAAAGCTTCACAATTTTGATAATGAGGTCACCAATACAATGGTGAATTCATGGAAGGATAGACATGTTAAAATTGATGGGGTAACACACCAAGTTGATATGGATTTGATTGCCCAGGTCATGGAGCTCTCCTTGGAGGGGATTAATTTCTTTAGAGATAAGAAAATGTTGGCAAATGCAGTCAAGGACATTGTGAAGGATGAGAATGAAAGGAAGAAACTTGTGAAGACTAAGACATACTATGAAATGGAGTCCATTAAAAAGCTCTAGAGGTATTTCTTAAGAGTTATTATCAAATATATATCCCTAGATACTAGATTTGATAGGGTTAGGACTCATCATTTTGTGCTGTTAAATCACTTTAGGCATGGAATAAAGATTTCTTTTCATTTTTATCTTTTCACATCCATGAGCAAGAGCATTGAGGGTTTTAAAAAGAAACCCACAACTAACCCTACCCTTCATGAGGGGTTACTCCTTCTAGTTTATGAGTACTTAAAGACTTAGACCGGGGGAAAATCCCTTGGAAAAGTTGGAAATGCTTTTGAGCAAATTGAGTGCTGAGATTCTGAGGAAGTTTAGAGCATAAATTCAAAAGATGAGGAAACGTCCCCCTCTAAAGGAAAGAAGTCTAAGGAAGGGGAGAAAGTTTCCCCCTCTACTAGCATTGTTCCTAGCAAAAAAAGCCCTAGGAGTTTAACCCCTAACCCCCACAAGATTGAGGAAAAAGAGGAGGAGCTTAGCATTGAAGAAGAGGATACAAAATTAGATGAAGAGGTGAAGGGGGAGGATAGTGAGAAGCTTGTGGAGGAAATGACAGTTACACTAGGGAACCCCAAGAAAAGGAAGGTTGAGGAGGCTTTTCTACTAGAAGAATCAAAAGATCAAACTCCTTTGATCTCGAGCCCAATTCTTACCATTTCTTCACTGTAGTGAAAGATAATTTCTCTCGTGGAAGATAGTGGGGAGGTGGTTTTGAAAGATAGGAGGGGATCATGGAGAAATTTTAACTCTAAAATGGTGCAGATGGGAATAGTCAGAGAGATGATGAACCCTCAAGTGGTGGAGGAAAAAAATGATAAAGTCCATTTTGATGAACTTCTTGACCTGACTCTTATTGCTATCTCTAACAATGTGAGAGAATATGGGCTCAACCTACTCTACAATGCTAAAAATAGCATGATAGATAATTTTTTCTCTATCAAATGGGTATTTCATGGGATAGAAGAACTCAAGGAGAAAGAAAGCTAGAAGGATGACCACATGAGAAGAAACAACCAGGGAGACCATGTTGATCAGGAGGACCATATCTCAATGGTTGAAAAAAGAGTTCTAAGGATGGAGACTACCAATTAGAACCTAGCTAACCAGGTGATTGCAACTTTGAATGAGAATATCAATAGTTTGGGTGATTCCCTAAAGGAAGATGGCTTTGGCAGGGGTAAAGAAGATAAAGCCAGCATGGAATATGGGAAAATTGAGGAAGAAAAGAAAGAGATCAAGGGACCGACAGATGATCATAACTAGGATCAAATGAGCATGGATAACTAGAAGGCAAATGAAGCTACAGAGACTTTGCAGGTTCTAGATAGGGAGAACTAATAGTTTTAGTTTTCATTTTTTGTTTTGCCCTTATCTAGAGTTACTGGTTTTTATTTCTCGGTCGTGGGCTTGTCTTTTGGTTTTGGCTTTTTATAAGTAGATGCATACTAGTTGGACTTTAATTTTTATTTATAATTCTGTTATTATGTAAAACATTTGGGTTTTAGGATCCCTATAAAACCTATTTTATTTAATAAAAAGAAATGTGTGGATAGCTTTTAATAGGGTTGGCTCCTAACTGAGCTCACTTTAGAAGTGTGAAAATTTTGGGTTACTAGTCGCAAATGGTTTTTTTCCATTAAAAAGGTTTCCATGTTAAATTATTTGTGTCAAGATGTGTGGATGATTGTGTTTAATGTTATTTCATGTTTATTTGAGGTTTTCCACTTATTGCTGCAAGTCGGTATATGAAGTTTACATTTAATAGTCAATTTCTCTGATGCTCGGTATATGCTAATAGTTTATGGGTAAAGATTGAATGGACTATTATTGTAAATTTTGAATCTAGTTACTAAGTTTATTTATTGAAATTTGAAATTTTTAAGTTGATGAAATTGAAAAAGGACCTTAGAATAATTGACTCAGCCCCCTCTTAATTATCTTCCAATAAGTAGATAGGAGAATCTAGGTGAAGGTTTATAGGATGAAGAGTAAATTGTAATAAGACTTCAAGATTTGTGAGAAGCATAAGATGAGTGAGTGAGAATATTAATTGTTTTAAGAAGCATAAGAGTATAAGATTAATTTAATAGGTTCCAATATGGACAAAATTATATAAGAGAGAGGGAAACCAACAAGAGGGAACACATAGTAAAGCTAGTAGAGAAGAAAGGAGACTGAGAATTATTAGAGTGATCAAGTAGTTGCAATCAAGATGTTGAGTAGAGAAGATAATTTTCTAGTGGTATAAGATTAGAGATCTAATTAGATCTGATAGGAAAGGAGTTCCAGAATAATATCACCAATTTAGTTGTTTCCTAATATTTACAATAGTTAAATCATGCCAAATCAGGTGAACCCTAATATGTTCTAGTTGTAAATCCCCTAACACAATAGACTCTCAAAATATTTTTGTAAATCCTTTGGCAAGATAGATCATAGTAGATCTATTTTTACATCTAAAAAGGTATAAAGTGACTCCTAATAGGTTGACCCCTAGAAAGGGTGATTCTATTCTCCTAACGTGGTAACTCATTTACTCTAATATTGAGCTTTGTGGGTATCATTTCCACTACATTTTTTTACCTACTAACAAGGCTTTATATGATACCAAAATCCCTATGTCATTTATGAAGAATGTGTGGTGGTTTGATATTTGTATACTTTACTTACTAGTATCGGTCATATACTTTACTATTTGGAATTTAATAATTTAGTTTAACAGATCAATTTTCAAAGTTTTACATTACTTATATGTACTTATTCACTTCCCCCTTAATATTTAAGAATACTAATAGTTGTTGTGCATGCATTTCCTCACATTTATGATAAACCCCCTTGAAATATTTCTCTTTAATTATACATATAACTCAACCATTAACAAGCCCCATAATTTTTTCATTATTTAATCTACCTTGAGATGATTAGATTGCATTTTACACCCTATATTTTGGAACTGGCCCAACCTAGTCAACACCTCTAACCACCACACCATAGACCCTAATTATTACACCATTCCATCTCTACACTAGCTATGCACTTTTTTAGTTACACCTGACCAACCTTCATAGTCAACTACCTATTATCTCTCTCACCATGCGTTACAATCTTGTGTTCCCGTGCTAACATCACCCTTCTACTAAGAAATACCACAAGATAATGAGATCTTGTCAAGTTTCATATTTGGTCCCACCTTCCAAGTCAAACATACCTACCACATCTTTATTTTTTTGTTCCTATAATCTAACTCAATAGGCACTGACTCAGATCATTAGAATATAGGATTTTGTCACTTTTCATTGAAGTCTCACCCATCTCAAGCTACATGCCATGTAGTGCATCCTTATTGGTCCTCATATGAAAATGTCACCAATTGTATTGTCACTTGATATTGCCCCATCTCACTATAAAAATTTTCCTTAAGGAAAAATTCACCCAAGAACTAAGAACTCAAACACAAGCACAACTGTAGACCAAAAAGAAGTATGATCATAATAACAATGTATTTAATTCAATATGAATGAAAGTACACTAGGAGTGCCTATATATAAAGGCCTCTAAGATGCATCTAGAATGCCTAAGAATCAGCTACATGATAAGTCATACAACCAGGCACATGTCCACCAGATATGGGTTATCCTCCATTATGCACAGGAGTAAGTGCAATGATGTGAGGATAAGCCTACAATGGCGTAGCACACAAATTTATGTTGTAGACAACATGTGCTAAAAAGGGAGTGTGAATAACTATGTTTTCTACATGAAAACTCAATGAATGATGCAAACTCTAGTGTTGTAGACACCATGTGCTGAATTAGAGTTGCATAGTTCTGTGTTGTCAACATGACAACTCATAAAGGTGCACAAAATCCTAAGTGTCTCACAAAATAAATAATAAAATAATGCATTAACTTAAGTAAAATTAAGTATGTGTAAATAGTAAATATGTATTTACACCAAAACCCCCCCTAAGTGCAACTTAGGGGAATGCCCTTAAGCTTATGAAAACTAGAATGAAATGCATGATGGGTCCCAGCTACTAGGCCATGTTAGGTACCCATGTACATAATAAAATGCAATCTCTCATAAAGCAGAGAAATAGGGAAAACCTTTGGAAGAAACAATGGAAAAAGTACACTCCTCAAGATGTATAGTGACCTTGATACCTACTTAAGTTTCCCTATGTCAATGCTAATGTTCACCCCTTCCAACTGTGCTGAAAAGAATGAATGCAAATTTGGCAAGGATGTCTATTGAACCTATTCCAATGAGCCATTTATCCCCTTAACTGATAAAGAGACCTCCTCCAATTGTTGTTCATAAGGATCCAAAATCATGCCAACTTGTGAAGATTGATCATGTAGAGAATGGACATGAGGGATAGAGTGAGCCCTCGCAACAACTATAGAAGGATCATCTTCATCAAAGAGAAGATGTAAATCATCAAGACTGTCTCCCAAATTTGTGGTGTGTGACTCCATGAAAAAACTTGCAATGTCTTCCATGTAGTCATCCCTTGAAGCTAACGTTGGAAGATAACATGTACCTTGTTGTGCTAGACCTTTCATTGTGGCAATATAAGCATATGGACTATACTGATGTTGTGACCTCTCACTACAACTGTCGATAGAACCCCACATGTTTGAATTGGTTGAAGCACTATTGTTGGTGTCACTATCAATTTCCATAGTGTATGATGTATGGAGAGGAGTAGAGGATAAGCTGGGTGAACTTTCCTCAAAGTGTACATCCTTCTCCACAAAGATCTCATGTGTCTCTGGATCCATAAGTCTATAACCCTTAGCACCATCTTCATATACGATGAAAGTACAAGGCCTAGGTGCTGGTGCCTTGCATCCCTTGGAAGAAAGGTTTGCCCATGTGGACTACTGAAGACTCTGAAGTGACTCACAACTATTTTTTTTCTACACCATGCCTCAAAAGGAGTCTTACCATCTAAGGCATTATGAGGAGACCTGTTAATTATGTGAGCAACACTACTAATGGCTTCAACTTCAAGTGTAGGATCAAGAGACTTGGCTTTAATCATGCAACTTGCCATGGACTTAAGAGTTCTAATCCTCATAGCTGTAACATTTATCTTGTGTGGATTGAATGTTGGTGGATTATGAAAATCGATTCCCTCAAGTTTGCAAAAGCCTTTGAATTTTCTATTTACATCTCTTCTTTCATTGTCCATCCATAGAATTTTGATGGCTTTCCTTGATTTCTAATCAACATGAATCTTAAAGGCTTGAAGCTTATCAACCACTTCATTCTTGTGATGAAGGAAGTAGACCCATGTGAAACATGAAAATTCATCAACAAAAGTAAAGATGTAGCAGCCTTGGTTGATTGATGTCACTACAAAAAGACCTGCTAAAACAATGTGAACCAACTAAAGAAAAACTGGTGCTCTAAAAGGCTTCCCTTTATCATAATTCTCCTCAATATGCATATCCACTAAACATGATGAACACTCACCATTAGAAAAGTTAATGTTAGGTAGACCTTTGACCACGTGTTTGAAGCAAAGTTGCTGAAGATAATAGAAGGCACGATGACCAAACCACTCATGCCATAAGTTGATTTGTGAATATGAGTGAGTCAACAACACTTGAGAAGGAGACTTAGGTTCAAAGTGGGAAAAGGAATAAAGCCTCTTTTCATGATTTAATTTTCCCACTTCAACCAATGAATCATCTCTAAGACTGTGCACCATCACTAAATTTGGAAGGAACTCAACTTTGTGACCATCTCCAAGGTGAATTATTTGGCAAACTGAGAGGAGATTGGAGCTAAGGTTTGGAATGTAGAGAACATATTTGAATTCCCCATTATCCATTTCTACATATCTTTTCCCTTCAACTTCCATTTTAGTATCATCTCCCATGAAGATGTGTGCTACCTGTGAGTACTTCAATGAAGAAAAGTCTCCCTTTGAAGAACCCATATGATACGAGGCACCTAAGTCAAGTATCCATTCCAAAGAAGAACTTGTATTAGCCATAAGTGCTTGCCCTTTTCCCTTTGAAGAGGTTGGAGTTGAATCCTTGGAAGTACCTAGCACTTGAATTTTGTTCTTCTTGAGTAGGTTTTCCAACTCATTGATTTTTTTAGTCTTGCAATGATGCTCATCATGATTTGGCTTTTTGCAATATGCACAAAAAAGTTTGTCCTTCTTTTCATTACTTTCCTTCTTGTTGGAAGAAGAATTGTCTTGCTGTGAGGAGGACTATTATGTCTCAAATTGTGATTTTTTCTTCCACTACTTCTTATTGTTGGTAGAACTTTTCCCTCCTTGACTTGATTGGTGCTCATCACTAACCACCAATGCTTTGGTCTTTGATATTGCGAGAAGTCCCAAATCTATCAAGTGAGATTGTTCAACAACCAATAGATTTGTAAATGCATCAAATGCAAGCTTTTGAAAGCACTTCCCAAGGTCAACCTATGAGTATTATAACTTGAAACAAATGAATCATACTCTGAAGGTAACCTCTTCAGGATGTGATGAATCAACTTGTCATCCTTCATGGGATTTCCACAATCTCTAAGTAATGCCCTATACTCATTGGCTTTGTTGATGTAATCTAGAATTGTGTCAAAGTTCTTTGGATCCAAGAGAAGAAGATCATCCTCAATTTGAAATCCCTTTTCCTCATCCACCTTACCATACAATGATTCAAGTTTGGATTCCATGAAACTAGCAATGTGGAAGAAGAGATCTCTATGTACACAACTCCTGATAATTTCAAAAGCCTGATTGTCTATAATTTTATAATAAATGAGTTCTTTAGCATCAGTGGGTTTTGGAATTGTACCATCAACATAAAGATCTAGACCTTCTGCCATTAATCTACTCCATACAATATTTTTCCATGTAGAATAATTGTGTGAAGTTAGAAGTGGACATTTAGGTGAACCCATGATGCAAAAAAGTAAAAGAGCACACAAGAGAGACACAAAAAACACAATACACCCCCCCCCCCCCCCCCCTTTCACTCAATCAAGAGATCTGCCAAAAAAAAGATGCTTTTAGCACTTTATAAGTAGTGCGTGTACAATAGGCCACTTGTCAAAAAGTACAAAGTCAAATTCTAATTTTTATTTTTACAACTGCCTTTTGAGGCCCAAATCTACCACTAAGCAATATAGCTCAGATGTACAAAAATTTTAAAAAGAAATGAAAGTAGTACAATGTAGAACAAGCCCTAATTCTAAAAGTGAGATTTTTGTTGACACAACCCTAGAATTTGACTATAGATCTAGAAAGTAGATGAAAAATAACACACTTAAAAAAGAAAGGAACCTATTTTCATGTCTAGATGAGCCAATATGAAGCATTTGAAGTTGCAAAATGTAGGATTGAACAAGTACAGTCACCAAAAAATTCAAATTCTGATAAATCCTTGCACCAAAACTAGAAAATAACATCACCATTAAATTTTTTAGGAAATTTTACCCAAAATCAAAAAAATTGCACCTAATTTGGAGTAAGGATGACCGAGTTGTGGCCTCTCAAAGTTAGGCTGCCAAATCAAAAAGAAATTTGAGGAGGAGTCCAATAGGAAAATTTATAGCTTAAATTTTATGATCAAATGGTTTTCATAGTAGTTATAAAATCCCTAGAAATGATGGTCAGACAATTGTCAAATTTTTTCCCGTGAAATGTTGACACAAGTAAAAAATTAGTGCCCTAGGGTGATGTAGCAACTGACTGGATGTACCATATTGTATAGACATAGCATATGTCACCATTTAGATGCTAAAATGTTATGGTATAGAGTACACATGGTAGATTAGAAGAGGGCCACGTGGCAGGTGCATGACAACATATGGCGATGACTAGGCTCTATGTGTATCTGACATGGTACTGCGTCGCTAGGTCTAACGTGCCATTCACAGTGACATTGGCTGACAGTGGTCCACATTATGGACATGTGGTGTGGGAGGTAGTCTTCATACTAGGTCTGTGTAGCAGATGGGGGTAGATCCACATGTTCGATGCTGGGCAAGAAGTAGAGCCAAGTCAGGTTTAGGATTTTGGTGCTGGTAATTGGTTTGGCAGGCCAAAGGTAGTCTAATAGCGGCCATAAATCCTTCATTGTAGGCTAAAAAACCAAGTCTGTAGGCATTGGGAGGCAATTTGTGGGTGCTATAGAGTTTTAAAAAAGGTCGCCAAAGATGGGATGTTAAACACACATGTAATGTGCAGGCAGTGCAGCCATTGTTTAAAACACAATGAGCCTACACCTTAAAGCAAAAGTGAGCCCTTCGTGAGGATTGAGCTAGGCTTGTTCTAGTCACCAAATTTGTAGATGTTGGCCAGAATATACTATGATGCCTGCTGATTATGTTGAAGCTGCTAGTTTTTTGTGCGATTTGAGATTTGTGAAATATTCAGCCCAATGCCTCAAAGGGAATATTTTGTAGAATATTCTCTACATAAGGTTGAGATGTGACTGCACAGTACCTATACAAATTTTTTTCTCTACACACCCAACTAAGCAAAAAATATTTTGAAAAAAGTAGAATGTGAAAATACAAAAAAATAATCAGATCTAAAAGATTATACCTGATTTGCAAATCAGGCCTCTAGGTGCCAATTTGTAAATTTTTTTTGCCTCACAATCAACTTTGGCCTATAGTAGCTGAATTTATAGCTAATTTTCACTAAATTGATGTTCTAGATGCAATGGCAAGGTCCATTCTAGCTCAAGACACTCTCAATTTCTGTGGTATTCTAGATTTGGGCCAAGGTGCTAAAGCAACAATGCTTTTGAACAACTATGTGAAGAGAAATTCTTCAAGCTCTGATACCATGTAAGAATTTGCCTTAGGGAAAAATTCACCCAAGAACTAAGAACTCAAACACAAGCACAATTGTAGACCAAAGTAGTATGATCAGAATAACAATGTGTTTGATTCAATATGAATGAAAGTACACTAGGAGTGCCTGTATATAAAGGCTTTTGAGATGCATCTAGAATGCCTAAGAATTAGCTACATGATAAGTCATACAACTAGGCACATGTCCACCAAATATGGGTTATCCTCCATTATGCATAGGAGTAAGTGTGATGATGTGAGGATAAGCCTACAATGGTGCAGCACACAAAGTTATGTTGTAGACAACATGTGCTAAAAAGGGAGTGCGAATAACTATGTTGTCTACATGACAACTCAATGAATGATGCAAACTCCAATGTTGTAGACACCATGTGCTAAATTAGAGTTGTGTACTTATGTGTTGTCAACATGATAACTCATAAAGGTGTGCAAACTCCTAAGTGTCTCACAAAATAAATAATAAAATAATGCATTAGCCTAAGTAAACTTAAGTAAGTGTAAATAGTAAATACGTATTTACACCAACACTCACCCATAGATTCAGCCTCACAATTCTACCTATGCACCTAGTCACCACTATGTGGACATCCCTAGTTGGCCATCATACCACCATATCAACATAATTTATTAGTTTAGGCACTCAAAATTATCTACAAGCTCACCCAATATTTTGAGTAAAATATGTCCACAAGATATATAGTCAACAAACTTCATTTGCATGTTGACTCTTGCCAAAGTTTCTTGCTTTGGTAATTTTAAGTATGAGTACTTGCTTATAATATTTTTTTGTTAAACACATTCTTACCAATGTGGAATATTTTCCTTTGATCCCCCCTGCACGAATATGACATGTTTTGTGCAAAAAAAAAGGTACCCACTACATCCTAGCTTGTGTGGGATCAAAAAGGTAATTACATTTTTTAGAATTCTTTACGAGCTCCACCTTTTAATGGAGTTCCACTTTGAAATATATTATAAACCAAATTATCTAGTTTGACCTTGGCCAAAACATTTGACAGTCCCTCGTGTGTTATGATCAAAACACAATGTGGATTTCATTTGAAATGACACCCATTTGAGAAAATCATTTCCTCCAACCATAGATCAATTTGTTATGTGTCAAGTTGATAAATTTTAAGGTTAAAAGAGGATCCTCCTTTCATGCCATCATTTCCTTGGTCCACTAGCATCAATATTTTTCTTCTACCATAGTATTTCTTGAATAGTTTCACTATTTTAAATCCTTCAAGCCAAAGTGGTATGATTAAATATACATAAAATATTTCATTTTTAATAATTTTATCATTTCTCTTCAAAGATACCTCTATAGGAACTAAAATTATAAGCACTTTCATGTACGTATTTTCTAGATCATCTTCCTTTATAACCCACAAATGAGGATCACCATAAGGAGCATCTTGTTTATGATTAAGAATCAATGAGATACAATAATTTTTTATCTATGCATTATCATGCCATGTTCTTATCAATCATTGCTCTATTAGTGGTTTCTATTTCCAAACATATCATTATTGAAAATATTTTAGGCTTATGCTTCATTCAACAACATCTCTACTAAAATGGTAGCTCACATGGGAATTTCCATAATAGACATGAACAACCCTCCATTCTCCATCAAAATTATCACTGACATGCATTGAGAAAAATCTCGAGGAAACCTCTATGACCCTTTTTCATCTTGCTTTGAAAGTTAACAATCGTTTTCCACCAAATTGTTAGATAATTGGGAGGGGGGGAGTGAATCAATTATGTCCAGTTATCTCATAGTCCCTTCAAAATTTTCATCACCATCAAAGAAACACAAACATCAAAAACAATAACTTGAATACATCCAATTAGTTGGTAGACATATCTAACATAAAACTTAATTCATATATTAACTTCTTCTCAAACTTTTATCAAACTATTCCTTTCATTACTAACTGTTAGTAAATTTCCAATTATTACCTAGTGATAACTTAGTTATTACTAAGTTGTAGTAAATTGTAAAAAATAAGTAAATAAACTTACAACACAAATAACATTCACACAATTTTGATACCAATATTTAATGCAGAAACCTTGTTAAGGGAAAAACTAATTGGGACTAATAACCTAAAAATTTCACTCTCCTGAAGTGATCTATGTTAGGTGACTACGTTGGTAAAGGTTACATACACTTTGTTAAAGTTAAATTGTTAGACAATTTCACAAAAAGATCATCTAGACCTTATCACTCCTTGTCTAGGACAAAAAAAGAGTGGTCTAATTTAAAGGACTTACAAACACCACTAATCAATGTTACCATATAGTATTTCAGAAACTTGTTAGGTCCACTCAAGCTTTTGAGAATTTATTATTATTATGGTTAAATGGTAAATAGTGTAAAGAATAACAACTACCTTTGCTTGATTAGATTGTAGTGCTTTCTATTTATCTATTTTTTAGTCACTTAGATGATTCTAACGTCTAAAAACTCCCTCTCTTCCCTCTATTCTATTCCACTCACTTGGCTCTTTTCTCCTTCAAAAAAATTGCATTCTACAATAACTTTTAATCATATCTCCAATTCCAGCATCAACTATGAATGTACTCAATAGATTAGCAACTTATGAGCCTAAAATATAATTTTCTCCTCCTTAAATAGATTTATCAATCTTTCCAAATCCTTCCATCTTTTTCCACTTAATAAAAATCACCGATCTTAGGTTTAAAACAAAATTCCTTCATACAATGAATTTAGACATAGAAAATACAATTTTTCATAAAACTGTGTGTCCATCCTTATCCTTCTTCAATTTCCTTCATCAGATCCTTCTTATTTTTTTATATCTATTATTGATCTTGCAAAAAAAAATTGACTGTCACAATAGACCTTCTCAAACTTTCCAAATTTCCTTCAAAAGTCGGCCTTAGATTCCAATTTCTCAAACTTTTTCATCTAGCTATCACTCGATAAATATTAAATTTACTTGGCCAATATATAGGTCAAGTAATACAAACATGCTTAGGAAACACCATGTTCTTGATTCCTCTTTGCATTTGTTTGGAAAATATTGTAGTCACTTGGTGAATATAGTCTCCCTTCACTAACCTTGTGACTCAGTTAAGCTTGTGATCTTCAATATATTGCAACTATACATGATTGTAAAATAATCAAACTAATATTACATGACCATTTTCTAGCTCATTCAAGTATCCATTGAATACCTTACATATAAACTCTATCTTCATCATACTTTCTTAAAATCCACTTCATCAATGAGTTAGCATAATGTCTACCCAATTAAGATTTTGACATCAATGGCAATATAAAAACTAATATGACTCTTTTACATACATTCATTGTTAATCTCAAATTGGTTTTGACATATGAGTGCCAATATAATTAAGTTATTTTCTTAGTTCATGCTGAAAAAGTAATGTATGCCTAGTATAAGTTTCTAGATAGTATATGCCAAGCGAGAGATATATAGTATGTGTTGAGTAACTAGTAAGTGCCAAGTAGATAGTAGATGCTGAGTCATTCAGATGCTGAGTGATCAGTGGATGCCATGTCATTCAGAGGCCGAGTTAAAAAATTAGAGTTTTAGTGGATGTCAAGCATTAGACTCTTCAAGTGCCAAGTAAACAATTTTGGACATATTTGTTTGTAATGACACAAACTTCTATGTGAACCATTTTTTAGCTGACTTAAGGATTGTTTTGCAATTCTAGATGATAAGGATGAATCTTTATTGAGGATCCCTTTGTAGTACATGCAACCAATCAATTGAAGGGATGTTTTAAGCAACAAAATGGGTGAATCACAATTGTTGATTCATACCTAACCCTAAGTCACCTAGGTCTTCTTAAGAAGGAAAAATCCTAAACATACAATGTAGGTGTGGAAGGAGTGAAGAGAGAAGTTTGCATGCTCAAATAAAGTATTCATGGTGGCTAAGGAGTTGTGAATTGAGATACATTATAGAATCAGTTAGAGGAGAACAGAGGAAAGGAATTAGAGGAAAGAGGATAGATTATAGTGAGGATCAATTACAAATAAGGAAAGAGGTGATTTGTTATCTAATAGTAGTGTGCTAACCACAAGATCATTGCTGATACATTCTAGTAGATGAACCAGTTAAATCTCTTAACAAAGTAGTCCTAGTAGGTTGTTGTGAATCCTTCAACATGGTGCTTACTTCATTTTACATCAAAGTCTTTTAATTAGGAACACTTCTAATAGGGTGTTGAAATCCTTTAGTAGAGAAAGGTCTAACAATCTTGTAAGCCTTTAACAGAGTATACCTTTTACATGGTAGATCATAGTTTATGATGAAACATCATAGCCTTCATTGAGTACACTTTATTACTGTAGTAGTGGAGATTTGTGGGTGTCATCCCCACCCTAGTTTTACCTTCTCATTGGAGGGTTTATAGGTAAACAAATATCTTATGTCATATATGTGTTGAATGTTATTTTCTTTCACACTATGGATGAATATGTTAGCTAGCTATTTCAGTTTCTATGAAAATTGTGAGATGGATTTATGGTGAATGATTTTATGGTTAAAGTTTAAAAGGACTAATTCACCTCCCCTCTCAGAGTTTAATTTCTCTATTGTATTTCTAACATTCATAGCATCATCAATTATAATATTAGTTGGGGCTAACAATCACCCCCTTTAGAATTGATGGCAACTTGTAAGATAAGATTCTACATTAAAAAAAATTACATAAGATAATCAAATGTATGCATTGTCAATCAACACAACTTTGTGATTCTACTTCATCGAAATAATATTCGATCTATATCATCAATAGAAACAAAAATTCAACATTACTCTCCCTTTGATTATGATCTCATGTTTAGGTTCAGTCTTTAGTCTTCTTCATTCTTTATTCAACATATTATCTCCTTTATTACTCTTCACTCCCCTTTTGTGTATATTCTACTCATTGTTTCTCTCCCCCTCTAAAAATAATGCCAACAATCATTATAAATTTCAATGTGAAACTTATAAAACCTTGTAATTACCTTTTTACCTTGCATGTATAGATAATACTAAATTCATCATAGTTAAATTCACAACTTCAGAAATACTCCTAAAGTGTGAACCTTTCTACATCAACTTCATGAGATATTTCAATTCATTTATGAATTTATACAACATGCAACTTCACCTAGTAAATTTTTGATAGAGGAAGGACCCCTAGTTTACCTCTTAGATACTCAAAAGAATCCTTACGAAATGGCTTGGTAAATATATCATAAATTTGATCCTTAGACTTTACATACTCAAGCATTAATTTCATTTCTTTAACTTTCTCCCTCAAGTAATGATACTCGATAGATATGTGCTTTGTCTTTGCATGCATCACCAATTTTTTTGGTATATATATAGCACTTGTGTTATCACGGTAAATATTGACATGCTTAGTTTTTTCTTCTTGCACTTCTTCCAACTGTTGTCTAATCCATATAGTATTTGAATAATTGATTATATAAGAACATATTTAGATTTAATAGTAGATTTTGAAATTCATCTTAGTTTCTTTCCTATCCACATGATTGTCATTTCTCCTAAACAAATGCTCTACCACTTGTGATTTTTTTGTCATCAACATTTCTAGCCTAATCAATTTTCATATAGAATTTAAGATTAAACTCATCCTCTTCTTTATACCATAGGAAATAATCTTCATATCGTTTGAGATATATTAATATCCTTTTCACAATAGTCAAATGTGTTTTTGTTAGATTAGATGAAAACCTTGCAACTATTTAAATAAATAGGGCAATATCTTGTCTACTATTTACAACATATTGTAACTTTCCAATCATAGGTCTGTATTGTGTTTGACCAACCTTACTAGTAGTGTCTTTGGCTATTTCACTCCATTCATCATAGGTGTACGTACTGATTATATTAGCCTCATCCATCCCAAATGTTTTTGATATTTCCTTTACATACTTGGATTGAGTAACATAGATATCTATTGGTGTTTGATAGAATTATAAGCCAATAGTTTTTAAATCTCTCCAAACAATGACTTATAAAATCCATTACTCATTTTATCAACAAATGACTTAATCAACATATAATTTTCTCCAAATAATATGTCATCAACAAATATTTCAGCAATCAAAAACTTGTTTTGTGATTCATTCTTCAAATGAAAATTACTATTTTTACTTGTTCTAACAAATCCTATCTTTATCATATAAGATTTTAACCTTTCATACCATGTTCTTGGGGCTTATTTTAGTCCATATAGTGCTTTTTTCAACTTGCAAACCATGTCCTTCTTTCCATGTTCAAAAAATCCTTCTGCATGTTCAATGTAGATTTCTTCTTCAAGAATTTCATTAAAAAATGTATATTTAACATCCATTTGATATATCTTGAATTTCTTTTATGCAACATAAGTCAATATAGTTCTTACTCCTTCCAATCTCACAACAAGTGCAAAAGAATCACCATAGTCAATTCCTTCTTCTTGCGCATAACCTTTCCATACCAATTCTAGCCTTGTTTCTTACTACTTCTCCATTCTCATTAAGTTTGTTTCTAAAAATCCACTTTGTTCCAATCACGTTCTTATCAACAAGTCTTGGTATAAGTGTCCACATGTTGTTCTTCTCAATTTGATGAATTTCCTCATTCATAGCATTAATTCAACATTCATAATTTAGTGAAACTTTAACTAATCTAGTTTCAAAATCAACTATTAAACATGTACCTTTTTTTTTATTTTTTTATGTGAATGGTGATTTCTCACATATTTGGCTAATATAGGTTTAGTTCTCTAATTCTTAGCATTTTCTTTGCTTGGTTGGAGTTCAACTTGCTACTCAAGTTGTATTATCTGGTGCTTGGGTATACTTTTTCTAAGATTCAGTAACCATTGTTTATAACTAGGGTACATCTATTTGATATTTGGGTATAATTGTTTGTGACTCAAGGTGTAGTGTCTAATGCTTGGTAGGCCTATACTATAACTCAATTAGAGTGTCTAGTGCATCATCATAGACATAAACAAACATTTTATAATATCTAGGTGTTGGAAATATAAGAGGAGTAACTGAGAGAGGAGGGGTGAATCAGTTACCACAAAAACAAATCCAAGATCCCTTAAGATTTCAATATAATTCAAAACAAAATTTTTCTGAAACTATAATATTGTTGTAACTTGGTTAACACAGGGAACACTCAGTTAACACTAAGAATCACTGTCACTCAAAAAATACTAAAATAATTGCTTCTTAATATTTTGTGTGATTAACTTGAATTAACTTAGTTGTAGAATCATAAATAAAATAACATGAACACAAGAGACACCATGATTTAACGTGGAAACCCAATTTGGGAAACACCACCAATTGCAACTAGTTACTATTTTTCACTCTTATGAAGTGAGCCCTATTAGAAGAAAACCCTATTAAAGGTTACAAAATATACTATTAGGTGTGACCCTGCTAAAGGATTTAGTTCACCCTATTAGGAGTGGCCTTGTTAGAGGTCTATAGACACTTCAACCCAGAAATTCCACCTTGTAGGAGGATTTGGAAAATAATTGTTAAGCTAACTCTATTAGGAGATTTGATTCACTACTATAATTATTAGAGAGTAACAATGATATGACTTGATTGTTGATGCAACTATATTTTCTAATTTCAGATCTCTATTCTAGTTTGAATACTTGATTCTCCTTGATCAAAATGTTCTTTGAAGCTTAGTCAACTCAAATACTCTGATATCCTTCCAATTCACTTCCTTGATTTATCTTTTCATTCCCATGCTTATTCTACAATTCAATCCTCAACTTGACATTCTACTTATATGTTTTACCTTGTCAATTTGACTTGAATACAATTTCAAACAAATTAAATTCATCCCATGAGTTAGTTAGAAAAAATCAACAAAATTGATATAGGAAAATCCTCGGTTAGCTGACCCAACTTGGTCAACACTAACTCAGAAAGAATTTCCTTTAGACTTCCTTTGGTGATTGAGTGGTCTCGCTTAACACTCATTCCATCCCAACTTTTCTTTGGTAATTGAGTGAGCTCGATTAACATTGGTTCCATGTACAATTCCTTAGGTGACTGAGTGAGCTCAGTAGACACTGACTCTAAACTTGGTTAACATTGAAACACTCATCATACATTGGAATATCCTTTGACTCCTAAGTGAGCTCAACATACACTAATTTCTTGATATATAATTGACACTTGTGTAACATCAAAGACAATGTACAATTGAATGATTATGTCCAATAATCTCCCTCTTTAGAATTGATGGCAACATAATATGTCATGACACATAATAATTTTAGAGAAAAATAGAAGTAAGGATAATATATTTAGTTTCATTCTGATTCTCATCCATGAGAACTCCCTCTATTAGTGTGAACTCCCACTGTCATCAATCTCTAATTGCAATGACTGCAATATCTGATGCAGGAGCATCCAGAGGTATAAGGGCAATCCTGTGTCACCCAAAAAAATGTACTTAGACTTAGTTTCTATTTTATGTCTTTGCATTTTTGGATACCCATTTGGCTCAAATAAAGGTTCCAACTCTCATAGTTCAACTATCAGTGCATTTAAAAATCCCGAAAAAATAGGAGCATGCAATTTGACCATCATTTTGGTGACCTAGAAGGTGTGACTTGGCCAGACGAATGTAATCATGATTTAGAGCATTCCAGAAAAAGAATTAGGTCAAAAGGCCCCACGGTTTGAAAGTTATTACAGTTTTTTGAGTTTTGGAGACCCCTTAAGAATGCTTCAAAGTCAAGTTTGGGGCATTAAATGACCTCGAAAAGGGTCGAAAAATGGGGGACGAGTGAAGCTGGTCCATAGGGCTATAGAGCGCTTCGAGAGCTTTTTGAAAATGTGAACGGTTCATCAATCGAAGTTACGGTTCAAAAGTTATGCCTCTCGAAAGTTCGGCTACCGTTTCTGGATTCTTCTAGAATTGCACCGACTTCTAACACAGCTTCCAGAACCTTCTATTTTGTCGGTGGATGCCTACTAGCACTTTCTAGAATGTACTCCTAGTCCTTAACCCTCTAGGGTCTATTTAAGGAGATTTCTGGCATTGTAAAAGGCAGTTCGGATTGGAGCTTGAGAGGAGGTGCTAAAAGGAGAAATATTCTCCAGATTTATGCTATTGTAAGCCCGCAGGGCATGTTTTGAGTTTATTTTCTCTGCACTGTTTGTACCAGCTTATTTTCTCAGTTAATATAATTTCTCCTTTCTATTGTGTCTATTCTGGTTGTTGGGTTGTGTCCCCATCAATATCTCCTTCTGATAGAAAACTCTCTCTCTTTTATATCAAATCAAAATTCTTGATATGAAATATTCTCCCTCTTTGACATCTCATTTATAAGAAAAATTCTCTGATATATAATAGAAAAATCTCCCTCTTTGACATCTTACACCAAGGACAACAATCAATGTAGTTTCCATGTACTTGATGTAAAGACTCATATGCAATTTTCTCTAACAATACTACATCAACTTGTCTGATCTTCAACATGCTTGGTTGATGTATCACTAAAATATGATTAGTGATCTTCAGACAAGGGAATGACCCCTAGATTAAATCTTAGATACAAAAATGCATCCTTAGCTAATGTCTTGGTGAATATGTCTGCAATCTATTATTTTGTATTCATATATTCCAACCTCACTTCCTTGTCTTGCACCCATTCTTTGAAGAAATGATATTTTATTGCAATGTGCTTGGTCTTGGTATGCATCAGTGGATTCTTAGATATGTTTATTACACTTGTGTTATCATAGAAGATAACAATTGGGTCCTTGATCTCCTCATTCATACCTAACAATAGTTACTTGAACCACACAATGTTAGAACAATTGACCAATGCAACAACATATTCTGCTTCCTCTAAAGACTGAGAGATGCAATTCTTCTTCTTGCTTGTCCAAGATACTAGCCTCTTTCTAAGAAAAAGTGCTACACCACTAGTGCTCTTCCTATCATCAAGACTTCCTACTCAATCTGCATTGGTGAATGCCTTCAATTCAAAGTTTCTTCCTTTCTTATACCACAAACCATAATCTTTAGTACCTTTATATACCTCACGATTCATTCGATTTCTATCATATGATTTTATTTAGGATTATCAGAGAATCTATCCACCATACCAACTAATAATGCTATATCAGGTCTTGTGTGCACTACATACTAAATTTTCCAAATCATTGATGTGTATGTAGTTTGTTTTACCTCCTTGGAATCATCATTTTTGGAAAGCTTATGTCTAGTAGACATAGGATTTCCAATTGGTCTAGAACCCTCCATTCCAATTTTCTTCAATATCTCCTTGATGTATTTTGATTGAGTAATATAGATATCATCCTTTATCTATTAAATTTGTAAGCCAACAAAAAAATTGTTCTCTCCAAACATTGAAATTTCAAATTCCTTACTCATTTCCATGAAAAAATATTTACACAAATCATCACTTCTAGTAAATAATGTATCATCCAAAATAATTTCTACCAACAAAATCTTCTTATTTGGTCCTTCTTTGATGTATAAGCTGGTATCATCATAAGTTCTTTAGAAACCAATCTTCATGAGATAATTATGTGACCTTTCATACTAGGCTCTGGGGGTTTTTTTGAGACCATACAAAGTTGTGTAGTCTAAAAACCATGTCCCTTTTGCTAGGATCAATGAAACCTTCTGGTTGCTCAATGTAGACTTCCTCTTCTAAGATTCCATTCAAGAATGCTGATTTCACATCCATCTGATATACTTTGAATCCTTTGTGTGTTGCATATGCAAGGAGTGTTTTAACACCTTCTAGTCTAGCAACATGAGAAAAAGCCTTTCCATAATCAATACCTTCTTCTTGAGCATAACTCTTCTTGAGCATAACCCTTACAAACTAATCGTACCTTGTTTCTTGAAACTTCTCCATTCTCATTCAACTTATTTCTGAATACTTTCTTTTCAATTACATTCTTGTCCTTAGGTCTAGGAAAAAGAGTCCAAGTTTTGTTTCTTTCAATCTAATCAATCTCTTCATTCATTGAATCAATCCAAAATTTCATTTTCTAATGCATATTTGATAGTTATAGGTTCAAACTCAGTAAGAAAACATGTACCTTTTAATTTGTTCCTTGTCATTGTACCTTCTTACTGACCTCCAATGATTTTCTCAGGTGTATGATGCCTTTTGACATATCTAGCATGTGTAGGCTCCTTTGAACTCACTTGATTCACCATGATCTTTTGAATCATGCTTAGGTCCCACTATCTATGACTCAGGTCCATTAGATGACTCAGTTTATACTTGTTGAAACTCAGGTCCTTCTGATTGTAACTTGGGTCCTTTAGACTATGACTCAGGTTGCATTGACTACAACTCAAGTTGAACTAAGGATTTTGGGGACTTTGGTGGTGAAGATTTCTGATTTCCATTTCCTTGAACTTTAGGTAAAGTATTAGGTTCATAATAAATAAAGTTTCTATAGATTTCAGGTTCTTTCTCGCTTTTTTCTTCACACTTTTTTGCAAACTCATCAATCTTTACATGTGCACTCTCTATAACTTTGTGAGTAGAAATATTCATACATTTGTATGATTTTCTCTTATTGGAGTATCCCAAGAATGTATATTGATCACTTTTCACATCAAAATTTCCTTTTCTTGACTCCTTCAGAATATAACATTTGCTTCCAAATACTTTTAAATAACACACATTAGGTTTATAGCCATACCATAATTCAAAAGGTATTTGATTTGAGTCTTTTAGCTATTTAAGAAATGAGACATGGTCCTAAGAATGATATACCCTTGGATGCACTTGTGGGAAGATTTAAGGTTATATCATCAAGTTTTTGGTATGGGGACAACAAGGGACAATGGGACAAGTTTCTAGGATGACAATTTTTTTTGGCAATTTTGGGGATGGGGGGATGGCAAATGGGGACAACTATATATATAGGGAAATTTTAAAATATACATTGAAATTTGCAAATATATATGTCATTCATATGAAACTAAGCACAAATCATGTCATTTAAACACTATAGAACCATAACATACAACATTTGAATGCCATCTAGGAAATAATATCCGATTTCAATACTCAATTATCAAAATGCATATCAATATTAGTGAATAATATTATAATGATAAACAAGATAAATCTAAAAATCTAAATCTAAATATGCCTAAAGCTATACGCCCAAAGGCTAGAGGGCTATCATAAAGTAATAAGTATTAATTATCATAATCATATTCACATTCAACATAAAAAAATAACATAAAAAATGAAGTAGGCTATTGCTCCTATTCTGCCTCTACCACATTTGGAGGGGTGGGGCCCACCTCGGTGACCTAGTAAGGAGCCTTAAAATTATTTTTTAATATTCTCTTTTTAATTGTTTTGAATAATTTTAATTTAAAAATAAATTAATTAATTAAAAAAATTTTAAAAACAATTTAAAAAAATTTGGGGATGGCTAGCCATACCCGGTATAGTTGGGGGACGTCTAAGCATCCCTTTTTCGTACAGGGGATGGACAACTATCCCCCTTTTTTTCCTAGCCTTCCCCAAGTTTTGGGGATGTCCCCTATAATTTTTCACTTTTTGGTATGGTTGGTGACGTCCCATACCTATCCCCTTGTCCCTAGGACATCCCCATTTTTGAAACGCCTAGTTTTAGGTCGGGTATGTGTCCCCAGGGAACATACATAAAAAGGAAAAAGTGTTTTGAGTACCTTTCTTACCACTATTACATCATCAATTTTACCACTTGAGGCTGTAATTTCACTCACACTAGGTTTGATTCTTTCACTATACTATGCAATATTCTCATCGTCTTTCATCTTCATCTGATCAAACTGACCTCTAAGACTTTCTACCTTAGATCTCCTTACATTACCATCCACTACATAGATATCCTTCAATTTGATCCACATTTCATGAGCAATAGCATAGTCTTTGACTCTATCAAATTTAGCATAATTGAGAGTGGAAGAAATGCCAATTATCATAATGTTATGGTTCTTCTTTGTAATTTTTTCCATAGTCAAAGTTTTGGTTGGTGCCACATATTTTTCTCCAAATATTTCAAGCCTGTGTCACCAATGGTTTCCAAATGGAGCTTCATAAGTTCCTTCCATACTTGGAAGTTATCTTTGTTCATCTTAGGAATCTCCCTTATGTAAGACATCTTGATCTTTAGCTTAGGTCCTTGAAACCTTCTCTGCAAGCACCAAAAGCTCTGATATGTGCCAATTGTTGGAAATATAAGAGGAGTAATTGAGAGGGGAGGGGTGAATCAATTATCAAAAAAAATCCAAGATCCCTTAAGATGTCAATACAATTCAAAACCAAACTTTGCTAAAACTAAAATACCATTTTAACTCAGTTAACATAGGAACACTCAGTTAACACTAAGAATTACCATCACTCAACAAATACTAAAATAATTGCTTCTTAAGATGTTAAGTGTGATTAACCTTAATTAACTTAGTTCTAGAATCATAAAGAAAATAACATAAACACAAGAGACACCAAGATTTAACGTGGAAACCCAATTTGGGAAAAACCACCAATTGCAATTAGTTACTATTTTTCACTCTTCTGAAATGAGTCCTGTTAAGAGACAACCCTGTTAAAGGTTACAAAAAACACTATTAGGTTTGACCCTATTAAAGAATTTAGTTCACCCTATTAGGAGTGGCCTTTTTAGAGGTCTTTAGACACTTCAATATAGAAATGCCACCTTATTAGAAGATTTGGCAAATAGTTGTTAAGCTAACTCTATTCGAAGATTTGATTCATTGCTACAATTATTAGAGAGTAACAATGTTATGACCTAATTTTTGATGCAACTATATTTTTTGATTTTAAATCTCTGTTGTAACTTGAATACTTGATCCTTTTTAATCAAAATGTTCTTTGTAACTTGGTCAACTTAGATACTCTAATATCCTTCCAATTTGCTTCCTTGATTTATCTTTTCATTCACATGCTTCTTCTACAATTCAATCCTCAACTTGACCTTATATGTTTTACCTTGTCAATTTGACTTGAATACAATTTCAAACAAATGAAATTCATCCCATTAGTCAGCTAGAACTAACCAAAAAAATGATACAAAAAATCCTTCATTAGCCGATCCAACTCAATCAATGATTAGTCAAAAATGACTTTCTCTGAGACTTCCTTTGGTAACCAAGTGAGCTCAATCAACACTCTTTCCATTCACACTTTTTATTTGGTAATTGAGTGAGCTAGGTTAACACTAGTTCCATGTAGACTTTCCTTAGGTGACCAAGTGAGCTCAATACACACTGACTCTGAACTTGGTTAACATTGAAATTCTTATCATACATTGGAACTTCCTCTGACTCCCAAGTGATCTCAACATATACTAAGTGCTTAGAATATACTTGACATTTATGTAACATCAAAGACAACATACAATCGAATGATTGTATCCAACACTAGGTTCCTTCTTTCTTTCTAGATCATTCTTCTCTACAAACTCATCAAATCTTACATTTTCACTTTCAATCACCTTGTTAGTAGCATTGTTCAAATATTTGTAAGCCTTTATATTAGATGAATATCCTAGGAATATACCTTCATCTCCTTTAACATCAAGTTTATGATTCCCAACATCCTTGTGAATATAACATCTACTTCCAAATATTTTGAAATAACTTACATTTAGTGTATAACCATACCATAACTCATTAGGTGTCTTGTATGTAACTTTCTTCAATTGTACTTGGTTGAGTGTGTAAAAAATAGTATTGATTGCTTCTCTCTAGAATATCTAAGAGACCTCCTTTTCAATCATCAACATCCTTACACAATCCATAATAGATATATTTCTCCTTTAATCAATACCATTCTATGGTGGAGTCCTTGGTGTAGATAAATATCTTTTGATACCATTCTTAGAGAAAAATTTAATGAATTTAGTAGACATAAATTCACCACCTCTATTAGATATTAAACATTTCAAAGACTTTCTAGTTTCCTTTTCAACTCTTTCTTTGTACCATTTAAACATATCAAAAGCATGTGATTTTACTTTCACAAATATTGCAGTCACCATTCTTCAATAATCATCCAAAAATAATATAAAGTATATATCACCATAATAACTATCAACTCCAATTAGACCAAATAAATTGGTATTCACAGTATACACTAATTCTATAATATTAGTACAAGTGTTTGACTTGCTATAAAAACTAGAATTTGTCATCTTATAGAGCTGACATTTTTTGCACATAGCAATATTGGTTTTACAAATTTGGTAAGCCTCTTACTCTTTTCTTTCTACTGATTTTCACAATATTTTCAAAGTTTACATGACACAACCTTTTATGCCATAACCACACATCCTCAATTATATAAAATAAACATGTATCAACCATAGGATCAAAGAAAAATAAGTTATATTTGGTTTATATTCCTATTCCAATTAGATTGCCTTCATCATACTAGATTTTGACCATCCTTTTCTCAAATTCAAGCTTGTGACCTAAGTTATTCAACTATGCAACACTCAACATATTATAGTTGAGTCCTTGAACCAATTATAAATAATCACATAAGACCTTATCATTCAACATTAATGATCCTTTACCTTTCATGGAATATGGAACACCATTACCAAACTTAACAATTTAACCATCATCATTTTTTCCAAAAATTTCAAACTTACTTAGATCACTAGTCATATGATTTGAGAAACCACTATCAATAATCCATGAATCATTCCTTGTAATATGTAAAATAAGGATAGTTTCATTCTCCTACATTTTACTATTTGGCTCTTCCTTTATTGTAGTGTAGACCAATTCAACTATTTAATTGTCATCATCAGAACTTGTCTTGGTATGCTCTTCAAAAATGTTAACATGACTACTTGCCTTTGTCTTTGTATCAGACTTTCCTTAGTTAGGACATTTAGTATTAAAGTATCCAACCTCATTACTATTACAATATTTAGAATAACTAGGCAGGGTGGGGGGGGGGGGAGAGGGTGGTGAATCAATTATCCTTAGATCTAGGTGTATAAAATCAACTTTTAACAACTCAAACAAACTCAATCAAACTCATGAGAAACATATCAAATAAAACTATTCATCACCATTCAACTTGTTCATTCAATTATTTCTCTTTGTTTGGTATGTACAAAATAGCATAATAATATCATAGTTAACAAAAAACTTCAAAACTAAAATAGTAAGTAGCAAAAAAACATAACAAACATCCACACAAATGTTTGACACCAGTATTTAACATAGAAACCCAATTTGGGAAAAACCACCAAGTCACATGCCAACACTTTTCACTCTTCTTCCTTCTTGAAATTTCTAGAAATTTCCTCAAATATTAGCCTTTGGTGACTCAAATAATCCTTTCCATGCATTAAATAATATATCTCATCAATGCTTATTGTTAATGCATTTTTATTATCTCAAGAATTCAACTATGTCGACCATATATCTTGATTCTTTGTCAAATTGTTAATTTTATGACTCTTGATCATATCTATATTCCACTACTCAGTCATTACTAGATCACTAGGTTATCAGTAAGCTCTCTTTCTTGGTTTACGTTGTGCAACTTAGTCATTATTTTCACTTAACATTCTCTGTTACTCAAATAATACTGATATTTGGCAAGGATTGCTCTTCTCAACAATGCTTAAGTTCCTTAATCTTTTGCTTTATATACTTGGTTTCTTAACAACTAATCTTTCTTCCTTGAATATTATAATTAATAAATGATACATTATCTTTCCAAGTACTAGATTTTCAAGTGCCCAGTGTACTTCCATCACACTTTGACATCTCAAGTCAACCTTTTACTAGGTCATCTCATGATCTCTTCTTTTCAAATCCTCTTCATCAATCAAATGATATGGAACTCTACACTATTAGTAAATTTCTTACTAGTAAGGTTTGACATCAATAAAAATAAAACAATTGTTCAAATTTTGTAGTTCCAAAATTCTCACTCTTTGGCATTGATGGAAACACCTTCAAAATGCAATATCTTCTAAATCACCATACAATCCAAAAAGTAAACAACACCAAGTGTTTCATTTCTCATCTCCCTCTATGTTTGTGTTCTCTCTTTCTTAGTTTCATCTAATTCTCATCCATCATCTCAAGTATGCTCCCTCTAGATATCAACTTCATGTTCTCATTATCTTGTGTATCACTCCCTCTTTCTCATAGCTCTCTCTAATCATCTAGCCATGATAATTGCCACATTTCTTTCTCCCTTTATTTCACGGCTACCTTATCTTTCTCTCCCTCTTTGAAAAAAATGCCAAAAATTTCAATTCACCATATTAGATTTACTATCAGACATCAAGTATAATGATATTTATTCCCTTGTCATTAGGTAACAACTTCCATTTTTAGCTCTTTCCACTACTTCACATTTCTCCACATGATGAAGGGTGCTCCCCTTAATACCATAACACAAAAAAAAAAAAAACAACAACAAAAAATGCGAGAAAAAAATTTGGACTTCTTATTTTCACCATAAATGTGGAATTGCATAATTCACAAGTATAATATGCTAACTCACATGGATGCCTTCATTACAGTAATTTGCAAGACTAAGTTGCAAACTACCACCCAGAGTTGTTCTAGATAATTTTTAGGCCTTTCTTAAATAGGTAGTTTTATGCCACCTGGGAAGGTTCTAGACATTCAAACTTAATACCTAGGGCCGAAAGACCATAACAATACATATAGATTTAGCCAAATACATCTTTGACAATTATTTTAGAAATTTCAAGTAGCCCAATTTTAGAAGGCCATAACTCTTGAACTGTTGCTCTTGATCTACATGCTTAGAATGGCATAAGCACCTTTCCATCAAGTTTTTAGACCTCACCTAGGAACTCTAAGGCCTCCAACGGTGAGCCTGAAGATTTTTCTCCTAAATTTTCTACCAAAAATCTGCAATAACTTCTCTGATACTTAGATTGGAGCATTGAGATTTTTATGGTAGGCTTATAATTCTGAAATGAACCTTCATGGAGAAAATGAGAACATTTTGAGATCGTATGAAAAACTTACTAAAAATAATAAGTTCCCATAAATAGAAACCACCCTGTTTAATAGTCCTTTTTAAAATAGAAAAAACTAAAAATGAAAATATTTTTGGGTGATGAAAGATTACTCTTACACCTAGGATGCTCCTACATCAGACACTTGGGGTAATTTGAGAAGTGACTCTATCACGTCTCAGGTGTTTAGAGGAAAACCAAGATGGTTAACCTCCTCCCTTGCTAGCCATGATGAATCCTCCACTAGCCTCTCTTTCTGTTTGACTAGGTATTCCTTATAAGTTCTATTCCTTGTACTTTTTCCAACATGACTATCCAGTATCTCCTCAATCTCGTTTGTAGCCAAACTAGTTGCTAGAATACTCCATTGTGCTTCTGTAACTTCATCTCCATCACCTCCTTCATAATATTCTGTCAAATATGAAATATTAAATATTGGTGAAATATTCAATTTAGAAGATAACTCCACTTCATAAGCATTCCTAGAATCATGCCTTTTCACTATCTTGCATGGTCCAAACTTCTTCATCTTTAGCTTATTATATGTACCCATTGGAAAACACTCCTTTCTCAAATGAACCATGACTTCATCTATGATATGAAATTATTTATACCTCCTTTTCACATCTACCTTAGCCTTGTACTATATTTCATCTTTATGATGTGCTTCCTCACCTCCTCATGGATGTTCTTCAAAGGTTCAACAAATTCTTCCACTTCAACACTACTTATCTCTCCTTTATCCAACTGCCGCAATTCTGAAGCCACTAGTAGAATTTTGGAAAATAAATGTCTATGGGACTAAACTAGAACTTTGGTTATAACATAAAATAACAACTAAATAATCAATCAAAAAAATAAAAAAATGAACAAGAAAATAACTATTAAACTAAAGAGAACATATCTACACAATCCATGATAATCATTTGCAAGAGATTTTGAGATCAATTTTGTTTAATATAATGTTTTACTTGAAAGTCCCCTTGAGTTATAACCAAACCATGAGAGCCTTTAGTTTAAGCCAAACCACTCTAGATTTATTAAAAACTCCCTTACTTCTCCTCCATAATATTTTAAATCATGTTTACCTTATTAGTTACATCAATTTGGCTGATCTTTAATGACCAATACAATTATCTTGCATAGAAAATAATATCTATTAAGTGATTGTTATATCACTTAAAAAAAATATCTTACATTTAAATTTGAAATACAAAGAATAATAATTTTGTGTCATTTGAGCTCCAAAATCAATGTAGAACTACCATAAGACTCTTCCAAACTCCTCCAAAGGATACATAACCAAAACTATATTTTTTCAATAAAATATTATTTAATAAAAATAATTTATTACTGATAGTGTAAATAAGTATTTACTTATTACACTTACTTAAGTTTACTTGGGTTAATGCATTATTTAATTATTTTGATTATTTTATTATTTATTTAGGTGAGACACTTAGGAGTTTGTGTACTCTCATGAGTTACGCAAATCTAATTATGTACCTAGTGTCTACAACATAGGAGTTTGCATCATTCAGTGAGTTGTCATATTGACAACATAGTTATTTGCACTCATAATTCAACACATGTTGTCTACACCACTGATTTGCATTCTACACCATTGTAGGCTTATCCTCACATCATCACACTTAATTTCATGCTTAATGGAGGATAATTGATATGTGGTGGACATGTGCTTGGTTGTATGACTTATCATGATGCTAACTTCTATGCATTCTAGAAGCTCTCCTAAAGCCTTTATATATAGGCACTCCTAATGTACTCTCAAGTAGACATATTGAATGAATATCATCATTCTAATCATACTCTCTATTGGTGTGCTATGTGCTTGTGTTTGAGTTCCTTGGTCTTGGGTGAATTCTGGCCTAAGCCAAATTCTTACATGGTATGAAAGATCTAAGGGAGATTCTCTACACATAGCCATTTGAGACTATTCATGCTTTAGCACCTCGACCTAAATCTGAAGAATTTGCAGAAATTGAGAGTGTCTAGAGCTAGATTTGACCTTGCCGTTGAGTATGAAGCATTGATTTGGTTACGATTGACTATAAATTTTCCTATGTTGGGTGGAAGTTGATCATGAGACAATTTTTTTTTGTAAATTAGAACCTGGAGGCCCCGATTTCTAGTTTAGGTATGATCATTTTTAGATCTATTTAATTGTATTTTTAGATTTGAATTTTATTTCATCTCTACAATTTTTTTGAATTTTTATTTTTAGAATTATTTCTCAGTTGGCCTGTTAGAGAATTTTTTTTTGCAAAACTGGGTTGTTAGATCCCAACTCTACAATTTTGGAATTTATTATTATTTTGAAGAGAGTTATTCATTTTAATTGGTGTAAATTATTTAAATTGGACATTGTACTACAAATTTTGGCACTTATCTCATCGAAACCCGGTGAATGTAATAGAAATCCACCAACACATAAGCGACAGGGCTCCACCCACCCATGTGAAGCAAACCTCAACCGACAAGCTCACTTTATTGTTGTGAGTGTGAGGCTATTGTTTTTACACAACACATAGCATTCTTATGCAATACATGTGGGATTTTAAATCCAAAAAAATTGGCTGGTAATACACATATCTAAATATAAAATGTGGTGACCGCTGTTTGAAGGATTTCCTAGTGACGTCTACTAGATTTTGATCATTGTGAAGTATCTTCAACAATGACATATTCTCTATGCCATCGAATCTTTTGGCAATGTAGATTTTACTATGGCTGCTATAGAATCTCTCCTTACAGGCACATGGCATGATAAGGAGATAACACATAGACTTTTTATCCCGGTCACCACCAACCTACCCATGCCTAGTCAACCCACATCTTGTCTTGCAGCTATGACACATGACACTATTTTATTTGTCTATGATAGATCAACAAATATAGTCAGTGATTACATCACTTATTGACTCACTTGACACTTCAACGTCAGCAAGATTGTCCAACCCATTTGCTAGTGAAGCAAATGTACATCCAATCAGCAACACATGTATCAGACATGTTAGTGCACGGTTATTTGTCTACCCCATCCATTTAATTTCATACAGTCTATATGGTATGGTACTATATGTTGATGTCATCATCTGTATAGATGACATCATCAGAGGGCTTGGAGTTGTTGACATCATCAAGTTTGCTAGCTTAAAATTGATGGTCATCTGACTATCATATCTAGGAAAATTATAACTACTATGATGGTTGTATGACCATCAAATTTAACTCCATAATTCACTGATGCAACCCCTGTCTAGATTGATTTTAGATTTTGTAGTCCGACTTTGATAGGCTATAACTCAGACATTTGGACTAAAAATCAAGTGCAATTTTTTTTGAAATTGGGTAGAATTTCCTAAATTTTTTAGTGGTGCAGCTCTTTTCTAATTTTGGTGCAATGATTGTTCAAAGTTTTCATTTTTTGGTGACTATTCCTGTATAATCCTCAATTTGCAACTTCAAATGCTCCGTACGGGCACATCTAAAGTTGAAAACAAGTTTCATTTTTTTTTGAAAGTGTGTTATTTTTTGTCTACTTTCCAGATCCTTAGTTAGATTGTAGGATTGTGTGGAGAAAAGTGTCACTTTTAGCAATATGGCCTTTCTTTGCTTTGTATTGCTTCAGAATTTTAGAACATTGTAAAGTTCCAGATTGATGCAAAGCCCTTTGTATTTATCTTCAAGGAATCTTATTTCAACTCAAGGGATTCACAATAGGCTAGTACACCCTCAAGGAACCAAGAACATCTCAAAGATTACAACAAAGAACTCTGGCATTATATACCAATAAAGACAAAATCTTCACTCACACAATCAGATTGCTATGTCTGATTCCATTGTTCATAACTTATGTTCTAAACGTCTTCTTGAAAAAACTTTTGGAGGAATTGTTCCAAATTAGTAATTCTAAAACATATACAAATTTGAGACCAATCCAATAATCATATTATGAATTATGTATTCTGAACCGAGACCCATATTTTCTGTCATAAACCAGAATCAGAACTGGTAACCCTACCTAGGGCATCACATAACGTTCACAAAATAAATTCAAATAACCTCAAACCAATTCAAAATTATCCATTTGTGAGTCTAGTTTCCAAATCTGTAAGCCATTAATTTATCCAATACATAAATCAATCTATAAGCACAAATCTTTGCCTGCAACACCATTGAAGGCATTTAAAAACCAGTTTTCACTCAAATCTTCATAACTTTCACAAATCTATATAAAAACAACCCAAACCAAAAATAAATGAAATTTAATTCATGTATATTTTTAGAGGTCTTTATTTTCCAAAATATTCCTGTACCAAACATTTCAATCTGACTGTAGTTGGGCATTCTCAAATCTGCAATTTACAAGCTTTGCCAAAACCTGCATAACTTCTTCATTTCTAAATGAAACAAATCAAAAACAAATCCAAAAGAAATTTTATTCACTTCTCTATCCAAATATACAAAATTTACATGGTTTCCAGGCTATACATGGTCGTACAAGACCTGGAACTAACACTAAAACTGAAAACCAATCAAAATAACAACTCAGAATATTATCGAATTTGTTTCAAAATGTATCTATTCCTTTCCTTCATGCTTTGGTTCGACCTTACATACAGTTTTATAGATTTTTTGGTTGGTTATAACTTCCAAACTACCCTTTAAACTAACCCATTACATTCTTTTGACCCTTTTGCATTCTTGACAATGTTTTATGAATTTTATGCATTTTTACATTTCAACTTTCATACAAACCCAACCTAGACCAACAGTATGACTCAAATGACTTTAGATGGATGTCAATAGATCCATTCACCAATTAAATAAATATTTTTACATTATTTATGATATTAAGACCTCCATTGACAACTTATTACAAATGGCTTCTCTAGCTTTTATATCTTTGTCTTCTTGAAATTTAATGTGCTCTTGCACCATACTCCCAAACTTGAAAAGTTTCCAAGTCTCTTGGAAACATGGAATCAATAACCTGCAAGAAAAATATTAGATCAAAATCCTCATCTTTTCCTTTGACTCTTCACCATCATCACTGGATCGATGCCTCCTCCACTTTCCTATCTCTTTCACTAATGACTCGCATCAATGGAGTTATGCTGGTTGCCTCTATGGTGCTTCTCATTCCTTAGTCCACTCCTCCATGCTGCATCACAACCTCTTGTCCCTCACCTGGGAGTCCCATCATGCCTCTCTCCCCAGTCTATTGGCAACACACAAAGGACCATCCTCTCTAGCCTTGGATCATCTCCTATGATCCTTTGGTAGACCTCTCCTGTCCACCCATTGCAGTGAGTGAACTACCACCATTTTGCAACCACAAACCTCAAAACAAGAATCCAAAACAACCCAACACTGCCTGGTGTAGATCATCTTCCATCTACACGCTCAGAATCTTCTATGCTCTGATACCAATCTGTTGCAAAGCCCTTTGTATTTATCTTCAAGGAATCTTATTTCAACTCAAGGGATTCACAATAGGCTGGTACACCCTCAAGGAACCAAGAAAATCTCAAAGATTACAACAAAGAACCCTGGCATTATATACCAATAAAGACAAAATCTTCACTCACACAATCAGATTGCTATGTCTGATTCCATTGTTCATAACTTCTGTTCTAAACATCTTCTTGAAAAACCTTTTAGAGGAATTGTTCAAAATTAGTAATTCTAGAACATATCCAAATTTGAGACCAATAAAATAATCAGATTATGAATTATGTATTCTGAACCGAGACCCATATTTTCTATCATAAACCAGAATCAGAACTGGTAACCCTGCCCAGGGCATCACATAACGTTCACAAAATAAATTCAAATAACCTCAAACCAATTCCAAATTATCCATTTGTGAGTCTAGTTTCCAAATCTGTAAGCCATTAATTTATTCAATACATAAATCAATCTATAAGCACAAATCTTTGCCTACAACACCATTGAAGGCATTTAAAAACCAGTTTTCACTCAAATCTTCATAACTTTCACAAATCTATATAAAAAAAACCCAAACCAAAAATAAATGAAATTTAATTCATTTATCTTTCCAATGAATATTTTTAGAGGTCTTTATTTTCCAAAATATTCCTGTACCAAACCTTTCAATCTGACTGTAGTTGGGCATTCTCAAATCTGCAATTTACAAGCTTTGCCAAAACCTGTATAACTTCTTCATTTCTAAATGAAACAAATCCAAACCAAATTCAAAAGAAATTTTATTCACTTCTCTATCCAAATATACAAAATTTACATGGTTTCCAGGCTGTACATGGTCGTACAAGACCTAGAACCAACACTAAAACTGAAAACCAATCAAAATAACAATTCAGAATATTATCGAATTTGTTTCAAAATGTATCTATTCCTTTCCTTCATGCTTTGGTTCGACCTTACATACAGTTTTATAAATTTTTTGGTTGGTTATAACTTCCAAAATACCCTTTAAACTAACCCATTCCATTCTTTTGACCCTTTTGCATTCTTGACAATGTTTTATGCATTTTATGCATTTTTACATTTCAACTTTCATACAAACCCAACCTAGACCAACAGTATGCCTCAAATGAATTTAGATGGATGTCAATAGATCCATTCACCAATTAAATAAATATTTTTACATTATTTATCATATTAAGACCTCCTTTGACAACTTATTACAAATGGCTTCTCTAGCTTTTATATCTTTGTCTTCTTGAAATTTAATGTGCTCCTGCACCACAGATTTGATATCATTTTAGAAGTTGTAACAAGAAAAATTAAAAGTCCACAAAGGCCAACATTGGAAAATGGCCCATTGTAATCACACTACTGATAAAGTTCCCAAAGCATCTTTTTTTGCGGTAGGGGGGGGGGGGGGGGGGGGTTCTTGATTTACTGAAAAAGGGGGGTGTTCTTGGTGTTGTGTTCTCTCTTTTCTACACTTTTCTTTCATTTTCTACATTGTGGGAAACTTTAAGTTTCCTAAATTAACTCCTCATAAGTATGCTACATGGTCCATAAAAATGTGGTATCACTTAATGCATAATGGAGTTTCACAATATGTAGATGGTACTCTTCCTAAACTAGCAGGTGATAAAGTATTACAAAGTGATATTTCAACTTGCATAGCAATGGATAGGAAAGCCCTAGGTGATATATGTTTGGGGGTTGATGATAAGATCATGCATCAAATCAAGAAGTGTTCTACATCCAAGGAAGCTTGGGATACCCTCAAAAACCTTTATGGTAAAGTGTCTGAAGAGGATGTTTTCAAAATCAAAGATGAGCTTGTCTCCTTAGATCTTAAGTCATACGACTCAATCCAAGATTTCATCATCAAGGTGAATGAAATAAGGACAAAGCTTACTAATTGTGGGAGTTCTATCAAAGATGATAGACTAGTCTATCTTATTCATAACAAGCTACCATTGGAGTATTTCGCATTTGTATCTTCTTTTAACACCTCAAAGACTACTTTATGGTCTGCCTACAAGAAAGTCACTTTTAACAAATATCCTAAACTGTTGGATGATGAAGAAAAGAAGTTGAAATCAATGGGGATCCTCAAATCACCTTAGTCTAAAACATTGGTGGCCAATAATGAGGTTTCTCAAAATTTAGCTAGACAATCTTCAAATAAAGGAAAGGGTAAGAAGAAATGGAAGAGCAAATTAGAGGATGCAAAAAAGACAACACCACAATCCAATCAACAAGGAAAGTCCTCAAATTCTAACAAGAAAGGGGACAACAATAAGGAGAAGAAGAAGTGTGCTTATTGTAAGAAATCAAGTCATGAAGAGCATGAGTGTTATCTTATGAAGATTGATGAGTTAACCAAAATCGTGAAGAAACATAATGTTCCATTACCTAATGCTTATAAGGAGAAAAGGTCTTCTTTAGATTCCAAGGGCAAAGGGCAAGCACTCATGGAAAATTCAAATTCTTCAAAGGAATGGATATTTGACTTAGGCGCCTCTTATCACATGGGTTCTTCAAAGGAGGTTTATTCTTCAATAAAGCAGTCCAAGGTACCACACATCTTCATGGGAGATAATAGAAAAATGGAAGTTGAAGGCAAAGGAAACATGGAGAGTTTCAAAATGTTCTCTATGTTCCAAACCTAAGTTCAAATCTCCTATCAATCTACCAAATCACTCAACTTGGAGATGAACATAGAGTTGAGTTCCTTCTAGACTTAGTAAAGGTGCATAGTATAAAAAAATGATTCCTTGGTTGTAGTGGGGAAAGTGAATCATAACAAAAGGTCATACTCTTTCTCTCATTTTGTGACCAAGTCTCCTTCAAAGGCCTTGTTATCACAATCCAATTCAAAGATGCAATTATGGCATGAGCGGTATGGGCATCTTGACTTTTGCTACCTTTAGCAACTTGGCACATACCAAATGGTCAAAGTTCTACCTCAAATCAACTTTTCTAAGGGTGAATTTTTAACAGATTCAGTGGATATGCATCTACAGGGGAAGTTAAAGAGAGGGAAGTCTTTAAGAGCAATAAGTGTTCTATAGATGGTTCAGATAGTATTAGTAGGTCCTTTTGCATTCAACCAGGGTCACTACATACTTACTTTTGTTGATGACTTTTCAAGGTTCACTTGGGTCTACTTTCTTCATAACAAGAATGAAGTGTTGGACAAGATTCTAGACTTCAAGACTCATGTAGAACGAAAATCCAGGAAAGCCATCAAAGTTCTCGAAATGGACAATGGAAGCATGTATGTGAATAGAAGACTTACAAGCTTTTGCAGACTTGAGGGAATTGATCTTTAGACTCCAATAACATTTAGTTTGCATAAGACATATGTTGCAACACTGAGGATCCAAACACTTAAGTCTATGGAAAGTTGCATGATACATGCCAAGTCTCTAGATCCATCATTAGAAGTCAAAGCAATCTCTAGTGCCACTCAAATTCTTAATCATTCTCCTCATCTAGCCTTAGATGGAAAAACTCCTTTTGAGGCATGGTGTGATAGAAAACCTATTGTGGCACACTTTAGAGTCTTTGGTTGTCTTGCATGGAAAAACACATCTTCCAAGAGATGCAAGGTACAGTCACCTCAGCCTTGTACTTTCATTGGTTATGAAGATGGTGTGAAGGCATACAGACTTCTAGATCCTGAGACACATTAGATATTTGTGGAGAAGGATGTACACTTTGAGGAAAGCTCACCAATTTTTTCCTCTAATCCTCTCCACACATCATACAGTGTTGAAATTGATAGTGACACCAGTGATAGTGCTTCAATAGATTTAGACATGTGAGGTTCCATTGATAGTTGTAGTGAGAGGTCACTACATTAGTTTAGTCCACATGCATATATTGCCATAGTGATAGGTCTAAAATAGCAGGGTACATCCATTCTTCTAGATACAGGTTCAATGTTAGATTTAGGGGACAATATTGATGATCTACCTCTTCTTCTTGATGCATAATCACCTTCTTCAGTTGTCATGAGGGCTCCATACAAATCTCTTGTTCATTCTCTACATGATCAATTATTACAGGTTGAAGTGATTGTGGATTCTTATGATCAGTAGTTGCAATAAGATTTTTCATTAGTTGCAAAGACAAACAACTCTTTGAGATAGGTTCTTTAGTTAGTTGAGTAGGTTTCATAGACATCAGTTATCCATGGGATTCTTTCCATGCATAGTGAAAGCATCTCATTTGTACCCTTGGCATTATTTCTTCCTAAGGGGAGGAACACCATTATGTAGTCTTGCATCAACTTCTTCATTAGAGAAGTCATTGTTTGGCATTCTTCTTTAGGGGGGGGGTGGGGGGAGCCTATCCTATCTCTCTTCCTCTTCTCATCATTCTCTTATGTATATACTAGATGTATGTCGTAATGGTGGGGTCTTGATTACTCCATTGATCCATGCATCCCTATTCATCTCTCTTTTTGGGGGAGGGTTTTTCCTGTGAGGTTTTCCCTCTTTCTTCACTTTATGAGAGATTTCATATCATTATGTACATGGGTACCTAACATGGCCTCATGGTTGGGACCCATCCTGCATATCATCCTAGATTTTGTAAGCTTAAGGGAATTCCCCTAAGTTGCACTTAAGGGGGGTTGTTGGTGTAAATAAGTATTTACTTATTACACTTACTTAAGTTTACTTAGGTTAATGCATTATTTAATTATTTTTCATTATTTTATTATTTATTTAGGTGAGACACTTAGGAGTTTATGTACTCTCATAAGTTACGCAACTCTAATTATGCACATGGTGTCTACAATAGAGGAGTTTGCATCATCAATGAGTTTCCATGTTGATAACATAGTTATTCAAACTCCTAATTTAGCACATATTGTCTACACCACTGATTTGTGTGCTACATCATTGTAGGCTTATCCTCACATCATCACACTTAATTCTGTGCTTAATGGAGGATAACCCATATCTGGTGGACATGTGCCTGGTTGTATGACTTATCGTGATGCTGACTTCTATGCATTCTAGAAGCTCTCCTGAGGCCTTTATATATAGGAACTCCTAGTTTACTCTCAAGTAGGCATATTGAATGAATATCGTCATTCTAATCAAATTCTCTATTGGTCTATTGTATGCTTATGTTTGAGTTCCTTAGTCTTGGGTGAATTCTAGCCTAAGCCAAATTCTTACAATTACATATCATTTCTTAAATATTTTATATTTAATCACATGAAAATTAAAAATTAAAAATTAAAAGAAATCTAATATCTGTACATATCTAAGTGATTTTTCTAGGACTTTTAGGTTTGTTTGGTTGCTAGAATAGGAACAAGAAATTAGGAATATGTTTTTTATTTTTTTCTTAGTGTGAAATTAGAGTAGAGAACAAAAATACATATTCTCATTTTTCATCTAAAATGGGCTTATGTTCATTCCAAAATATAGTTGTTATTGGTAACCATTCTCATTCTCAATTTCTATGCCTACAATTGTGAGTGATTTTTTTATTGATTCAATAGTGTAAGTTTTTGTAACCTAATGGTTAGTCTTATAAACTTTCTTTTCATTAGTTTTTATTACTTTTTCCTTAATTACTTTTTTTCTTGTGGTTGTGTTTAAATTGGTATTTAGTTTGACTTCTTCATTTTTTTTTGTTCTCCCCTCCCTAATTTTTTCTCCATGGGGAAACTTGTGATCACAATGTTTTTTTATGCTAAAAAATTTTACATAATCAAATGAAGAAAAAATTCATCATTTCAAATGGATTGTGGAAGTTTGATAATCTTAATATTAGAACTATATAATAAGTTCAATGCAATACTAAACAAATTTGAACAAGGCTTTGATTAAATTTAAAAAGAAATAAAATAAAAGAAACTAATTATTAATATAATATGAAAGAAAATATTCTATTTTCCGCATTTGCACTATTGAATAATATTAACAGAATAATTTAGAAATTGCATCATTTTATTAATATATATTAACCTTCAAAACTATTCAAAAAATGATAAAACTACCATATAGCTGATCTTCTAAATCCCACATCATACCTTGGGGTATAGATGGCAAAAAATTGAATTAAAAAACATAAAAATGGCCCTAGAGTCAACATAGGGTTTCAAACCCTAAACAAGAAGCACTATTCATTTTTTCTCTTAATTATCTCCCTTCACTTTACCTTCGTTAGGGTTTTGGCTCGTAATTTCTCCTCTTGCTCTACCATCACCAACATTTTGAAGGCCTTTTTGAAATTTCTTGAAGTTTCTTGGCTCTGTAAGGTAATCTTTTTCTTCAATCATAGTCTTTAAGATACATTTTTGAAGAAAACTATGGAAATATTTTATGTTTTCTAAATCTTTTGATGCTTTAAATCTCTGGTTTTGACTTGATACTATATGTTTGCGATGCTTGGCTATACAAAAATAAATCTTATATTCTTTTACTTTTAAGGGCACTAAAACCATGCCTTTATTATACATGAATTTTCTCAAACAAGGGTTTGGAGATCTTATGGAGTTTGCAAAAAAATTACATAGAGTGTCCTCTATCTAGATAATCTTAACTACATGCATTTTGAGCTACAACTTTGAACATCTAGATGCTATATCTAGGGTTTCATTGATTCCTTCTATCAACGGGTTTGGTTTTTTACATATGACTTTTAATTTTTTGGTTGTGAATAAAGAAAATAAAAGAATCAAATGAGAAATGAGTTAAATCCTTCAGACTTTAATGGAAAGGTAGTGCACTGGAGAATTTTTGCCAGATTTGAAATATAAAAATTATAAATAATTTTGTTTCTAGATAATCATAAATTTTCTCAATGATACAATATCATGGTTTAACTATAGTCTGACGAAAATCAAACTAGTAATTGACATCTATAAGTTAGTAGTTTAAGACCAAAATAACTTGCTTGAATTATTTCACATCATAAAATTTCTTTGATGATAAAGGTTTGAATTTTTTATCAAACATTTCTCTTGATTTTAGAGTTTATTTTCTATAAGTTATGGAAAAATAACCTTAGGAAATCTGTTGAAACAAGAAAGCTTGAATAACCAATGTTTCTAGGAATAAATCCAAGTTTTGGACATCCTATGAGATGGGCTTACTATGGTTTGAGTTAAAAACCCCAATTTTCATGTGCCACAAAAGTTGTAATATTATGGAACACAATAGTTTAGGGAGGAAAAATAAAGTTTTGAATACATTAAAGACTTTATAGTCAAGTTGGGGGTAAACAACAACACATTTCATGATCTATTCAAGATAAAAGATTAGTGACACAACATTTTTTGGGAGGAATAAGAAACAACTTTGGACATACCATGAGCCAAGGAAACAAAAACCAATCTCACTTTTCATATGCTGCTTTAGCTCTCTTTATAATTTGGTACAACATTTTAATAAAATTATTTACCCTTTTGAAGACACTGCCAAAATTACAATGTAATCCAAAATTAGAAGTATCACGATTGTTAATGTAGCCCACCAATGCACTCCAAACCAAGAAGTATCAAATTTGCACATCCAATCTATAAAGAAGAACATTTACTAGATAATACAAAGACAATATATGTGACTTTTATCTTTATGAACACAAGACCTATGTATAGGAATGATAAGAAAAGTAGCTAGGAATATAAATTCCCTTAGTTCTAAAAGACTTGATTGGTAATAAAAAATCAAGGTAAGTTTGCAAACTTTTCCATATAGTTGCACTTAGTTGTTAGCTCAATCTAGGACCAAATTACCAAATCAATTTTTGTTAAGAATTTAATTTGTTAAAGTTGTTGGATACAATTGATTAATTGTGTGTTGCCTTTGATGTTACACAACTGTCATATCAGCTGACAGTCAGTGCATACTGAGCTCACTTGGTTAGCAAAGACAATTTTCCTAGTCTACTGAGCATTCCTAAGTTTACTCTGAGTACAAGGTAGTATCTACCAAGCTCACTTGGGTGTCAAAGTAAGTTATGCATAAAAGAGTGTTAATCGAGCTCACTCAGTTAACAAAGGAAAAGTTGAATAGAGTTAGTGTTAACCGAGTTCACTTGGTTACCAAAGGACTTTTGTAAGTTCATAGTGTTAATTGAGCTTCTGTTGGTTAACATAGGAAATCACATCAGAATTAGTCTCTACCAAGCTGGGTTAGCTACCAAATTTTTTTTTTATTTTCGCATGTAAAGCTTAATTAATTTACCTATTGATTCTAGCCAACTGATGTGAAGAATATTGGCTATTCTAATTTTTTATTTGAGTGAACTTGACAATCTATAAGGTATAAGTAAAAGGTCAAGTTGTGATTTCAAAGTGTGTGAGATGCAAGTTGATTAAAAGAGTTAAGAAAAGAGTAGGCAAACTTGAAGGATAAGAAAATATCCTTGTGGAGTAGAAAAGTGTTAATTCAATCAGGTAGGAACAAGTATGAACCAGAGTAGAGATCTATAATCAGCAATTTAGTTGCATCACAATCAAGTCATTTCATTGTTACTCTCTAGCCATTGTAGCAGTGAGCTAAAATCTCTTAACAAAGTTGGTTTAACAGCCATTTGTAAATCCTCTAACAAGGTGGAAATTCCATTGAATTGTTTCAAGACCTTTTGCAAGGAAACTCCTAATAGGGTGACTAAATCCTTTAATGGGGTCACACCTAATATTATGTTTTGTAACCTTTATTAGGGTTGGCTCCTAATAGGGCTCACTTCAAAAGAGTGAAAAATAGTAACTGGTTACATTGGTGGTTTTTCCCAAATTGGGTTTCCACGTCATGTCTTGGTGTCTCATGTGTTCATGTTATTTATTTCATGCTTGAAAGTAATTATTGATAACATCTTAAGATTTACTAAAGTAATTCATACTCTACATTTATTAAGTTACAACAATTTATGTATGCTTATCGAGTATCAACAGTAATTAGTTTTATCAGTCTGAATTTTATAGTTGATATCTAAGGGATCTAGGATTTATTTTAGTGGTAACTAATTCAACCCATCTTAGTTACTCCTCTTATATTTACAAAAATTGGTATCAAAGATTTTGGTTCTTGTAGAGAAGGTTTCAAGGACCTAAGCCAAAGATCAAGATGTCTTACAAGAGATAGATTCCAAAGCTAAAAAGAGACAACTTTGCAACATGGCAAGGACTGATGAGGCTTCACCTAGATACCATCAATGATTTAGGATGCAAATATCTTGATGAAGAATATAAAACTCCCACTGGAAGATTATCAATTGAAGATATTGCTAAGAAGAAGAACCATAACATTATGATGATTGACATTGCATCTGCTCTCAGTTATGCTGAATTTGATGAGTCAAAGACTATAAAACTACTTTTGATATGTGGAACAAGCTGAAAGAAATCTATGGAGGAAATGAAAATGTAAGAAGAGCCAAAGAAGAAAGACTTAGAGGACAATTTGATCAAATGAGGATGAAAGAAGATGAAAATGTTGCAAAATATTTGGAAAGAATCAAGGCCAGTGTTGGTGCAATTAGAGTATCTAGAGGAGAAATCAAAGAAGAAACTATTGTAAGTAAAATTCTCAAAACTTTTCTTCCCATCTATGAAATTAAAGTGTTTGCTATTCAAGAAAAGAGATGTGATCCAAATAAAAAGATAGGCTTGGATGCCCTAGTAGGAATATTGATATCTTTTGAACTAGACAACTTTAACAACTATGTTCCTGTTTCCAAAAATATTGAGTCTGCATTTGAAGCTAAACTCTCACTCAAAGAAAAAGGCAAGAAAATAAAAGATAATCAATCAGAAAGTGAGGAAGAAACTGAAATAGTGATCTTGAAATTGTTGAAGCTCTACTTGCAAAGAAATATTCTAGGACTAGAGGAAAGTACAAAGGTAAATTCCCTCTAATATGCTTTTCTTTTGAAGTAATTGGTCATATTGCTGCTAGATGTCCAAACAAAGAAGGCAAGGAAGAGAAGAAAAACCACAAGTACAAAGGCAAGAAGGAATTCAAAGGTCATAAATCCTACAAAGACAAAGGTAAAAAAACTTGTTTTATGGCCAAATATTTTGATAACAATGAAGATGAAATAGTGTATATTGCTATAAAAGATGAATCTAATGATGAAGGAGATAGGATGGTACTTATCTCTCATGTTAGGAAAAATGACACATGGATCATAGATAGTGGATGTTCTCACCATATGACTAGAGAAAAATCTAAGTTTGAACATTTTGAACACTATAATGGAGGTAGTGTAAGGTTTGGAAATAATGAACCTTGTTGCATAAAAGGGAAAGGTTGAATCTCATTAACCAATGAACTTGTATGTGACAATGCCTATTGGGTTGAAGGAATAAAACATAATTTACTAAGTGTGGCACAACTGAAAAACATTGGATTCAAGGTAGAATTCATGCATAGAAAGGCAAGACTACTAGATAACCAAGGAAATCTAATTAGATCAGGTAGGCAAACAAAAGGTAACCTATTTTATCTTGATCTTGGTGATTATTCATGCTTTATTGCTCAAGTAGAAGAAAGTTTTCTATGGCATAGAAGACTATGTCATGTAAACTTTGATAATATGCTTAAGATTATAAAACTTAGAAGAGTAAGAGGTCTTCCTAGTTTGAAGAAACTTGATGTTGGATTATGCAAGAATTGCCAAATTGGTAAAATGGGAAAGACTAGTTTGAAAAGGAAAAACTATCAGTTAGAAGATGTCTTGGAAATTGTGCATACTAATTTATGTGGACCCATTGGAATAGAAACTTATAGTGGAGAAAAGTTTTTCATTCTTTTTGTTGATGATTATTCTAGAATGACGACTATTATGTATTTGAGAGAAAAATCAAAATATTTTGAGAAATTCAAATGGTATTTGGCTAGAGTAGAAAAAGAAACTAGGAAAAGATTGAAATGCTTGAGATAAAATAGAGATGGTGAATTCATCTCAAATGAATTCAACAATTTCTACATTGAAAGAGGAATCAAAAGACAAGTATCAACCCCTAGTACTCCTAAATAGAATGGAATAGTTGAAAAAAGAAATAGATCCATCATGGATTGTGCAAGGACACTAATGATTGAAAATAATATTTCTATCAAATACTAGAAGGAAGCTATCAGCACTACAGTTCATACATTGAACCGAGTTCAGTTAAAGAACTCAAACAAAACTCCCCATGAACTATGGTATGGTTACAAACCCAATGTAAGTTACTTGAAAGTGTTTGGCATCAAATGTTATATCTTGAAAGAATCTAGAAAAGGAAAATTTGATGTAAAAGTTGATGAAGGTATATTTCTAGGATATTCCTACAAAAGTAAAGCATATAAATGTCTAAATTTGTCCACTCACAAAATCATAGAAAGTGCACATGTGAGAATTGATGAGTTTGTAGAAAATATTGAAGAAGAAAGAAAAAAAGAACCAAAAGATTACAAAAGATTTGTCTACTATGAACCTGATACATTGCCAAACACATTTGACAAAAAGGAGACTTCATCTCCATAAGTTACTGAGTTGCAGGAAGTGCAAACTGAGTCACATTCAGAAGCTTCTGAGTTAGTGTAAGTCGAGTTTGAAGAACCCGAGCCACAGATTGAAGGACCTACACCAAAAGTTGAAATTGAAAATGAAGACAATGCAAATCATTCAAAAGTCAAAGAACATGTATTGGCTAAATATGTCAGAAGGCATCATCCACTTTATCAGATCATTGGAGACAAATTAGATGGAACAATGACAAGAAGCAAACTAAAAGTTACATGTTTACTTGTTGAATTTGAACCTAGAAGTGTTAAAGATGTATTGGAAAATGAAAGTTGGATTGAGGCTATGAATGAAGAAATAGAATAAATAGAAAATAATAAAACTTGGACTCTTGTACCTAGGCCCAAAGATAAAAATGTGATTGGTACAAAATGGTTATTCATAAATAAGCTAAATAAAGATGGTAAAGTATCAAGAAACAAAGCAAGATTGGTATGTAAAGGTTATTCTCAAGAAGAAGGTATTGATTATGGTGAAACGTTTGCCCCTGTTACAAGATTAGAAGGTGGTAGGACTTTATTGGCTTATGCAGATCACAAAGGATTCAAACTCTATTAGATAGATGTTAAAATTACATTCTTGAATGAAATTATTGATGAGGAAGTCTACATCGAGCAACCAGAAGGTTTTTTTGATCCAGACAAAAGTGACATGGTCTATAAATTACACAAAGCCCTATATGGTCTAAAATAAGTTCCTAGAGCCTAATATGAAGGACTACATAACTATTTGATATAGATTGGTTTTTAAAGAAAAAATGATAACAATAGCTTATATATCAAGGAAGGAATAGATAAGAAGATTATGTTGGAAAAATTATTTGTGGATGATACTCTATTCACAAGAAATGACAATTTATGTAAGGCATTTTTAGAACAAATGAATAAGGAATTTGAGATGTTCATGTTTGGTGAAATAAAATTCTTTGTTGGATTGCAAATATAGTAGAACAAAAATGGTATTTATATCACTCAATCTAAGTACATAAAAAAGATACTCAAGAAATTTGGAATGGAAGATTAAAAACTAGTTGGAACCCCCATGTGTATTGGACTTAAGTTTACAAAAGATGATGACTCCAAAGAAGTAGATCAGACCTTATATAGACCAATGATTGGTAAATTATAGTATGTGGTACATACAAGGCCTGATATTGCCTTAGCAATTGGGATAGTAGCAAGATTCTCAGCTAAAGCTAGAGAAAACAACATGATGGCAATAAAAATAATCTTAAGATATCTAAAAGGTGCTGAAGGCTATGGCTTATGGTACAAACTTGGAGGCAACCTTGACCTAAAAGTATGTACACTAGAAAAGGTGCACTTCTCTAAATCATTCTATCCGAAATTCTCCATAGATTGGAAAGCTCGAATGTCGACTTAGAGCTCCCTAGTCATGGAGTGCAAGGGGCATACAAATGAGTATATAGGGGCTCTCAGCTGAGCCTTAGAAATATAGCCCTTGCTAGTAAACCAAAAAATGGGAGATTCTTTAGACAAGAGAAAGAGTGCTAGTGTCAAAGAACTCTTAGATCATGCAATGAAAAAATGAAACTAAATTAGGATGAGTTGCACAATGCAAGCTATGCTAACAATGAGATGGGAATGTTACAAATCCAACTATTAATCTATGTGATCTAATTATTTGCAAAGGAATCAAAGTTAAACTAAAATGAAACTATGCTAAGAATGCCATATGATCTTATGCTAATGTGATGGAATGAGAGAATGAGACAAGAAATGAGAAGTTCTCCACAAAGCTCCAAAGAAACCTGTTAGAAAACCTGCAGCATAACAATATTCAAATGAGGATGGATCCTTTGAGGGGGAAAGCTCTCTCCCTTTTAAAGATGTACGGACGGTGGAGATCAAGATGAAGATGGTGGATGATCAACGGTTGAATTCAAAAATAGGAGTGATCCATGTGCACACACAAGTCAACCAATAGAATATAAGTTGACTTGTCATATAAGACAAAAGTCACAAAGCCTTTTCTTTTAATTGCAAAATAGAAAAAGGATTTTATGTGTGCACTTTAAGTGGGTTAGAAGAATGGGGTCTTTTATTTAATTAAAAGGGGACATGTTCTTTTAATCAAATAATGAACTTAGGATAGCATAGTCAAACTATAGGTTATAATCAAATAAATTGATTATTAGCAATTTGGTCTAGATAAATGATTAAATTAATTTAGCAAAAACGCTGAGAAGGGGGCTAATAGTCTAGATGACCATTTTTAGGTGATTACATTTGCCCCTCTTTGACTAACGCATGATTGATCTGGGAACACATTATGTCAAAGAAAGTCGAAGCCAAGTAGGCGATGATAGATATAGATATCTGATTCCAAAAAATGAAATGCAGAAATAGATAGCAAGTCCTAAATGCACAGCCTGATAGCGATAGTACTGAACATTAGGAAGATGATGTTAAGATCCAAAAAGAATTTTAACACCTAGCAAAGCGAATAGGTTGAGAGCAAGTGATAAGGTCAAAAAAATGCTCCTAAGAAATAGATAGCTGTAACAATTAGCAATAGAGTATTTCTACCCCCTCGGGATCGAAATTGAAATGAGGTAAGGGGATGCAAAAACTTGCTAGACATGAGAAAAATAGAATAAAGAAATGTCCAAGATGACAGATAAATTATTAGAACCCAAAAATGACTATAAGAAATTGATAAAATGCCCCAGTTTGACTAGAGTTGACCTTGAAGGATATAGCATAAAAATTAGGTCAAATCGAGTGGAAAGAGGATTTAGATGTGAAAAGGTGAATAGAAGTAGATATGAAGTATGAAAATGATGAAGAAATGAAGGAATGAAGATGCCCCAGTGATGATTTAAAGATTAGACCTCAAAAGGTCAGCTAACTGCTCAGAAGAAAGTAGAATTTTAAAAGACAATTTTGACCATCAAGATGAACTCGAATTTGTATTTCGATCCCAAAATGAATCTAGGACGTCAAAATTATTTAAGAGGTCAAAACTTTATATAATGTGATGACAAGATAGAAAAGAGATGAAGCGAAAGATTAAGAAGGTGAAAAGACATGAACAAGAAGAAAGTAAAGAAATATATGAAAGGAGTTAGCTGATATGTCCACAAAAAGATGAAGAAAGAGAGCTCTCCCCATATGCAAGAATGCAAGACTAAGCTAGAAAATGAACCTAAAATGCAAGCTAATATGCAAAGTGGTTTACCAGCAAGAAGCGCATAACATTTAGACTCTTAATTTCATCATTGAGCATTTATTAGGGACATCATGAGATCATACAACCATCACTAGTATAACTATGAGGATATGAATATGATCGATATTAGATAGGTATGTGGAAATCCAATCTAAGCATCAAAGACATGTAAGTCAAGATAACTACACGATTAGATTCCCTAAGTTTAATTTAGCAAGATTACACTTGTATCAAGGCATAAGTGCCAAGATAAACCCTAAGTGCGGTCTTGTAAAACAATCAAGGATGATACATTTATAAGTCAAAGTGTTGAATAGGACAAGCATGAATGCTTACAACACTATAGACAAACAAAAGTATACCCACAAGCAGAAATCAAGAAAATATGTCCCATGCCCCCAGTCTTCTAGTCAATGACATCCTTGAAAGACTATTAGGGAGGGAACACATGGCAAATAAATCATCATAGATAGCACACAAAGTAGATAAATGTTAGCATAGCTCAGTCATTTAAGTGTTAAAGTGCGTGTGTGTAAGTCACTTGGCCATTTCTTCCAGACTTGATTCTGATAGTGAGAAATATCGCGACATCGGAGACCGTAGGTAAACTATCTATAAAGTCAAGGTGGGGGAAGTGTTGAGAAACACTGTTTTGTGAGTTGTCAAAGAAACCCTAATGCACAAGAATACCTCAATAGGCTAAGTAGATATGCCCCCAAGATGAGGACAAGAAACAATTCCAAGCTAGGAAATGTGTAGCGAAGTGGATGATTGAGATTGATAGACATAGGTGCAAGGGTTTCAAGTAGCACCTGTTTCTAGGTTTTCACCACTTTGACAATTTTTTTCAGGACTTTTTTCATTTTTTATTTTTTTATTTTTTTGGTGATACATCGAAGTGCCTATTGCTAGGTTTTCACTAAGATGATCATTTTTTCAGGACATTTTTTCATTTTTAGGATTTTTTCAGCATCATAGATATATACAAGATAGCTAATCAGCAAGCCTCTAAGTATAGAACTTCTTCAGGTGTAGGATGTTGATAGGTTCTGCAAGTTCTTCACCCTCTGAAGTAGAAAATTGGTAAGCACCAGACCCAAATGCTGCTGTGATAATGTAAGGACCTAACCAATTAGGTTCAAATTTCCCTTTCTGTTCTCGATTTTGCTGATTTTTGGGATTCTCTCTAAGCATGAGTTCACCAACTTGGAACTCACGGGGGTGAACCTTTTTGTTATATTGTGTAGACATGCGCTTTTGATAAGCTCTCATGTGATCAAAAGCAGCCTTGTGCCGTTCATCCAGAGTCTCTAATTTCTATACTCGCATAGCTCTATGATCTTCATCGGTTATTAACCCATGTAAGGAGACACACAAAGAAGGTATCTCGACTTCTAATGGGAGAACAGCCTCAGAGCCATAGACTAGAGAAAAGGGTGTAGCCCTTGTACGAGTATGAATAGAGGTTCTATAGGCCCAAAGTCCCAAATTTATTTGCAAGTGCCAATCTTTCCCAGACTTGTGAACTGTGCGGTGTAGGATTTTCAGTAGTGTTTTATTAGAGGCCTCAGCTTGGCCATTCCCTTGGGGATAGTAAATGAAAGACCAGTGTTGCTTAATTTGAAACTTTTTGCACAACTGTTTTAAGTCTTTATTTTTGAACTGTCCTCCATTATCTGTAACAATAGAGGATGGGATACCATATCAACAAATGATGTGATTTAGTATAAACAGGGCAACATGGTTGCCTATAGTAGTAGATAATGGTACAGCTTCAACCCATTTAGTGAAATACTCCGTTGTTGTGATGATGAATTTATGACCACTGGATGAGCTTGGATGGATCTTTCCTACCAAGTCAAAGGACCATTGCTGAAATGGCCAATATGTCACAGAAGGGATTAACTCTTGCCCAGGAGCATGTATCAAGTTACCATGGAGTTGACATTTTTGACAGGACTTTGCATAGCGCACAGCATCAGCTTGCATGGTGGGCCAGTAATAACCCATCCTAAGCAGTTTTCGGGCAAGTGCAAGGCCATTAGAATGTGCCCCACAAATGCCATCGTGAACTTTGGCAAGTGCCTTCTCAGACTCTTCTAGCTCTAAACACCTAAGCAACGTTCTGTCTAGACCCCTCCTATACAAGTCACTAGAGACCAAAGTGTAGTGTGAGGCATTACGAAGGAGTTGGCATTTTTGGTTGCGCGTGAGGGTTTCGGGAATAACCTGATCACGCAGGTAGGAGAAAATAGCCACATAGCGGGAGGAATCGTGACCCACAACAGTGTAGATCACCTGGTTATCTGAAGAATCATAGGCTGGATGACGCAATTCTTCCACCAGGAACTCAAATCATGATTCATGTTCTTGTAATTGGAGGATAGATGCTAAGGTGGCCATAGCATCAGCAACCTTGTTTTCTGCTCTAGGAATTTGTTGGAATGTTACAAAGGTAAAATAGTTCCTTAGAACATCTATCAAATTTTTATAAGGGATCAATTTATCATCCTTTGTTTGATATTCATTATTCACTTGGTTCACAACCAGTTGAGAATCCCCATAGATGTGTAGCTCAGTTATTCACCATTCAAGGGCCATTTTGATCCTGTTTGTTAATGCTTCATACTCTACAATATTGTTTGTACATGGGAACAATAATTTGTAGGATTTTGGGATCGTATAACCATGAGGGGAAACAAACAACACCCCTGCTCCTGCTCCATTCTGTGTATGGGATCCATCAAAAAACATTTTCCATGTTCTGTCAGTAATGTTCATGATTGAGGCATCTGGAAACTCAATTTGTAGAGGTGCTACATCTTCAAGTGGGAAGTCAGCCAACTGGTCAGCTATGGCATGTCCTTTGATTGCCTTACATTCAACATACTGAATGTCAAATTCAGAAAGAATCATCATCCATTTAGCAAGGCGACCAGTAAGTGTAGCTTTACTTAATAAATATTTCAAAGGATCTATCTTGGCAATCAAGTGAATTGTATGGGCCAACATATAATGCCGAAGTTTTTGGGAGGCAAAAGCTACAGCAAGGCATGCCTTCTCTATACTTGTATAATTTAGTTCATAAGCCACCAAAGTTTGACTAATATAGTATATGGCTCTTTCTTTACCCGTCTCATCATTTTGGGCTAAGAGTGCTCCTAGAGAAGAATTCGTAGCTGAAATGTACAGAATCAAAGGTTTTCCCAGAATGGGTGGCATCAAAACTGGCGATTTCGCCAAGTAGCCTTTGATTTGGTCTAAGCTTTGTTGACAGTCACTGTTCCAAATATCGGTAGATCCTTTATGCAGATTTTTATTGAAAGGTTGAGCCTTATTAGCTAATTGAGAGATAAATCTTCTTATGGATTGTAGCCATCCTTGCGGACCTCTAAGCTAACTGATAGTCTTTGGTGGAGGCATATCCATGATAGCTTGGACCTTTTCAGGGTCAACCTCAATGCCTTTTGCTAAGATGATATAACCTAGCAATTTTCCAGAAGTGACACCAAAGGCACATTTTTTTGGATTCAACCTAAGTTGGAATTGTTCCATACAGTCCAATATCAAACTAAGGTCTTTGAGATGTGTGTCTCGTTTCTTTGATTTCACCAGTGTGTCATCAACATAGTCTTCCATGTTTTTATGCATCATATCATGAGAGATGGTTGTCATTGCTCTTTGATATGTAGCGCTAGCATTTTTGAGCCCAAAAGGCATGACATTCTAGCAAAAGGTACCCCATGCACATGTAAAGGCTGTCTTTTCTTGGTCTGCTGGAGCTATCTTTATTTGGTTGTACCCAGAAAATCCATCCATGAGCGAGTACATCTCATAACCTGCAGTCATGTCCACTATCATATCGATGTTTGGTAGTGGAAAGTCATCCTTGGGGCATGCTTTATTGAGATCTCTAAAATCAGTACAGACTCGTATGGATTTTTCATGCTTGGAGACAAGTACAATGTTGGAAATCCACTCAGCATAATCAATGGCCCTAATGAAGTTTGCAGTCAATAGTTTTTCTAACTCTGTCTTGACCAGTAGAGCCACATGTGGATGCATTTTTCTTAACTTCTGTTTGACAGGCTTGACATCTGGTGAGATTGATAAGTGATGCATGATGAGATCTGTATCAAGCCCTAGCATGTCAGAGTATGTCCATGCGAAGTTGACCTTTTTGTCTTGAAAGAACTGAGCAAACTGTGTCTTTTCTTTGTTTGACAAAGATTGAGCTACATGGATAATTTGAGGACATTCTTCTGTTCCCAAGTTGATAGGCTGTGTAGGTTCGACTAGAACCGAAGATCTATCCTAGAAATAGCTTGGCAGACTACCAAGTACCTCATCCATAGGTGCCTTAGAGAGGTTTTCACCATTAGATACATCTTTATTTTTACTTTTTTGAGGGTCAAACACCGCCACAATCTGGTTTTCGCCGTCTGATCGCTTATTTTTTCTTTTAATTTTTTGACTAAGGTACTTGATATCTGATTCTATCATGTTAATCGTGGGTTCGCTGGTGGAAGAAATGATAGGTTCAATTGCATTTAGATAACAAGCGATCTCATAGTCATTTTGGAAAGACCGTATTTCAGGTTTTTGATTTTGGATAGACCAATCTATGAGCTCTAGGTAAATTAGTGAGAGTGAAGGAGAAGTTTCAATGTGATTGATATGGAAGGAGTCATCTCTGGTGACCTGTGAAGTTGAGCCTATAGAAAATGTCACAAAAGAGTCCAGCTCAGGAATAGTCCTAGAGGAACTAGCATGACCCATTGAGACATGTTGTGAGTCAAACTCATCTGACCTCATACTAGACCATTTGACTACATTGGGTTGGGTTGCATAGGCATGAATGAAATCCACCCCTAGCTCGCAAGATGCATCAGAGAGGCTTTCCCATTCATACTCATGAGAATCTATACTTTGACCCCTATTTATGAGATGAGCAATATTCTTCCTAATTCGTCCTCTATTTATGTCCTCAGAAGTAGACCCTTCTTGTTCCTATTGTTGGGAGGTAGAAGCTTCTTCATTATTAGCAGCAAATATGTCTTCTCCCCAAAGGAGGGAAGTGAGAGGAACAAAGTCTTCGTCTTGTGTAGTAGTAACAATTACGAGAGATTCATCATCCTCTGATTCACTAGACATGAGTAATCTTTGACTACAGTTTGGTGTATTATTGTCTAGCCCAAAGCCTAGACCAATGGTGTCTCGAGCATCATGACCTTGAGTGTGACTTAAAGGTTCAACTAGAGCATTCTTACAACTAGTTAAGGACCCGTGGCCTTGGTAGCCCATTTTTGTCAGAAATTTATAGCCTTTTCCATATTTTTTGGGAGAAATAGGGATAGTCATTGTAACCTCCTCGTCTTCTTCTTCTTTGTAGATCCAGTCCCTAATGGCTTGTTCTTACTTCTCTACTTCTAGTGGTATGGAAGATTGCACAAAAGTGCCAAAAAGTGTCATAGCAGAAGCATAAGACTTCTTTGCAACAGTTGGTTTTCCATAAGACCGAGGGGAAATTGGTAAGGCAGCAATAGAATCCAAAGTATACTCGCCCATACCAAGGCTCATTTTTTTCAGTTTTTTTTCACATTCTGTGAAAGATGGTGCAAGCTCATGAGAAGAGCGATTGTGCGGGACTAGCATTTCTGTAGCAGATAATGTGTTGATAGACATGGAGTTGTCACCGGGGACAACTACTTCAGTACCATTAAAAGGAAACTTAATGCATTGATGGTATGTAGAGGGTACTGCTTGCATATCATGAATCCATGGTCGTCCCAACAACAAGTTGTATGCAAGTGGTATGTCTAAGACTTGGAAGACGACATTCTTCTCAACTGGACCAACTCTGATTGGTAGTACAATTAGACCTTTAGAAGGCCTTTCAACCTCATCATAGGCCTTTATAGTGATCTTGCACTTAGGATCGATGGAAAATTCAAACATGCCCAATTGTTGGATTACATTGAACAAAATGATATTTAACCCTACACCATTGTCTATCAGGACTTGAAGGACACGGGTACGAAAGATTTGAACTTCAATATGAAGAGCAAGGTTATGGGGATGACTAAGAGCTCGGTCATCTTCTTCAAAAAAGGTGAGATAGTGAGGCGAGGAGATGTGGTTAACCATAGCTTTGAATTGTTGCGCATCAATATCTATGGGAACATTGGCAATACATAAAGCTTTCTCAAGGATATCCTTGTGCAAAGGAGATAATTCTAGCAATTCGAAAATGGAGATTTGTGCTTGCGTGCGTTGCAGTTGGCTAACAAGATCATAGTTGGAGATTTTGGAAGTAATTGGCTGTTTAGACGATGAAGCATTTTTAGGATCATTAGCAACTTTTAGGACAACCTTAGATTGCCCCCTAGTGACAGTGTTGAGTGGTTCACCTTGAGAAGATGAAGACTCAGCCACCCGGAGTACCACCTTGGGTCTAGTATCAGTATGATTTTGAGGAGTGGATCGTGTCCTTAAGACCACTTTTGGTCGTTCATCTTCAGCATCATAATTTGGCCAGTTGTCATTGTTGGAGCTTGTCATACATACGTATTCAATGGGCTCAAGCATGCTTATAACATTATCAGTGTTAGGGTAAGCATAACTGATTTTGGCGTCATGATTCTTTTTGTCAGTTACCCTTGAGGTCTCACCCTTTTCATATTCAGGTAATGGTTCTTGGAAAGCCTTATGATTAGTATTCTTAACAAGGCCATCTGTAACAACTTTTCCAGCTTCGATGAGGTCTTGAATTACATCTTTGAGTTTGAAGCAATTCTCTGTGTTATGTCCCTTACTTCGGTGATAGCTACAAGTATGATCTTCTCTCCACCATGGAGGTCTAACGGGTGGATCATAAGGACGTGAGTTGTCTGGCAAGGTGACCAATTTTTTTTCAATTAAGGTTTTTAAAACCACTTCATAAGGTTCGACCATAGGTGTGTAAACACGTCGCTTCTTTGCAAATTTAGAGCCTTTGTCAAAGGTTTGTGGTTTCGAACCTTCTTGTTGCTTTGCTGCATAGATGGCATTGGAAAAGTTAAATGCAGGTTCCTTAGTCTTAGGGGTGTCCACTACTCCGTCATTGACAACATACTTGTTTTTGTTCCAAGGTTTGCCTTTGTCTTTACTGTTCCCATTGTTAATCCTATCCTTGTTTATGGTAATATCACCTTTTTTGGTAGCAACATCCTCAATGCGATATGCACTTTCTACCATGGCGTTGAAGGATGTGAATAACTATTTTCTTAGATCAAAGTATAATTTAGGTACAAGCGTGTTGACAAAGATGTCAATTTTTTAAGCCTTGGGCACTTGCTGAGGATACCAAGAGTATAAAGATCTCCATCGTTGAAGGTATATTGCAAAAGACTCTCCTGGTCTTTGTTTGATGTTGCATAAGTCTAGCACTGTCACAGGATGTTGAATGTTGTACAAATATTGCTGGATGAAATGTTGCGCAAGTTTGTCAAATGTTTTAAGAGGAGGACTCAATTTTGTGAACCACTCCATAGCTTGTCCTCTTAGACTTCTAGGGAACAAACACATAAGAAAGGTGTCTTCATGCCTAAAGTCCATGCTAATAGCATAAAAATGTCTCACATGGTCGTGAGGGTCACCATTTCCATCATATTTGTCATACTTAGGAACCTCTATATCCTTAGGAAATGGTAGTATGTATAGACCCCTATCAAATGGAAGAGCGCAAATTGATTCAACAAATGATGTCTTAGGTGGCTCTTTTGAAGTTTGCAGTTGTGTGAATTGTTTTCTTAGTTCTTGTATTTCTTCCATTAAGATTTCAGCCTCAGTGGGCTCTCGTTTTGGGATAATATGTTCAACATTAAAACTTTGAGGGATTTTCCATCCCCTAGCTGCAATGTATCAAAAGTATTGGTCTCCATTTTCCTCTAAAGCTCTGAGCATTAGTTTTTGGGCGAAGCCATCTTGTTGAAATTTGATCACATCTTTGCTAGTTACTTCTTCATCACTATCATGATGAGATGGTTTAGGTGAAGGACATGCACTGGCAGCAGCTCTAGGAGTCCTTGGAGACATGTGATTACCATCATTATTTTCAAAGGGATTTCGAGGACAAGTTCCTTTATATCCTTCGTAGCATGCCTGATTGTCAGTTTCAGCTTGTTGATTTTCTCTCTCCGTAGCGTATATAGCCTCCAAAGTCTTTTGGGTTTCACGCACTTGTTCTTCTAAGTGACGTTTAATTTCATCGGGATGCACCATAGTGACTATACCACTCGTACCCTCAAGTGTCTCAAAGGGTGTACCAAATGGATTTTTGAAACTATAAAGTGGGTTGTGCCGAATGTTAGCTATTTGTGTTTGATCAAATTCGAGGTTCTTATCACAAAGTTGTTTGCGAGGACGTTTGGGTGGTGTTTCCAATTGTTTGAAAATGAAAGGTGTGTGACTATTTTTACAACCTTGATATCTAGTTGTGACTGGCATGTAAAGAGTTGTCTTTGTTTAGTAGGACAAGAAAAGCGAGCCGAATTTGAAGCTTTTACGATCAGGACTAGTCACTTGTCAAAACGTGATTAGATGGCTTGTCAAATAGTGCTCAAGATCTTACAGCACGGGTGACTCGAGCCGAGCGGACGAGCAAGAAGCTCAATAGTGGATAGCTAGGAAGATAATATCTGAATTTTGACAAGTGATTTATCAAGACGTTTCAAGACTTACATTCGATGGACTAAACCCATCTTTTCAACTTAGGATGAATTCTTCACACACTGATACATGACCAGAATCAAGGGTGACTAGCATGACACTCCTTAGACCAAACAAATCTGATGGCAAACTCTATTTTTGACCCAAAATGACTCTGGGCGATACTTTTTCAAAAGAAGGGCAACATAAGTTCAGCAAATAATGTCGTGCGACAGAATTTCAGAAACAGTGCGATACTTTTTGTCCAGGTGACAGATATTTATACCAAGTGCGACATAATATTAGACACAGTGCGACATAATTTAATATTGACATGCGACATAATTTTTGAAAAAAATGTCGCACGATATTTCTCATCAAAGCGTGCGATAGAGTGCCAGTTTTGTGTAAAAAAAGTCAATTTTTTGATTTGGATTTCATTTTAATTTGTCAATCAGACAGTCGTTTCAGTCAGACAACGTTTCGTCTCAGCTTGTATCAGTAATCAGCAAAGTTTGCAAACAGTAAGTGTTGTAACATGTCTTCAAAACAATTGATCAAGGGTAAAAACAACCTTGTCAATATGCACTTGGGATATCAGAACAACCTTTCTAACAACTCTTTATCAGAATGTTTATGTTGCAAGAACGTTAACACTGGTCAAAACATCGAAAACAATAGCCAAGCAATCTACCTTAGAGTCACGGTTCATTACTCAACAACTTAGCCCACGCTTGATGCTCCTTCGCCTCACACCAAGTGGTTGCCCACAAGAGATATTGGCTTTGTCATGGAAGTGCCATAAGCACAACCAAGGGAACACATATGGTGAGTGTAAATCTTGGGGTGATCCGGGTAGTCCACTAGGATCGATCCTTGCACCAAGAAGTTGAGCGGCTAAAAAGGGTAGTTACTAACTTAGAGTTTTTAGATCGGGCTTCCATTCATAGTGTTCCTCTTGCTCCCAATTATGGGACACCTCACCTTGCGATGAGTAACCGATCTCGCGATCACAAGAGTACCTTAAGCATTCTTGCCTAGTGATCTCCCTATGGTCGAAATCCCATAAGCGATCACACTAGGCGAAGACAAACACTACATGTACCAAAGTTTTGTGTCCTTGGTAGCCTTGAGTTTATAGTGGGTTGGAAGAGCTAGGTAATCAGCTTGTCCCCCACTTAGGTCGTCCCTCTCAGGTTGTCCGAGAGCAGGCCCTCTAAAGGATCTTAACTATACAAAGTGGATCAACTTTCAGAAGTCAAGATTTCTGATTCACCACAAGGGTGAAGAGCATACTCTCCTATTCCAATTGTTTTCTCCCAAACACGCCAAGAAGATCTAGTTACCCCTTGATTTTGAAACCAAATGGCAAGTCAAGATTTTTGATTCACCACAAGGGTGAAGAGCATACTCTCCTATTACCAAAAGACTCCAATCACAAGTTTTATGTGCCTATAAAAGATGAACAATTTATTCAATGCCGCACATGAAAACAAAAAAAAAAAAAAAAGTTTGGGTTTTTATGCTTTGGGCAGCCCTACAAACAATGTTAGTAGCCCTTGTGCATTTGAAGCTTTGACATGCATTCTTTTTGTATGCAAGGTTTCGATATTTTCTTCACAAAAAAAAAGCAACTTGCAATCACAACTCGTTAGCCCATAAGTTAGCACAAAATAATCATAAAAACTGTGAATTAAACCTCTGTAAAACAGTTTAGAAATTTGTTTAGCTACGAAAAAATTTGGTCAAATTCCTCAAGGAACGAGCAAAAAAAAGTCAGGCGATACTTTTTTCTGAACAAAAGTCGCATGATACTTCGCAGTATAAGAGGGCGACAATATTTTTCTAGGCGACAATATTTGCATATCCGTGTGACATAATTCTGCACAGAGGGTGATAATATGCAGGCTGTAAGTGTGACACTATTTCCAAAAAAGTGTCACACGACAGTACTATGAATTGTCACGCAATACTGGAAAAATATCGCCCGATACTGCGACTGTAAAAAAAAAAAATACAGAGCAGTACGGAAAACGTGAGCAAAAATAGGAAAAAGTAGGGCAAAATGTACAGTCCTGCCCCACGGTGGGCGCCAAAAATGTGCACTTCTCTAAATCATTCTATCCAAAATTCTCCATAGATTGGAAAGCTCGAATGCTGACTTAAAGCTCCCTAGTCATGGAGTGCAAGGGGCATACAAATGAGTATATAGGGGCTCTCAGCTGAGCCTTAGAAATACAGCCCTTGCTAGTAAACCACAAAATGGGAGATTCTTTAGACAAGAGAAAGAGTGCTAGTGTCAAAGAACTCTTAGATCATGCAATGCAAAAATGAAAATAAATTAGGATGAGATGCACAATGCAAGCTATGCTAACAATGCGATGGGAATTTTACAAATCCAACTATTAATCTATGTGATCTAATTATTTGCAAAGGAATCAAACTTAAACTAAAATGCAACTATGCTAAGAATTTCATATGATCTTATGCTAATGTGATGGAATGAGAGAATGAGACAAGAAATGAGAAGTTCTCCACAAAGCTTCAAAGAAACCTGTTAGAAAACCTGCAGCATAACAATATTCAAATGAGGATGGATCCTTTGAGGGGGAAAGCTCTCTCCCTTTTAAAGATGTACAGACGGTGGAGATCAAGATGAAGATGGTGGATGATAAACGATTGAATTCAAAAATAGGAGTGATCCATGTGCACACACAAGTCAACCAATAGAATATAAGTTGACTTGTCATATAAGACAAAAGGCACAAAGCCTTTTCTTTTAATTACAAAATAGAAAAAGGATTTTATGTGTGCACTTTAAGTGGGTTAGAAGAATGGGGTCTTTTATTTAATTAAAAGGGGACATGTTCTTTTAATCAAATAATGAACTTAGGATAGCATAGTCAAACTATAGGTTATAATCAAATAAATTGATTATTAGCAATTTGGTCTAGATAAATGATTAAATTAATTTAGCCAAAACGCTGAGAAGGGGGCTAATAGTCTAGATGACCATTATTAGGTGATTACAGATATTGCCTTAGCAGTTGGGATAGTAGCAAGATTCTCAGCTAAAGCTAGAGAAAACCACATGATGGCAATAAAAATAATCTTAAGATATGTAAAAGGTGCTGAAGGCTATGGCTTATGGTACAAACTTGGAGGCAACCTTGACCTAAAAGTATTTACTAATGCTGATTGGGTAGGAAATCTTGGTGACAGAAAGAGCACCAATGGTGGAGCATTTTTTCTTGGTAAAAGGCTGGTATCTTGAACAAGCAAGAAGCAAAACTACACATCTCAATCCATAGTAGAAGCAAAATATGTATCAGCACTAATGAATTGCTCTAACATTGTTTGGTTCAAATAATTGTTGGAAGGAGTGAAGGTTGAAATAAAAGAGCCAATAGTGATGTATTGTAATAACACCAGTGCAATCAAAATATCAAAGAATCTAGTGATGCATTCCAAAACAAAGCACATTACTATAAAATATCACTTTGTAAGAGAATTAGTACAGGACAAAGAAATCAAATTGGAATATGTGCATACAAAAGAACAAATTGTAGATATATTCACCAAGCCACTACCTAAGGATGCATTTTTGTAACTAAGAGGTAAGCTAGGGGTCATTCTCCTATCTGAAGCTCACTAAATAAAAGTTTAGTAATGCATCAATAGGAATTGAGTTGAAGATCAATTAGTTAATGCAGTATTGACAAGGGCATATTGCAAATGAATCTATACTCAAGGTACATTGCTACTAATCAGAATTATCTTTGGCATGTGTTGTCAAAGAGGGAGAAGTTTATTGTCATATCTTTCTAAAATTTTTAAAGGGAGAAGCCAAGTAGTTACTTTATAGAGGAATAATACTATAGGAGAAGTTTTCTATGTAAAATCAAAGAGGGAGAAACTTTTTGATAGAGGGAGTCTTGTTTTCAAAATTTCATTGTGCTATGACATGTTGTGTTGCCATCAATGCCAAAGAGGGAGATTGTTGGATACAATTGATTAACTGTGTGTTATCTTTGATGTTACACAAATTTTATATTAGTTGATAGTCAATGCATGCCGAGCTCACTTGGTCAGCAAAGACAAGTTTCCTAGTCTACTAATTGTTCCTGAGTTTACTCTATGTAGAAGACAATATCTACCAAGCTCATTCGGGCATCGAAGGAAGCTATGTAGAAAAGAGTGTTAACCAAGCTTACTTGGTTAATGAAGGAAAAGTTGAATAGAGTAAATTTTAACCAAGTTCACTTAGTTACCAAAGGAATTTTGTAAGTTCACAGTGTTAACTAAGCTTCTATTGGTTAACACAAGAAATTGCTTCAGAATCAATCTTTACCGAGTGGGTCAGCTACCAAAGAATTTTCTTATTTTTGAATGTAAAGCTTAATTAATTTACCTATTGATTCTAGCCAACTGATTTTGATGAATATTGGCTATTCTAAATTTGTATTTGAGTTGACTTGACACTTTGAAAGGTATAAGTAAAAGGTCAAGTTGGGATTTCAAAGTGTGTGAGATGCAAGTTGATTAAAAGAGATAAGAAAAGAGGATGCAAACTTGAAGGATAAGAAGATATCCTTGTGGAGTAGAAAAGTGTTATTCAATCAGGAAGGATCAAGTATGAACCAGAGTAGAGATGTGTAATTAATGATTCAATTGCATCACAATCAGGTCATTTCATTGTTACTCTCTAACCATTGTAGTAGTGTGCTAAAATATCTTAACAGAGTTGGTTTAACAACCATTTGTAAATCCTCTAGCAAGGTGGCAATTTTATTGAATCATTTTAAGACCTTTTGCAAGGCCACTCCTATCAAGGTGATTAAATCCTTTAATAGGGTCACACCTAACAGTGTGTTTTGTAACCTTTAATAGGGTTGGCTCCTAATAGGGCTCACTTTAGAAGAGTGAAAAATAGTAACTAGTTTTAGATTACAGTAAAAACAAGTTTTGAAGGGACCCCAAAACCCTTTAACATAAGTAGAAAAGATAAAACATGAAGCACTACTAGGTTTTGCAAGGACCTAAAACTTACAATTTAAATAGTAGCAAAATTAGGTTTTACAAGGACTTGAAACCACAACAAATATCCATAAAATCAAACCTAGGTTTTACAAGGACTTGGAACCTAGTTTAAACAACAGACAAATAGATGAAAAGACTAAAAACAGAGACCATTTACTAGGACCAGTAAATAAAACTAGGATAATAACAAAAATGAGAGACCAAAGACCAGTGAGTGCTACTATTGTAGCTCTTTAATCATTTTAACTACCTCTTCACCAATCTCTACAACACCTTGAATGGAATCAGTAGCCGATCCACCAGTAGCATCCACAACCTTCTTTCTAGAACTCTACCTAGTTCTCTTACTAAGACCCCTTGGAGACATAATTTCTTCATTTGTACACTTTCCTAAATTTTTAGTAGTAGCACAAATATTGGAGGTTATGTGTTCCATTTTATTGCCACTTTCTTTGATTAGTAGTTGAAGATTTTGTTCATAATCCTTAAGTTTATTTGGAATGTTTCCCACTTGCACTTCCATCTAACTGAGCTTGGCAAGGTCCATACCCTAATTTTGCTGCATCTTTTCCATTTTCCTTTAGAGACTCATTAATTCATTATACATCCATGAGTCATCTTGCATCATGGTATTTGCTTTAAGTTTTACAGTGTGCAAAAAGGAGAGCATAGTGTCCCTTTGAAGTGAGTCATTTTTATCCTTCTCCACTCCTTCTCTAGTAGGAGAATCATCCTTCTTAGTCTATTCCTCCTCCCTCCTATTTATATATTCCTCCTTAGCCTTCTTTATATCCTCTTTATCAACCCTTACTCCCTTGGAATGGTCACTCTAATTTCCCTCATCACCAAATTTGGGAAAAATAGTAACTAGTTACATTGGTGGTTTTTTCAAAATTGGGTTTCCATGTCAAATCATGGTGTTTCATGTGTTCATTTTATTTATTTCATGCTTGCAAGTAATTATTGATAACATCTTAATATTTACTAAAGTAATTCACACTCTACATTTATCGAGTTACAATAATTTATGTATGCTTACCAAGTATTGGCAATAATCAGTTTTATCAGTCTAAATTTTATAGTTGACATCTAAGGGATCTGGGATTTATTTTAGTGGTAACTAATTCATCCCCCTAGTTACTCCTCTTATATTTCCAAAAAAAGTAGTTTTATTTATTGTGTAAAAGAAAATTTTAACAAGTGTCAATAAAACTTTAAATTTAAATAAAACATCACATTATGGGTGTCTTCTTTCTTAGACCATAGCATTTTTTTTTATATCCATTGTGATTTTATTTTATATGTCATATATTGTGTCATTATTTGGATTAAATTATACTACATTCCCTTTATTTAAATCTAATTTCATAGGCATCTAAATATCACTATGCTTGACATGCTACACCACTTTGCTTTTATTTCACCTAGTTCCTAATAACCTCTTATTGTTTCCTCTTTACATTGTATTGAATGAAATAATCTAATAGAAAAGAAATTTCTTTATGGAAATATTGGATATTATCTCATGATAATAAAGGTTCCCATAAAAAATGAATTACAAAGAAATTTGATGCACATTTTTCGACGAATAGGCAATATCATTAGAAGGTAGAAGTCAATATTTGTTGTTTTAAGTCTCCATGTTTAAAAATTAATTCCAATGCACAACCATGGATATTGGCTAAAAAAGTAGGATAATAGATAAGAGATGATAATGGGTGATTGGTAATTTTAATATGCCTTAAAAGGTTATTTTTAGGATGCTAATAACCTCTTGATTAAATAAAAAAGAGGCAAAACAATACATTTGTTTCAAGGTTATGCAGACTATAATTTTTTCTACTAGTATTTCAAAGTTGTGGTTTTCTTCTTGTGGAATTCCTCAATTAAATGTTATCTCAAAGGATGCCATGATTTTTGAATATGTATGAAATTTCAAAGAAAATACAATTGGTAAGCTAGTCCTCGTGATCTTTTTTTTTTTGCAATATTGCCTTATTCCATGTTGAAATGGGATATTTAGAATAGAACATAGGCTCCAATTATAATTCTAGAATACAACTTATAAAAAGAGAAATAGAATAGAAAATTCAAAATATAGTACTTTTTAGATTGTTTATTGGATGTAACTTTAAAAGAAGTTAATAAAAGTAGAAAGAAAATGCATGAGTTGTGCCATTCAATCTCAAAGGGTTTTTGGAATTGGAAAAGAGATAGAGATTTCAATCTTTTGGTTTGCAAATGTCTTGTTATATCTATACACTTAAACATTAGAACCAATTTTTTTTTCCTTCTATACATAATGTTAGTTGCAAGTGTGATATAAACAAGAATAACTATTTGCATTCCAACAAGTTCCTAGATGATTCTAGGTGATCGCCATGTTGTAAAAGTCTAAGGCATAAATTCATGTTATTGTGGACTACCTATACAATTCATATCTCAACAAAGTTATCATATTTACATCATTTTTATTAAAAAACTAATGAAACTTCAATGAATGTGTCTAAATCTTATTTTTCATTCTATACTAATCCATATTCTAAAAATAGAGATACCAAACTACAATGGAATCCAAAGAGGATAACAATACATATTACTAAGTGACATAAGTTCAAATTGCTAATATCTCCATCAAAAGAATAAAATGTCTGAGATCCAATACTATTTTTCTTCATTTGTTAAGATGCAAATTTTTCCATCATGATTCCATGTGAGGTTTTTATATTTACTACTAAAACTTTTGTAAATGTTCTCATTATTGTCATTCATATGAAATTTTCAAGTAGCCCTAGTGACACTACTCTTTCTACTCATGCTTCATAATATTATTTCTATTCTCAAGATTTTGAAATGGTTTTATTGGTATTGTACTTTTATGGATTTGTACTTTTATGGATTGTGTGTGATTCTATGAATACCATACTACTAATCTTGCAAAGAGACAACTGCATCATTATATTGAGCCTCTACAAGTGATTGAAAACCACAAGTGAAACTTCTATAAAAATGATTGCTTTGCTAGATCTTGATTATAGAAAGGTTTTCCAAAACTGGTTTCAATTAAATTAAGAGTATTTGCAAATTGAAAAATAGGAAGATATGAAGATTGAAATTTTGAATGCATGATTATAAATTGATAATTTTTGACCTTAGTAGTTGAGCATTGAGTTAGAGAAAATCCACTTTCATGGTGTAGGAAATTCAAGTGATAAGAGATCTTATTTTTCTATTTGAAGCACACCTAAATATTTTTAATGTTGTGGTTAGTGTATGGCTGCCTATATTTGGTGAGTTAGATGATAATTTCATTAATAATGATGCCACATTTATAATATTTTGCTTGACTAATTCATTAACTATGAATGTTATTGGTTCTTTCCTTTCTAATCAATCCAAGATTTGGTTATTATATGGGGTGAGAATTGGTAATATCTGTCTTGCATGGTCTTGATTGAATGAAATGGTAAAGGTCCCAATGATTCTATTTAAGCTAAGCTTTATACAATCCCAATTTAGATTCATACTTATCGGGCATGGGAGGTTTCATATTGTAAATTTATTTGGCTTGAGTAATTTTGAGTCATAGTGAATCGACACAAAATTTTGGTTATTGACAAAAAAAAGATTTGATTCTTGATGGAGATCAAATTTTATGTTGTTTGTAATGGTACATTATCAATTGAATGATTACAGATGGTACTATTATCAATTCTTGGATTTGAATATAGTAGTATGCATGCAGTAGTAAATAAATATGATTATTAAAATTGATTAAGAGGGATACTTAAAATTCACTATGTGAACCATGATGACCTTATTTAGAATGGAAAGTTTGAGAATAAATAGATATTTTTTTGATAGAAAATCTACCTTGGTATGAAAGCAATAAATTTTGATGGGATCATTGGATTGCCACAAGATTTTTATATGCTTTTCATAGCCTAGTTTTTAATTAACTTACCAAAATGATCAAAGTGATTAGTTTTGGCTCAAAAGCTATTCAAGTTTGATTATAGACCTATACAGAAGATATTATGATTGTGAATTCCAAATATTGAATATGTTTTCCATATTCAATGATATTATGATAAAGTTAAAGTTAGTTTTGTAGATGGAAAGGTTGCAAAGATGCCCTGCATCACAACTCTTGCAACCACTCTTTATGTTTCTCATATCTCCTTTATTGTCAAAGACCTCTATCATTGAATCCATCAAGGAAAAGATGGGTATTAATTACCTAAATTTCTCAAATTTAAATAGAGGTATATGATTACCTAAACTTCTTAGATTTTCTATCTCATTACATATTTAGATCTAAATTCCACAAGGAAATGCTTCAATGCCTTTCATACCATGGTTGGTGACATTAGATTAATGGTGCTAAAATTGAAATGAAATATTGTAACATGAGTCACCACTCAGAAGTGGACCAAAAGTGAATTTTGGTTGTCCATAAAATTCAACTGCTCAAAGAAACATATCCTAACCAAGATTATTTTGTGGTATCATGTAGTTTGTCTTCCTCTAATTTATCTTCAAAAGGAATCTCCTAAAATTCGGCAATCTTTCTTGCTATCCACTCAATAATTTTTTGTTAAACCAAAAACTTAACATAAAAATGGATAGTTTTAATATAAATGAGCCCAACATTGAGGACATTCTCAACAAATGCAAGCACAAAAACAAATGCATAAAGAAACCTTTGAGAATGACAAAGATATTGGAGACATGTTGCATATTTTTTAATGCTACTCTCCCATTTAATACCAATATTTCTTACATGATTGTTATATGGATAAAACAATAATGGTGAAAGTGATACTAGATACTATATTTTGAGTTTTTATAATTTCTTCCACTTAAACAAAAAATGATGATTATTAACTATATATGATCATTAATCATCAACAAAGAATCGTTCCTAGGAAACTAATTTAATGTCTGATTAGGAAGTACAATTTAGAGCTTGGCTATCTCATATTGTATGGAGTATATTGAATATTATGAGAATTTGAGGTAATTAGACATATTTCATTAACAATATTATTAGCTATCAAGAAGTTTCCAACAACAACTAGTTAGGCTATGGAATAAACTTGGCTGTGGAAGAAGCTTCTCATTTTCAATCTCTCTTAAAAGATAAGAGAAAGGCCTAGATATTTGAATGATTATGTTGGTACCATGGAATTTAGTTTTAGTTTAAGAGTGAGGAGATTACTGATGACCTCACTTACAACATAAATATTGCAATAACATCCAACGGGGTTTAAAGCTTGGTGTAAAACACTATACCCATAGTACTATATGTTAAAATTGTTGCATCATCCATATTTTTATTATTTGTATCTTTGTGAACTATGTTGTAAGTTTTTAGCATTAGTCTTAGATATCAATCTTTGACTCTTATGATGTCTGAGGTTTTTTCTTCAAGTGTATATGGTAAAATGGCTACATTGCTCATATTTCAACAATTTTATTATGTTAGGTCTCAATATTTACTTTTAGTGCATTTTAGAATTGATTTATTTCCTATGTTTAACATTCTTTTTTTATATAATGTTTAGTAGAACATTAGTAGCAATGTCTTGGATTGTACTATGTGACATGTCTCAAGTTTTAGTTTTTAATACGTAATAAATTTTTGTGGTATATTTTAATAATATATTTCTTCATTATTTTTTATGTGCAGTCTACAACAGAAGCCCTTAAAGAGAAAGGCCACTACCAAGGTTATCTTTATAAGCTTGCTCTTTCTATTGTGAAATTCTTCTTTGAATGGTAACACACTTTTTTGTTTGTTTGTGGGTAAGTTAATATGCAATTTATATTTAGGTTAGCCTCATAAAAATATTTCTACTTCTATTTATTATTTATGTGAAGTGTTGGTAAAAGTGAAAATAATATAAATTTATAGTACAACCTCACATGAAAGAAAAAAGATCTTAATATGTCATCTTGTCATCTGTTGCATTTGACTATGCCTAAGACATCTTGATCGCATATTTTATTTTTAACATTCACTCTAAATTGTATGTTAATTACTTCCTCTAGTAACTTAGTGAGAAAATATTGCATGCCAATTATACTAATGAAATAAGTCCCTATGATAGTGGTGACCAATAAAGAAGAGCCTACATGATAGAAAGATGGTAGAGTTCCTCTATCTCTTGCGAAAACTGCTAGTAAATTCATCACTTGCAAATGTGAGATATCATCTTTCATTTTGAAATCTGTATTTTTTGTCAATTTTCATGCCTCAAGATTCATGGTTTTTCTAACTAATTATTCCTATTGTTGTTCTTTCTCTAGATTGTTCAGTTGCGGTAGCATGGAGGGATAAGGAGTTGTTGGTAATACAAGATGTTCAGGTTGAGACTTTTTTAATGGTCCCTAATATTATTATTAGGCTAATAATGACTTAACCAAGATTTTGAATCTTGTCTTGGAAAAGATTACATTTCCTAAACCTTTATTTTCATTTTGTTTTTTAATGAACCCTATTTACACCTTCTAACCATGTTGAACATAATTCAATATTTTGTTCATATAGAGTGTAAATATTTGATCCTAATGAACACTTTTAGCACCCACCTAAGCATAAGGAAGAGGAAATATTTGATCCTTTGGCACCTCCATATGTTAAAAAGTGAGTATTTAAATTGATTGTGTTTTTTAGATTTTAATAGATGTGATTTTTTAATGGGGTTTGATATTTTTATTTAATGCAAAGGTCTCTTTTTCTTGACATAAATTGCATAACCATTTGTATCTTCTTCTGAGAAGTTAGCACAAGAAACAATACTTGTGTGTGGCCAAAGTGCCCCAAATTATATTTTACAAGAGTCTATCACTACAATAATTTAGAGAAGTGTAATTGATGAAATATAATTTCAAAATGCTTGAACAAAAGAATCTAAAATTGTTGAATTGTTATTGATAAAGATTTAAAATATTGTTTTTCATAATAACTAAAATATTTTGTGTTCTTTGAAAAAAGTATATCATGTTACAGTGACTATGATCATGGTAGATCTAATGTTTGGAAGACAACTTAGTCAATGGAAGAGCACCTATTTTATAAGTAGGACAATGGTGGTTCAATTCCACCGTGCCCTAATATGAATAAATTAAAGATTAAATAAAATACCAAATATATTACCATATTTACTACCAAATATACTACCAAATAAACTACCAAATATACTACCATACATACTATCATATATACTACCCAAAAAACTACCAAATATGCTACCAAATCAACTACCAACTCAACTACCAATATACTACCAAATATACTACCCAAAAATTACCAAATATACTACTAAATAAACTACCAAAATTACCAAATAAACTACCATTTAAACTGTTGACATATCAGTCAAGTTTTTTATTAGTGACATACACTTATTCAGATTGTAAATAGCTACCGAGCTTATTGTATAGTTACTATATTTCGCCAAGCATCTCAGTTACCACTGAGTTATATAGTTGCTACCAAGTCCTTTGAACTAATTCTAGTGTTTACCAAGTAGTTACAGTTATAGTGAAGATCAGTAGTGTAAACTATGCATCTTAGTGTATGCTGAGTTTACCAGTGCAAATCGAGTTGTTCAGTGCTTACTGAGTTTGCAAATTATGTGATGCAAGTCCAATGTTAATCGAGCTACTCAGTGTTAACCAAGTGACTTAGTTTATACTAAGCTCAAGGAGATTGTGTTTACCAAGTCATAAAATTTAAACCAAGAGATTTAGTTTATATGATGAGTTTCATAGTATTTACTAAGTCACCAGTGCAGACCGAGTTCAAGACTACTTGGAAGTGATTAGTATGGACCAAGCTTCTATGTCAACTGAGTGTGTGATGATGTTGAGCATTGGTAATGAATGCCAAGTATCAAAACCTCATTAAGTTAGTCTTCAGAACTCGAGTGTCTACATTTGAGCTAACTTTGTAATATTTGTATAAACTTGTATAGTGGCTGACTTTGTAATTTGCATAATTGAATTGATATATATGTAATGCATTGTATCATATCCAAGTGTGTAAGAAAGTGAAGTGTGAATGTAATGTAATCTTAAGAGAGGAGTATAAAGAGAAAATTACAAAGCTTACAACTGTATAAGGAGCAAGAAATAGATATCTATCACAACAAGGTGATTAGTACTTAAAGGAATCTCATTCAACAAAACAAGTTGCAAATCAGAGATTAGTTACTACTTCATCCTAATAGGTGGATCATTCAAATCCTCTAACAAGGTAGACCTAATAGTCTTTTAAAAATCTCTTTACCAAGTGCACACTTCATTTTATGTTTGTAAATCCTTTCACAAGGTAGATCATCAGAAGTGATCAATGTAAACCTTAATAGGCCAACATTATACTACAATACTAAAGCTTGTGGGTATCATCCCCACCCTAGTTTTACTTTCTATTTGGAAGGTTTATGGTTCACCAAATCTTTGTGTCAAAGTATTATGAATGCTTTCATGTTTTCAATTTCTTATGCATGCAATTAGATTAGATTATATGTGAAAAATTAAATGCTAATTAGACTGTTAGATTAAGAGTTAAAATTGTAGAAGTTTTAGAATGCACAAATGAATTGAAAATGACCCTTTTGGCCTTATATAGGTTTTGACCTAATTTTTCAAAGTGCTCTAATTGGCATGAAAATTACCCTTGGCTTATTTGGCTATTGTGAACTCATTTTTGGGATCAAATTTTTAGCATAGTCTAGAATATTTCCAACAATTGGTATTAGAGCATTGTGGTTCTCAAGAGAAAGTTTAACAATTTGAGTAAAGATTAAGGCCATGGAGATATTCAAACTTGAAAAAGCTATTGACAATGAGAAGCTAGATTTGGAAATGGCTATTGCCCAACTTAAGAAAAGAAAGGAGCAACTCTCTCAATCCTTGAAAAGAAAAAAAGAACTTGCAATTTAAATGAATGATCATCTCTACATTGAAGAAAATGTTGAAGATCTTCATTCAAGAAATCAAGATGAAGCCAATGAAGTAATCAAAGAACTCCTAGAAAAGAATGGTTCCTTGCAAGAAGAAGTAAGAAAATTAAGAAGAGAATAAGAAATTTAGTCAATAAGGCTATGTGAAGCCATGGAGTAGAAGAGTAAGATAAAAGAAGAGATAGAAGGAAGGAACAATGAAATCAGCTCTCTAATGCAAATGAAGAAATCATGAGTCTAAGATCTAAAAATGAAAGATTACAAAATGACCTAAACTCTGAAAGGCAAGTCAATGAAAGAATGATGAAATCCTAAGTAGACATGAATCAATTGAATGAACAAAATATCTATAGAAAAAAGGGAAAAATAGGATTTGGATATACAAAAGAAGGAGAATCATCCAAGCAAGGAGCTCAAAAGAATCAAAGACCTAGTTGCAATCACTATGGTAAGATAGGTCATACATCAAATAAATGTTGGAGCAATGGAAAAGAAAAATTCAATGGAAAATGCTACAATTGAAATCAGCATGGTCATAAGGCTAATGAATGCAAAGAGAAACCCATATTTGAAGGAAAATGTTACAAATGTAAGAAATATGGACACAAGTCATCAGAATGCAAAATGAAGACATATAATCTAGTAGAGAAAATTATGAAAATAATATTTGGTTGGGACTACAACACTTGGTGCAGATGTCATTATTGTGGACAATTGGGACACATTGGAATGAATTATGTAAAGCATCATTTGAGGAAAAGAGATACTACTAAAATATTTTTCATTTCTACAAAATTTGGTCATCTTGCCAAGAAGTGTATGAATATTGGTAGAATAGAAAATGAAAAGAAAGAAAAGGCTGATAACATCTGAAAATAGATGAGACAACAATAGGTTCCAAAGTCTACCAAGAATGAAAATCCAAGAAATGGTGATCAAGTCACTCAAGAATTGGGTGACTCTACTATTTCTACTTAAGTTCTCAAGGGAGAACTAGAACTAGGCTATCAAAGAAAACATTTAAAATAGTTCTAGATTGAAAGAATTAAATGATCCATATCTATATTCAAGATACAAAGGAATCATTGAGTAAACAGGTACTAGTGTCTACCAAGTTACCTTCTCTACTGAGTGAGGTTGAATCATATACTTTACTGAGCAAGGACAAGAGTAATGAAGATGCACATGGTTACTAAGTCATGAAGACTTCACCAAGTGTTCAATGCAAAGAAGTGGGTGATAGTCTGTCAACATGATGTCAATTGATCTACCTTTAATATTGAGCATTTATGGAAAAAATTGATGAAAGGAATGGAATCAAAGTCATTCTTACCATGAAATTATTGAGAGCTATTGAAATGTGTGATCTTCATAGAATCCAAGCAATTTGAGTGAATTTTCAATGAAAGATTTTGAATTCTCTCAAACCCTACCGAGTGAAGATGGCATCTAGCAATAGCAAGGAAAAACAAGGATCAAATGTGTTGGTTCATGGTGAATAGAAGGCAATAGATTTCAAACTCACCCTTGCAATCATGAAAACCCTAGATTCGAGTGGAGCACAGTCTCAAATCCCCCCAAAGGTACTATTGATCAATGATATTTGAACTCATTTTAAATGTGTTATTCAAGAGATTGGCACTTTGGAAATGGATGATGCCCTAGATAAACTATGTAAATAGAGTTTTGAAACTTGAGCACCAACACCTAGAAACTGAGGGCTTAAATCACATCCCTCACATGCCCCATGAATTCTAAGTAAAATGGATTAGGTTTATCCTTGGTCAGGTTCATAATGGGCAATTATGGCTGGAACAACTAGTATTGATCACAAAGAAGATGATTCATTTAATCACTGGCTTCCCAATGCTAGCCAAAGCTAAAACAACCAAAACCATAGGTCAGGCAGAAATTGAAAAGAAAAACCTAGTGGAATGTGATGATAGAGGAATGGAGATTAGTAGTGTCATAGACATGGAGTTGAAATTTGGCATTCATATTATTGCACAAAAGATTTATAGCTTGAGTAGGTTAAATAGTGTATCATGTGAAGTAGTTGACCTTGTATACAAGGTAGTAAAGAATAATCTATCTTATGACCTTGCTAAGCTACTATTGAAATAGTTCAACAAGAATATGGAATGCATTAGGACATCAAAGAATAACCTATGTAAGTTTGGTTTCTTGTTAACCTGTTTATTCTTTTCTGTTAAAAAAATCTTCCCTTCAAAAGGCACCATTTTTTGGAGAAAAGATGTGCCTATGCTATATCAGATTAATGAATTTATTGCTGAGATGGGTGAAAAATATAATAGTATTATGGACAACTATTTTGATGCATTTAAGGAGAAAATGAAAAATAGATACCGAATCCCCAAGAAACTTGTTGAAGATTACAAGGATGATGTGTGTTTCATGGTGGATTGTGAAAAAGTATACATCCAGGCAATTAAGCCTAGAATAACATGGGAAAAACCTCTTGGATATGAGGTTAATATTGATGAAACTAAAGAAATCATTGAGGCTCTTGTCAATGAACCAGTTGATGCCAAGGCTACACATTTTGATACATATGATGAAAGAAAAGCCAAGATAGAACTAGAAATAAAGATCCCTTAGGAAGTTAACAAAGGAAAGAAAAGAATTTCTAAATTGAAATCAAGTTCAACCATTTTGTTGACTAAAGGAAAAGGTGAGGATGAGCAAGTAGAGGATGAGGAAGTAGAGGATAAGGAAGAATCCGAGGAAGAAGAACCATTAAGGAAAAAGGGAAAGCTAATTATTACCAAGCTAGCCAAGCCATTCATTGTTGTGTTTACGAGAAGATCCAAGAAGAAAGTTGACAAGGAAGGAGGAGACATTATATTTAGAAAACCTCCACCCACCTTCCAAGATAGATTGAAAGATCTAGAAGCTAGAGCCAATATAACACACTTTAAGTCATTAAAGTATGGAATCAGGGTAGCTAAAGAGTAGAAGCATATAGAAGATGTGGTGATGGACAAAATGAGCAAATGGAAATACTCACTAGACTAGCTTGCTTCTTAGCTCCCTAGCATTTTGGTGGAGAGGATTAAGCCAAGATGAGAATTTTCTATGCAAACTATCAAAGACATCTATGGAAAAAAATTGAGGCAACCTATATTGAGCATATCAGATGTAGAGGTAAAAGAGTCACTAAAGAAAAATGAAGAAAATTTGACTCTAAAATTCAACACTTGTTTGATTCTAATGAAATATATTGAACATGTTGTAAGGAATGCAACTAACACTTGGAAAAATATTTGTCTTTTACATAAACCAAGTGATTTTCCTATTGATGTAAAAGATAATGATGATAATGTTAAAGAAGATAAAGATGAAGAAGAAAATGTTGAAGAAGCAACTCATTTACATAACATAAAAGATGAAGAGGAACAAGAGCAAGAGGCTACCGAGGAATAAATGCAAGATGATGAGGAAACTAATCCAATTAAGATAGTTGCAGAAATCATTACCTCACTTCCTCACTCTCCAAGCAAACCAGTGACAACATCAAGTGCAGAGACCACCCCAAAAAGATTGATTATGACCACCAGTGACAACTCAAATGTCCAATCACTCTTTTCTTCTATTCAATTCAGCACATTATTGACTGAAGTGATCTCCACTTCATCTACCAAGCTGCAATCTCTTCCCTCTTCTACCAAGTTGGCTACATCATTTTTGAGCACATCAGCTATGAATACATTAATTTTGGATTCTTCAAGTATTTCTTCAATAAGTAGTATCAATTTTTACAGCTAGTCCTAGTATGTCTACAATTATTTGTATTTTGAGCACACAAGAAATAAGTGCAAAGATAGTTGAGACCAAGGCTCAACTGAGCACAAAATTTTTGGGTAAAGGAAAAGAGGAGGAAGAGATAGATCTAGATGAGGAAATTGTAATCCCAAATTGGGACATTTCCAATCTCACTCTAGACCAAATGTAGTCATTTGGTGAACTCCTCCAGAAAAAAGCCAAACAATAAAGATTAAGAGAGGAAAGAGATAAGGAATTTAAAATTATTAAGGATGCAAAGAACATTTTGGCAGAGGCCATAGGCATTGAGGTTGATTCTTCACAACTGATTTTGTATTAGCTAGCAAAGGTAGTTCAAAGGTTCAATGAAGATACTGATGGACAAGATAAGCTAGTACAGAAGGTAGAGAAGAAATTTGAGAATAAAGTGTTGGAGCACATTGCTCAATAAAATAACTATTTATCAAGTAGAACTTTCTACAATTTTGGGTTCTCTAGAAACATCTTGTACAAATGTATCATCACTTTTTGGTAAGTTATGTGATGTTTCTAATTTTACCAAGGAAATAAAGGAAAAATTATCCAAAATAGTTGAAGACCTCAAGGCTAGTGCTTAGTAGCTATAACTTGACCCTAGCTTAAGCTCTACACACTTCAAGAGGATAAGATTTTTGACAGATATGCAAGAAAAATTGCTTAGAGAAGAAGCAAGGATCATATCAACATTGGTAGATATACAACATATGATTATTCCCAACATGCATGCACTATAGAAATACATTGCACATTTTAAAACTCTCATCCATGAAAACAACTTCTCCATAGTAGACCATATGATAGAGCTATCAATAGAAGTGAAAATTGCACTACACAAAAGTAAGGTCTTGCAAGAGGACTAGGATAAAAATTTTGCAATCACAATCAAGGTACATTCAAAATTCTTATCTCTTTTTGGTGCTAAAATGTAAATAAATACAATAAATCTTTGGTATTAATGTCAAAAAGGGGGAGAAAGATATATGTATAGGGAGTACATACTATGAATAAGAAGATATGAGAAATATGTATAGGAGGAGACAAATAGACAAATATGTAAAAAAGCTATGGGGGAGAAAATGTAATAAGTTGTAAAAAAAATGGGGATAAAGATATGTACAAGACATGTATAGTATACTATATGAAAGAACCTTACCATGTACAGATATATATCTTACAAAATCAATTTTGAAAAATTTCAAAAGTAGTATACTCTACTGAGCTAAGAATCACTGGGTGATGGATAAAGGTATGTAGGAAACTTTTTGAATTCAATTTTGGTTGATAAGTATTTTTGTCACTAATGCCAAAGGGGGAAATTGTTGACATATCAGTCAAATTTGTTATTAGTGACATACACTTATTCAAATTGTAAATAGCTACCAAACTTATTGTACAATTACTAGTGTTTGCCAAGCATCTCAGTTACTGCTGAGTTCTACAGTTGCTACCAAGTCCTTTGGACTAATTCCAATGTTTACCAAGTCATTATAGTTATAGTAAAGATCAACAATGTAAACCATGCATCTTAGTGTATGCCAAGTTTACCAGTGCAAACTAAGCTGTTTATTGCTTACCAAGTTTGCAATTTATGTGATGTAAGTCTAGTGTTAACCAAGCTACTCAATGTTAACCAAGTGACTCAATTTATGCCAAGGTTGAGGAGATAGTGTTTACCAAGTCATACAATGTAAACCAAGAGACTTAGTTTATATGATGAGTTTCACAGTATCTACCGAGTCACCAGTGTAGATCGAGTTTAAGACTACTTGGAAGTGATCAGTATGGACTGAGCTTCCACATCTATTGAGTGCATAAAAATATTGAGCATTGGCAATGGATGCCAAGTATTAGAATCTCACTAAGTTAGTCTTTAGAACCTAAGTATCTACATTTGACTTGACTTTATAATATTTTTGTAAACTTGTATAGTGGCCAACTTTATAATTTGTATAATTTGATTGATATATGTAATGCATTGTATCATATCCAAGTGTGTAAGAAAGTGAAGTTTGAATGCAATGTAATCTTTAGAGAAGAGTAGAAAGGGTGAATTACAAAGGCTACAGTAGTATAAGGAGTAGCAAAGAGATATCTATCACAATAAGGTGATTAGTACTTAAAGAAATCCCATTCAATAGAACAAGCTGTCGATTAGAGATTAGCTACTACTTCATCCTAATAGGTGGATCAGTCAAATCCTCTAACAAGGTAGACCTAATAGTCTTTTATAAATCTCTTTACTGAGTGCATACTTCATTGTATGTTTGTAAATCATTTAACAAGGTGGACCTAGCAGTCCTTATTGCTCCTAATAGTGCAGATCATTAGAAGTGATCAATGTAAGCCTTAATAGGCCAACATTATACTGCAGTACTAAAGCTTGTGGGTATCATCCCCACCCTAGTTTTACTTTCTATTTGGAAGGTTTCTGGGTCACCAAATATTTGTGTCAAAGTGTTATGAATGCTTTCATTTTTATAGTTTCTTATGCATGCAATTAGATCAGATTATATGTGAAGAATTAAATGCTAATTGGACTATTGGATTAAGAGTTAAAATTGCAGAAGTTTTAGAAGTTACTGATTCAACCCTCCCCTCTTAGTAACTTAGCATAGTCTAGAATATTTCCAACAATAAACTACCAAGTAACAAAAATAAATGACTAAATTAATAATCTAATCAATGATTAAAATCATTTAGTCATAAATTTGGTTAGGAGATAAATGTCTAGCAATACACCACCATTCATCACATGATCAAAATTTGTCACATATCTATAATTTTTAGTTTTTTATTTAGTAATATATTGTTATTTTTGTACTAATGAGCATTTCTAGGACTACTCACATAAACAATCTAAAATGGTGATTTAATAGTACTCATATTGACGAAATTATTATATGCAAATTATACCAATGGTAATATAAGATCCCTTCCTTTTGGCTTGTCTCCAACCAAACATCTCAGCAAGTTTCCCAAACTGCAATTCACAACTTCTGTCTATCCATTAGTTTGTGGATAATGTGATCAACTAAACTTCAACTTTGTCTTCAATTTCTTCCATAATGTATGCCAAAAATACCCAAAAATTTTGGTATCTTGATCTGAAACTATGCTCTTTAGAAGACCATCTAGTCTCACCACTTCTTTGAAAAACAACTCTGCCACATGAACATCATCATTAGTCTTCTTGCAAGGAACACAATGTGCCATCTTTGGAAACCTGTCAACCACCACAAAAATAGAATCATTCCCTTGCCATGTACTTGGTAATCCAATAACAAAATCCATGATGACATCCTCCCATGACTTCTCTGGTATAGGTAATGGATGATACAACCTTGTATTCTACTTCACTTTGTTTTCCATCTAACATACTCTATAACTCTATAGAAACTTCTTCACATCTTGCTACAACTATGGCCAAAAATAAATCTTAGCAACCAAAGCTATGGTTTTATCTCTACCAAAATTTCTAGCCAACCCTCCAATATGCTTCTTCTTGATGAGATTCTCTCTCATTAAAATTTTGAGAATGCACAACTGGCTTCCTTTCAACAACATACTATCATGGATCATGAAATCCAACCACTTTTTCCTATCAAGTGTAACAGATTCTATATAAACCTTCCACATTTCACCAAAATTAGGATCATCTAGATACAAATTATTGAGTTTCTTAAGCCCAACCACCTCTATCTGCATTTATGTTAGCAAAATTTGTCTTCTAATAAGAGCATCTACAACATTGTTAGACTTCCCACTCCTGTGTTTTAAAAAAAATGTATAACTTTGAAAAAACTCTTGACCAACTTCACATGCCTTTGGTTCAATTTTCCTTGATTATTTAAATATTGCAAAGCTTGATGATCAGTATACAAAAAAAACTCCTTAGGAAGAACTTCTCTAATGCTTTCACTATAACATAAAATTCTTGATCATAAATAAAATATTTTCTATTTTGCATCATTCAACTTCTCACTAAAATAAGTAAAAGGTCTAACTTCTTGGCTCAAAAAAAGTCCTATTGTAGTACCACTAGCATCATAGTCTACTTGAAACATCTTGTTAAAATTAGAAAGTGCTAAAATAGGCTTCTTAGTAACTTTCTATTTCAACAAATTAAAAATATTATCTACTCCTAGAGCCCACTTAAATTATTTCCCATCCCCTCTCATTGTTTCGGTCAAGGGTCCACAAATATTGCTAAAACTTCTTATGAACTTTCTTAAAAACCAGCTTGTCCATGAAAAGATCTTACCTCTGTCACACTCTTTGGAGTAGGAAATTCAAGGATACCCTTCACTTTCTTTGGGTCCATTTTTTGACCTTTTTTTGAGACTACAAATCCTAGGCACACCTACTCCTTCTTTATGAAAATGCACTTCTTCAAGTTTATCAACAACTTTTCTTCCCTCAACTTATCAAACACCTTGAAAATATGGATCAAATGCTCCTCCAATGTCTTACTAAAGATCAAAATATCATCTAGGTGAACAATGAAAAACTTACCCAAAAACTCCTTGAGTACCTCATTCATGAACCCAATGAAAGTGTTCAATGCATTGGTTAGCCCAAAAGGCATAACTAACCACTTGTGTAGTCCTTATTTTGTCTTGAAAGCAATATTATAGTCATCACCTTCTCTACTATGAGTTTAATGGTATCCACGCTTCAGATCTATTTTTATGAAATACTCAGCCCCACTCAAACTGTCCATAATATCATCCATCCTTGGCAATAAAATCTATACTTAATTGTGATCTTGTTGATAGGGTGAAAATCTATGTACATCCTCTATTCTCCATTCTTATTTGGTGCTAATATTGCTAGTACAACACATAGAATCAAACTCTCTCAGGTCAACCCCTTGCAATAACTCATGAACTTATCTATTCAACTCTTTATTTTCTACTGGTGTCATTCTATGCACTTCCTTTTTTTAGAAAACTAGTTCCTAGAACAAAATCCATTAGGTGACTAATCTTCCTCATTGGAGGAATCCATCATGTACATTATCTAATACAATATCAAAAAAATCTCCAAACATATTTACAACTTCTGCAGGTACCTCCTCTACTTCTTCTTTGCTATCTTTTGGAACTATAGAAAAACAAATATTCCCAAGCTTCATACCTTTTAGAAACTTTTTTCCATCAATAAAACTTATTTTGGTGGTACTACATTCCTGTTCATTTTTATCCTTCAATAATTTCAACTTATGCTTCACTCCATCCTTGGTCAGAGTGTAGGTATTTGCTTGCCCATTGTGTACAACATGCCTATGAAATTTCCATAGCTTACCCAACAACATATGACATATATCCATAGGTATGATACCACATAGTACCTCATCCTAATAGCTTCCAATATTGAACTTCACTAAGCACTACTCATTGACCATGACCTTATGGTTATCTTGCACCCAAGCACTATGGTATGGATGTAGGTGCTTCTATCTCTTCAAATTAAACTTTGTGAACATAATTTCTAACACTATATTGTTAATACTTCCACCATCAATGATCACATCACAACACTTATCTTTAGATCTACAGCTTGTGTAAAACAAGCTCCTTCTTTGATCATGTTCATTCTGACCACTCAGCAGGACTTTTCTATTAACTAGGACTTCTCCTCTTTCAACATCTTTAGAATGTGATGATCTAGCATCTTCATTAACATATACAACTCTATCCTAGTCTTTTGTTCTTAAATATGTTCTTCCTTGGTATTGAGAATATTCAAATGCTCTATGCCCTTCTTCTCCATAGTGAAAAATTTTTCCATAGAAGCCTCCTCTCCTAGATCCTTGTCCTCTACCTCTTCCTCTCTGATCTCTATTGTTTTGATCATGGAAATGATTTGAATTATTTCCCTTATGTTTTTAATGCTACTTCCAACCTCATCCTTGTTCTTTTGATCATCATTATAACCTTCATATGATCATCTACCAAATCTTCCACCATGAACTCTTCCACTATTCTTGTTCTCAAAATTCTTGCTCAATTTTTCCTCAACTCTAAGGGGAAATTGGTATGCCTCCTCAATACCATTAATTCCAACCACACTCAACTCATCCTAAATACTTGGCCTTAACCCATTAAGATAACAAGACACTTTCTCCTTATTAACTTCTGCATGGCCAGTTTGAATGAGAACTCAATAGAACTCTTTGGTATACTCTTGAATAGATTTTCCAACTTTCTTCAAACCTTACATATTATTAAATAGATCAAGCTCATTATCCATAGAAATGAATTTTTTCTTCAATTTAGATATCATCCAATCCTATTTGGTGATTTTGTCCTTTCTCTTTCTATTTTGCTCCAACAAAACCTCTTGCCACTAGTTCTTTGCATGTCCCTTTAGTTTCACCTTCACAAACTTGACCCTATTAGGCTCCTCAATATATTCATACTCAAAGTACTCCTCCAATTCATTGATCCAATTGATCAACTCCTTTGGGTTAAGATTTCCCAAAAATGTAGGAACTTTAGACTTAGGTCTTTTTTCCAATCTTGGAGATGGCCTTAAAAAGCCTCTCTTCCTCTAGGTTTAGAAAGAACTACCTCTGCTTTGACATTTTCTTCTAGTCCATCCTCATCCTCACTTTCATCTCTTATAGGAAGATTTATTCCTCTACACACTTGTTCTTCCAATTCTTTCATTTGTCTTTGGAGGGCTCTAAAACTCTAAGGTCTAATACCTACAACTCTTCTACCACACTCTCTTTGTGGAGGCATTTTTGCACTTTCATTGAAACCCTAGTGCAAACTACCTCATAATTAGCAATCTATCTATATGCTTAGCCCAAACTATAGTCCTAGTGTGAACTACCTCATAGTTGGTGATTTGTCTACACACTCAAAAACTGGGCTCTAATACCACTTGATGAAAGGTGCTCCCCTTAATACCATAACACATACAAAAAATAAAGAAACATATTAAAAAATGTGAGAACAAAAATATGGACTTCTTATTTTCATCACAAATGTAGAATTATAGATTTCATAAGTATAATATGCTAACCCACATGGATTCCTTCATTATAGTAATCTGCAAGACTAAGCCATGAACTACCACCTTGAGCTGTTCTAGATAATGTTTAGGTTTTTCTTAAATAGTTAATTTTATGCCATCCAAGAAGGTTCTAGACATTCAAACTTAATATCTAGGCCTGACAGACCCTAACAATACATATCGAGTCGACCAAATACATATTTGACAATTATTTTAGAAATTTCAAGTAGCCCAACTTTGGAAGGCCATAACTCTTGAGCTGTTGCTATGATTGGTTATTATAACCACTTTTTAAAAATGCCAACTCCTAATCTATAGGCTCAAAATGGCACAATCATCCTTCCATCAAGTTTCTTAACCTCATCTGAGAACTCTAAAGCCTCCAATGGTGAGATTGAAGATTTTTCTCCTAAGTTTTCTACCAAAAATCTGCAATAATTTCTCTGATACTTAAATTGGAGCAATGAAATTTTTATGGTAGGCTTATGATTATGAAATGAATCTTCATGGAGAAAATGATAACATTTCAAGCTTGTATGATAAAATTACTAAAAATAGCAAGTTCCCATAAATATTAACCACCTTGTCTACTAATCCTTATTAAAATATAAAAGACTAAAAATAAAAATATGTTCAAGTGATGCAAGATTTCTCTTACACTCAAGATGCTTCTACATCATCACACCTTTAGAGAGATCCTAAAGTGTGATCTCCTGCATCGATATGTAAGATATTCTAATAACAACATTTGATTCAATGCTATATCTCTTCTTAGTTAGTTTTAGATATGGAAATGACCCCTAACTTTCCTCTTAAGTAAACATGTGCTTCTTTAGGTAGTACCTTAGTGAATATGTCATGTATCTACTCCTTTTTGTTCACATATTCAAGTCTCACTTCTTTATCTTGCACCAATTTTCTCAAGTAATGATACTTGATCTCAATATGCTTTGTCTTTGTATGCATCATAGGATTCTTTGAAATATTTATAGAACTATTAGTATCACAATAGATCACTATAGGTTTAGTAATATCTTCCTTCATTCATTTTAACAATTTATTAATCCAAACAATATTTGAACAATTCACTTCTACAACAACATACTCAACTTGTACTATAGATTGTTAAATACAAATTTGCTTCTTGCTTGTCTATGAAATCAATCTCTTTCATAGAAAAAAAGTACCTTTAATTGTGATTTTTCTATTCATCAACATTACCATCCCAATCAACATCTATATATATTTACATCTCAAACTTGTCATTCTTCTTTTACCATAAGCCATAGTCTTTTGCATCTTTTAGATATCTCATTATTCTCTTCACAGACATCATATGATTCTCCTTGGGATTAGCATAAAATACTGCAACTGTTCCAACTGTTAATGCAATATTAGGTCTTTTATAAATACTATGTTGCAATTTTCCAATCATTAATATATACAATGCCTAATCTATCTATGGAGAATCATTATTCTTTGATAGTTTGTGTCTAGTTTCCATAGGTGTTCCAACTAGTCTTAAATCTTCCACACCAAAATTTATCAATATCTCTTTGATATACTTTGATTGTGTTATGTATATTCCTCATTTATTTTGATAGAATTGTAAAACAAAAAAGAATTTAATCTCTCTAAATATTGAAATCTAAAACTCTTTCTTTATTTCATTTGAAAAAGTATTACACAATGAATAACATCCTCCAAATATGATATCATCAACACAAGTTTCAGCTAACAATACCTTGTTCTTAGATTCACTTTTTAGGTACAAATTTCCATTGTCATTAGTTCTTTCAAAACCAATCTTTACCAAATAAGTATGTAGCCTTTCATACCATGCTCTAGGGGATTTCTTGAAACCATACAAGCTTTGTGTAACTTACATACCATCTTTCTTTTTCCAAGTTCAACAACCTTTAGGTTGTTCAATGCAAACTTCTTCTAGTATACCATTCAAAAATGAAAAATTCACATCCATTTGATAAATTTTAAATCCTTTGTAAGAATCATATGCAAGCATATTTATCACTCCTTCCAACCTGACAACTAGAGGAAAAGTCTCTCCATAGTCAATTCTTTCTTCTTATGCACATCCCTTACAAACTAGTCTTGTCTTTTTCATTGTAAATTCACCTTTCTTATTCAGTTTGTTTCTGAATACCCACTTTTTTTAGTCATATTCTTGTTCTTTGGTCTAGGTACTAGTTTCCACATCTTATTCTTTTTAATCTAATCAATTTTCTCACTCACATCTTTTATCCTGTCTTCATTCTCTAGTACATCCTTAACTATTCTAGGTTCAAACTCACAAAAAACACATGTATCATTCTTTAATTTGTTTCTTGTTATAACTCTTGAATCTTTATCTCCAATGATTTAATTTGGTGTATGATGTCCTCTTAAATACTTGGCTAGCACGGGTTCAGATCTTCTTACTTCTACTAGAAGAATTTTGGTAAATAAATGACCATGTGACCAAAATATTTAGTCATAAGAATAATAAATTTAGTCATGTGACTAAAATTGATCGAATTCTAGTAATATTTTGCAATTAATGAGTATAAGTGACTAAATATATGACTAATTTGGTCTTCTAATAAAATCTAATGTAAGATAGAGATAAGTGATTAAATAAATGACTAAACTATTGGTCACTATAACTAGTGACCAAAATAATGACTAAATGAATGATCAATGATTTTTACCATATTAAAACATTCTTTAATTTTGTAATAACTTTTATTACTCATTGATGAAATGTGTCTCCTATTAATACATCATTATCAATTAACCTCCTTGAATGTCCTCTTGATTTATATTGAACTAGAAACAAACTCAAAATCACATCAATCTACACTCAAACTCCTTAAAATCTATCTATGAACTCTTGAAGAATTCAATAAAATTCCTTCATACACTTGAAAGAAACTCCAAGTCTATCTCTACATATGAAAAATATTTATTATCAATTAAGTATTTTATAATCTCAATATATAATTGCTATTAAACTCATTGACCTATATAAGTACATGTTTCATGACTTGTGGATCACATATATATTGAACCCATATGATTTCATCATGAGAATGAATGAATGAGTGTCACTTAATTAATAATACTAGTATTGGATCTAGTTGCTAATGCTTACAAAGGTTGTGAAGTAGTGAGAATATATGGGACGTTAATACCCATCACAAAACTACTCATGCTCAAAAAAATTCACAAGTTTAAAATCTTTTAGAAACTTGATATATTGCTAAAAAAATTATATTATTATTAATAATTTTAAATATAAAACTAAAATTATTTCAATTTTCTTAAACATAAAAATGAAAAACATGATAAATTAAGATTTGTAATTATTAATTGATCAAAAATTTAATTTAATTAATTTAAAATTAAAGTAAAAAAAAAGGTCTTTTAGTGCCTATGAAGCTAATCATTATTCACCAATATCTCTAAATGGTAAGATTTATCATTAAAAGGTTGCAAAATTCATCAAATAATTTTTTGACTGTAAGCATTATGCAGGTGCATATTTGAAGCAAAAACATTTGTGGGAGTGAAGTGTTTTAAAATTGTGATATTTCTACAAGGATTTAATTGTCTAATTCTTTGAGTCAAATTTATTGGGCCATGTTTCATGAGTAGTGGTTCACATGAGATAAACTTTATGTCATCACTTAGTGCTCATTAGATGTAGGCAATGCTCATAGAGCCGATGAAATAATCTTAGAACTACTCCAAGTCAAATAAAAATTGAAATAGTTAAAATATTTAAGATAAAATTAACACTTTGTCATACAACATAAATTATTATTTAAAATTAAAAATTAAAAATATTTTATTTTCTTAAACAAAAATAAAATAAGATATATTGAACATGGTTTATATATTACTGAGAACATATTATTTATTGTAATTATTAATGAATAAAAAATTTTAAAAAAAGGAAAGAGCCTACAACACGACAGTGATTTGTGAGCCTCTCATGTGGGAGGTCTTGGGTTTGAATTCACTTAACACATAAAAATAATTAATTACAACAAATAATAATTAATCTAGGCTTCAGCTATTTACCAATAAAAATAAAATAAAAAATAGAATGAATAAAAGATTTAAAATTGATTAATAACTTTAGAAATACTTGCATGGTGAGAAAACCTCCTTTTCACAAAATTTAGTAAAATACCAAATACCCAATTTCATTTCATCATTTTCACATTTAAGGTATTTTTCTTTTCTCAGCACCAAAGCTAAAGCTAGGGTTTATGGAGTATGACAGGGGATTTGTGTCTTCATTATTTTGCTAGGTATTTTAAAAATTTTATGTTCTAATCATGAAGAATACAAAAAACAATGAAATTTTCACTATACATTTTTAAGTGATTTGTTTGTGCTCTATCTTGTTTGTAAAAAAAACATATTCTGCCCATTATCTAGTTGCAACCAATACAAATACTCTTTATGTATGTATTGTTGGAGTTGAGGAAAGCCAACTCCGAAGATGCCCAAGATCACTTGCATGCGAGAACCTGTCAAAGAGAAGCCAAGAAGAGGAAGAGCATGGAGCAAGGGAAAAACCCTAAACGGACATGAGAGACCACAAGTATGCAAACACAATGAAAATGTATTTACAATGAGAGAGAGGTCGCTTATAAAGACCTCATGGAAGCTTGTAGAAAAAGTTGGAAGGTGGTAGAAGATAAGGATGACAACTCAACACATATCCACAAAAGGTGGAACATGCTAGAAGGGAACAAACTCTCGTGTTGTCAACAACTAACCACAACATGCATTAAATACTAAGTATTAAATAAATGCATTATGCTAAGTAAGCTTAAGTAAATAGAATAAATAATAAATAATTAATTATTTACTCTAACACCCCCCCTTAAGTGCAACTTAGGGAAATGCCTTAAGCTCACAAAACTAAGATGAAATGCAAAATGGGTCCCGACAACGAGGCCATTTTAGGTACCCAAGTACAATGTAAAGAAAATGGAACCTCTGTAAAATGGGTAAAGAGAGAAAACCACTTGGGAAAAACCCTCCCCCAAAAAGAGGTAACCTAGTAAAGAATTGAAGAAGCCTCCAACTAGGGAAATGTCCCCTAAAACAAGAACAAGGAGTGATCATTAAGAGCATCACTGAAGCATGAAGAAGCTGCAAATTTGTCAAACTATTGATCTAAAGAATCTCCATGGAAGAAGAAGGCATGAACTGAGCATGTTTATATGGTAGATGATCCATCTCACCGAAATGCATAGGTAGCCAGCCACTGCAATCGCCTTGTACATAGGATCAACCACTGAATACATAGTTCACACTATCGAACCATCAAACCACGGATGCATTAGAACAACAGCATAACCCCCCCTTAATGCAGATGGGGTGTGATGACAAGCAACTAAGAAGGTGGGCCAAAGTCTCCTACAAACGAACCAAGAACAACGAGAGAGGGAAAGAGGTACAGACACCAATAAAGACATGATCAAACTGACTTTGCATGGGGCTAATGTCGTGGAAGGGACACTCATTTGACAAAGGGAGAATGCTTAAAATAGCAAACAACAATCCCCCCCATGGTGCTTTATAAAATAGTGCATGTACAATTGACTCAAAACAACGTTCATGATCCTCGAAATGCAAAAGTGGCACTTTATCTTAGTGCGATAAAAGTGCTTCAAAATGATAGCTACAATGATCAAAACTAAAAAAGAGCTGCATCAAAAGAAGATACAACTAAAAACAAGAGAAACCATGCCAAGAAAATGATCCTCGGCCTAAAACACTCAAAATATCCACCATATAGCAAAAATGCCAAAACTATGATAGAAAGATTAGAGGCCAAAAACTAAGGAAAAGGACTATATTTCTAAAAAGATGACAGAACAAGCTTTCCAAAAATATAAAGTTTTCAAAAAATAGGCATGGGATGCAAAAGATATGCTTGCCAGAGTCAAAAAAAGAACTTCAAACTTTAACTAAAAAAAAAGGCAATAAAAATGCATCAAAACCAAAAAATACCTACACCAAAATCTCTGTCTCAGAACCAGCTTTTTGACACTTCTTTTGGATCAGAAAAATACCTTCGTATACAAAAGTTATGGCCAAAAAACTACAAGTAGGTTCAAAATAGAACTTGGACAGGTGCATGCAAGGTCTTGGATGCCGATGACATCATGATGACATCATCAGAATAGGGGATTAAATTTGATGGTTTCTAGGCCATCGTGACAAAAAGAGCTGCCACATGGCATGTATGGATGATGTGACAGGTGACATGGCAAGGTCCATGTGCCAAGTGCCACATGGCACCTAGGCCACGTGTCACCTGCAGAGCTGCTGACGCAGCCTACTGACTGTGCCTTACTCAGCAAAAAAGCTGACTGGACAAATGGCTCAGGCAGAGCACAGGAGCGGAAGTGGCCCCGGTGGAGTAGCAAAAACTGATGCACAGGTGGAGCGGCTCGTAGAGGAGAGGCGATAGCCGAAAACAAAGCCGCTCAGAGGTGAAACAGCGACCGTGCTACCAAAGGAGCTGGGCGGGAGAGACTGGCAAAGTAGGCAAAGTGCGAGTGACTGCCAGGTGGTGCGATGGTGGCTGCTCGGTGGTGTGCACTGCAATTTGTTTTTTTTAATTTTTTAAATGCCGAATCGTCCGTACATCCATACGGAAGTGCCTGCAACCAAAAAAAATTTGCCTCCCAGAGCTCTGTCTCCAAAAATGAAAATTTTTATATGAATCCTGACTAAAAACGACATTTGAAATCCAATGGTGATGTCCATTTGGTCCCAATGTGCTCCAAAAAATTGTTGATCCCCTGATTTGAAGAAAAAATACACAAACAAACTAGGGTTTGTGACTTCAAATCACGGCTTCAAAATTTTTTCAACCAAGCAGCAACAGGAAGGCTCTGATACCATGTTAGAGTTGAAGAAAGCTAACTCTGAAGATGCCCAAGATCACCTTCATGCGAGAACCTGTAAAAGAGAAGCCAAGAAGAGGAAGAGCATGGAGCAAGGGAAAAACCCTAAACGGACATGAGAGACCACAAGTATGCAAACACAATGAAAATGTATTTACAATGAGAAGTAATGTGATGAAAATACAATGAGAGAGAGGTCACTTATAAAGACCTCATGGAAGCTTGTAGAACAAGCTGGAAGGTGGTAGAAGATAAGGATGACAACTCAACACATATCCACAAAAAGTGGAACATGCTAGAAGGGAACAAACTCTCATGTTGTCAACAACTAACCACAACATGCATTAAATACTAAGTATTAAATAAATGCATTAACCTAAGTAAGCTTAAGTAAATAGAATAAATAATTAATAATTAATTATTTACTCTAACATGTATTTATAGAGAAACTAAAGTGTTTGAACCTTAAGAAATGCCATAGTTTAACATAGTCTATCCTAATATTCTACTAATTACACAATTACAAAAGGAATTTATCCCATCCCTACAAACAATAAAAACTCAATTGACTCTCATCTATTTTTTCGATAAAGAGAGGTTTCTCTAACAAATCAATTCACTAGATCAAATGGAGAAAATACACATGCCTTATTGAAGTTTAGTAGCTATAGAATGTGATGATCTATGAAAATTTTGGTTTTTTATTACCATGAAAGGATTCCAATTTGAAGACAAAGGATTGATGTAGAGTACTTGCAATAAATGAGTTGTACATGAAGATGAGTCATTGAATGTAGGTGCACTTTTTAATTTCTTGAAGCAATTATTGTAGAGATTGAAATTTTAGGCTTCTAAGTAGTTTTAAGACATATCAAATGGTTTTTCTTTTTTTTTTAATGCTTAACGATGAGGAAAAATGTAATTTTTGGTTTATTTAAATGCTTTTTGTAAGATGGTAAGTTTGATTATTACAAGAGAAGCCCCTTTTGTTGAATTTTTGTTGTAGAATCTATGCCTTTAGATATTTTGGCATAACACTAAGCTATAATATAAAATATTGGAAGAGTCCTTATGTGTTTGTTCTGATGGAAATGAGAGGTTTTAAGGTTGAAACCCATAAGGGGGCATTGTAGTTCATGTTTGTACTAAAATTAAAGAGGAGAGGGTAGGGGAAATATTCTAAAATAGTTTTTCATGTAATATTTTTGGGTAAAATATTTCTTAGAAAATCTAGGTTGGGTGATAATTTGTATGTTTCGTTAAATATTAATACAATTGAAATATTGTGAGGTAGAACTTAGCAAGGTAAAAATAGTGTTTGGCATTTTGTGCTGAAACCAATACAAAGGGCTTTTGTTCATGTATTCTTTTTTCATAATAAGTTTTTTTAAATTCACAAACCTTGGTCAAATTGTGATTTAAAAGCTTGATGAAACAAACCATGATTTTGGTTGAGGAATAATGAAGCAATTATATGTTATAAGCCCTGATGCATGGCATAGATAATATTAGAAGGAGGGGCTAAAGGACTAAAAATACTAGCTAAAAGATGGTTCAAAAGAGTGGTTATGTGTTGGAAATGTTATGACAATATATGTTACTAAGAGGGGAGGAGTGAATCATTAACTTCTAAAACTTTCAACTCAATTAGCAATTAATCCTTTATATGAATTTTGATCTAACTTCATGCATGAGAAAAAAAAACATACTTAACACTTTGACACATAGATTTGGTGACCCAAAAACCTTCCAAATAGAAAATAAAACTAGGGTGGGGATGATACACACAAGCTTTAGTACTGCAGTATAAAGTTGGCCTATTAAGGTTTGCATTGATCACTTTTATTGATCTACCTTGTTAGGAGCTATAAGGACTGCTAGGTCCACCTTGCAAAAGGATTTACAAACACATAGTGAAGTAAGCACTTAGTAAAGATATTTACATAAGATTGTTAGGTCTCCCTTTTTAAAGGATTTGACTGATCCACCTATTAGGATGAAGCAATAGCTGATCTCCAATTTGCAATTTGGTTTGCTAAATGAGATTCTTCTGAGTGTATAAATCACCTTGCTGTGATAGATGAATCTTTACTACTCCTTATACTACTATAGCCTTTTTAATTCACACTTATGATCTTTTAGAATGATTACATTACTTCCTTTTTTATTCCATACATATCTTGGATGTGATATAATACATTACATATATATCAATCCAATTACACAATTATGAAGTTGGCCATAATACAAGCTTACACAAATATTACAAAGTCGGTTGAAATGTAGACACTTAGGTTCTAAAGATTGACTCGGTGAGGTTTTGATACTCGACATCCAATTTCACTACTCAGCATCATCATGCACTTGATAGATGTAGAGGCTCAATCCATACTATCCAGTTCCAAGTAGTCTTGAACTCAGTTTGCACTAATGACTTGGTGAATACTATGAAACTCATCATATAAACTAAATCACTTGGTTACCACTGCATAGCTTGGTAAATACTATCACCTTGAGCTTGGTATAAACTAAGTCACTTGGTTAACACTGAGTAGCTTGGTTAACACTGGACTCACATCACATCAACTGCAAACTTGATAAACATTGCACAACTTGGTTTGCACTAGTAAACTCGATATACACTGAGATGCTTGGTTTATACTACTAATCTTCATAATAGTTGTAACTGCTTGGCATACATTGGAATTTGTCCAAACTTAGTAACAACTAATAGGCTTGGTTAATACTATTAACTATATAATAAGCTTAGTAGATACTTACAATCTGGATAAGTGTATGTCACTAATAACAAACTTGACTATTATGTCCAAAATCTCCCCCTTTGGCATTAGTGACAAATACACTTATTGATCAAAATTGAATTCAAAAAGTTCTTGAGTACCTTTATCCATCACATTATGTCTCCAAATTGGTAGAGTATACTATTTTTGAAATTTTTCAAAATTGGTTTTGTAAGAGATATATTTCTGTACATGCTAATGCTTCCTTCAAAGATAATATATAGTATACTGTACATACAATATATATTTCTCCATACTTTCTTACAATTTTCTCCCTCTATCTTTTTACATCTTTCTCCTCTTTATATTATCTTATATCTTCTCCCCCTTTTTGACATTAATGCCAAAGAAATATGCTATATTTATTTACATAGTAATGTCAAAATGAGACAAGAAATCTAAATGTACCTTTAGTATTTTATCCAAAGTCTTGTCCCAGTTCTCTTGCAAGACCCTACATGTGTGCAATACCACCTGCACTTTTGCTGAAAGTTCAACCATATGGTCTACAATAGAGAAATTATTATCATGGATGATGGTTTTTGAATGTGCAATGTGCTTTTGCAATGCATCCATGTTGGGGAGTATCATATTTTGAATATCTACCAATGTAGACCTGATTCTTTCTTCTTCTCTTAGCAATTCAACTTGCATATCTATGAAACATTTAATCTTCTTGAAATGTGCAGAGCTTGAACTTGGGTCAAGCTATAATTATGGAGTACTTTCTTTAAGATCTTCATCAATCTTGGATAATTTGTCCTTTATTTCCATAGTAAAGCTAGGAATATCACATAGTTTACCAAAAAGTAAAGTTACATTTGTACAAGAAGTTCCCAAAGAACCCAAAATAGTAGATGATTCTACTTGGTAAATGATAATTTGTTGAGCAATGTGCTTTAACACTTTATTTTCAAACTTTTTCTATACTTTTTGTAATAATTTATCTTGTCCATCTAGATCTTCATTATACTTCTGGACTGCTTATGCCAACTAAAACAAAACTAGTTGAGAAGAATCAATCTCTATACCTATAGCCTCTGCCAAAATATTCTTGACATCCTCAATGATTTTTAATTATTTATCTCTTTCTTCTCTTAGTATCTACCAATTGGTTTTTCTTTTGGAGTAATTCTTCAAAGGTTTGCATTTGATCAGGAGTTACTTTTGAAATATCATAATTTGGAATCACAATTTCCTCATCAAGATCAACATCCTCCTCCTTTTCTTTACCTTTACCCAAAAAAAATGTGCTTGGTTGAGGCTTGGACTCAACTTTCCTTGCACTTATTGCTTGTGTACTTGGAATAGAAACAATAGTAGAAATAGTGGGGCTTGCTACAAAAATTGATATTGTATTTACTGTAGAAATACTAGTAGAAGTACCTATTAAAGAAAAAAGTGATGTATATAAAAATGTTGAAGAGGGAAGAGTCTACAGCTTGGTAGATGAAGTACTTGGTACTTCAGTCAATTATGTGCTGAGCTGAATTAGTGCAAAGATTGATTGGATGGTTGTGTTTGGAGTGTTGGACACAATCAATCCTATAGAGGTTGTCTTCATGATTGATGTTTTCAATACTTTGCTTGGAGAATGAGGAAGTGAGGCTATAACTACTGCAACAATATTAACTAGGTCAATTTCCTCTATATCCTAACTTTCTTCCTCTGTAGCCTCTTGCTCCTATTCCTCTTCATTATCAATGTTATCAAAATGTGTTGTCTCTTCATCATTTTCCTCTTCATCTTTTTCTTCTTTATCATCATCATCATCTTTGTCACTTATGCTAACTAGAAAATCACCCGGTATATGAAGAAGATATAAATTCTTCCATGTATTTGTTAGATTCTTCACAACATGCTCTATGTCTTTCATCAATAAAAGGCAAGTGTTGAATTTCAAGGTTAGTTTTTCTTCATTTGTATTGGTGAGTTGATTTATGAAGTCAGCTTGTTGAAGGGATAAATGTTGAATCTCATTGTCAATAGCCTTTGATCTTTGCTCAAGTTGTTAAACTTTTCTCAAAGAACCATAATGCTATGATACCAATTGTTGTAAATATTATGAAAAGCGAAGTTACGAAGAGGGGAGGTGTGAATCAATAACTTCTAAAACTTTCAACCCATTTATTAATTAATCCTTTATATGAATTATAATCTAACTTCATGCATGAGAAAAAAGCATACATAACACTTTGACACATAAAATTGGTGACTCAAAAACCTTCCAAATAGAAAGTAAAACTAGGGTGGGGATGATACCCACAAGCTTTAGTACTATAGTATAAAGTTGTCTTGTTAAAGCTTACATTGATCACTTCTAATTATCTACCCTGTTAGGAGTAATAAGGGCTGATAGGTCCACCTTGCAAAAGGATTTACAAACATACAATGAAGTATGCACTCAGTAAAGAGATTTACATAAGACTGTTAGGTATACCTTGTTAAAGGATTTTACTTATCCACCTATTAGGATGATGCAGTAGCTGATCTCTAATCTACAACTTGGTTTACTGAATGAGATTCCTCCAAGTGTATAAATCACCTTGCTATGATAGATGAATCTTTGTTGCTCCTTATACTATTGTAGCCTTTGTAATTCAAACTTATGCTCTTTTATAATGATTACATTACTTCTTTTTCAATTCCATACATATCTTGGATATGATACAATACATTACATATATATCATTCCAATTACATAATTACAAAGTTGGCCACAATACAAGTTTACACAAATATTACAAAGTTGGCTCAAATGTAGACACTTAGGTTCTAAAGACTAACTTAGTGAGGTTCTAATACTATACATCCATTATCACTACTTGGCATCGTCATGCACTCAGTAGACATAGAGGCTCAGTCCATATTGATCACTTCCAAGTAGTCTTGAACTCAGTTTGCACTGGTGACTCAAAAAATATTATGAAACTCATCATATAAATTGAATCACTTAGTTACCACTACATAACTTAGTAAACACTATCACCTCAAGCTCCGTATAAACTAAGTCACTTGGTTAACACGGAGTAGCTTGATTAACAGTAGACTTGCATCACATCAACTACAAACTTGGTAAATGCTGCACAACTTGGTTTGCACTAGTAAACTCAACATACACTAAGATGCTCTGTTTACACTACTGATCTTCACAATAATTGTAATTGCTTGGCATACAATGGAATTTGTCCAAAGGACTCGGTACCAACTGTAGAACTCAATAACAACCGAAATGCTTGGTTAACACTGTTAACTATACAATAAGCTTAGTATATACTTACAATCTAAATAAGTGTATGTCACTAATAACAAACTTGACAACATTATGTTCGAAAGAAAGTCTTTGTAGCATGACATCTCCCATGGTGCCTAATCCCAAATATGGAAAATTAATTCTCTTTTTCACTCCATAAAATGAATTGTTCACTTGCATAATAATAATCCCTACCATGTCTACTTCAAAACTAGTCACTCAATTCACTTAGTTTGCATGGAAAATAGACCAAGTATATTTCTTTCTACATACTTTTGACTTGATAGGTAAGAATTCTACCTTCTGTGACATATTACATGTGATCCATAGATGTAGCATCAAAAAGATCATCCTCCATAATCGTCCTTGTTATGCCTATTTTCATATTACAAAAAAACATGTTGATTTAGAACTCTTTGCATGGTTTCTTGAACATTTTTACCCTTTGGAAGGGTTTCTTCACTTTCTCATGTAAGAATAAAAAATTTCTTACCTAGATTTGGCTATCTATATGGAATTTTCCAATCCTAAAATCTATGGATTAGTTCAAACTTATTATCACAAAGGGTTTTTTATCTTTTATTGTCTGATTATTATTCCATGTTATAATAATAGTCATCAATATATAGGTCCTTTAGTAGATATAGATGGCCTCTAATATGTATAATTACCACATTTTTTTGTACATCATCAATTTCATCTATATCTTTCCCTACATCTTTACAATACATATTCTTAACCATTTTCTTGGTAAGTTCATATGACTTAGGATAAACTTTGGTGTCATAAGATGGATCCATGACTTGGCTACTAGATGTAGCCTCTCCCTCAAGAAGCCAACAACATTTATAAAAATAAGTCATTTGATTTCTCCCAGAGATGAAAACTCTTTATGACTGTAAACCTACCGAATGCTTAAAATATCCTTTTGTGTAGAATAAACTTTTCTTAGTCCAAGGCTAGCAATAAATTGTAGAGGGGAAACATCCATTCATGTGGTATTGCCATATTCATTTCAACACCAACTTGGTTTGTCACTGTGATCATCAGCTTCTCAACACCTTCATATCTATCATTTGTAGAGAGGAAATATTCTAGAGAATGAATCTTTAATGACAACATATCTTTAATAGGACCACATAATGATACTACCAAGGCCAGTGGGTTTTACAAATATCAACCAAGAGCCACAACATAACGCATATTAACTATAAATAAATAGAGGCTTTTAGAATAAAATGTTAAATGAATTTAACTTTTTATAATAAATTAAAATATGATTTTCATGGTCTTACATTAAAGAGACATGGTAGGAAAGTTTCATTCAGGAAAGGTAATGAAATAAACTTCTCACTTCTAGACATACCACTATGTTTATGCAAGCGATCCTGGGAGATGTGAGACATTTTACAGATGTGAGGAAGAGTTTCATCTCCATAAATAACTACTAATTAATCCACTCCCTATACAGGGTCATTTGAACTATCATTTTTCACCTTCAACTTAGCCTAGTTTAAAAAACAAAAAGAAGAAACTTAAAATCAACAAAGCAAGTTGCACACTCATAACAACTAGCTAGAAATCAATGCCCTATGCAAAAACTACAATATTGTATGCTCTTTATAGAAAATAATTGAATTTTTTTTACCTCTAACATATCATCCTTCAAGTATTTACAATGTATTTTTGAATCTCCCAAAATAATGTCATGAGGTCATTGATCGATAATAAACTTTGAAGCAATTGATAGTCATTTTCCTTATATTTGTGCACATTTGGATTCTTTTATCAGGCACTTAAATATGATGTGGAAAGAATATCTAGAACTTCACCTAAAGAATTAAGCATAAAAAATGTTGTAGGATCTTTACTAGACCCCTGGTAGTAGGACATTATGTGTGTTCCATATTTCTCTTCAAAATGCTCCTTGTTATCAGATTTACTATGCTGATGTGGAGCAACTGACACTTTCTTCCAGAGATATTCCTTCTAATCCTCAACTAGACAACTTTTCTCTCTTATAGATAATAAAATCTAAGATTCCTTCTCCATACTAGGTAGAATGTAGCTATAAAGGGCATCCTTTAGTATTAATTTATGATGTACATTCCATAGCTGAGAAGTTTTGGTCACCCTATGACTAAGGTAGTAGTTTTCAAATTCAGACATTATATATTTCTCTATTATATCTCTTGAAAGATAGGTGGAAACTTAAAGAATTTTCTCTATTTCATCTTTCTAAATGAGAAACCATTTTGCATTATCAAACATTCTTATAGGATTTTTCACTAACCATTTCACCCAAAAAAATTGATGAAATTCAGTGATCCTATTATTGCCATCATCTATGGGCTTTGTAGATAAAACTACATGCTCCATATAGATACAATGAAAAACTTCCTTAATAGTTGGTGCACAACTTAGCTCAAGAGTCACCTAGAGAAATCCCCCATATGCAACACTCTGAATTAACTAAACTATAAATGAGACAAACAAGATGAGAAAAGAAGTTATATTAAAATAAATACCATGTGCTTGGTTCCTATTAAGATTGATTAGGGGTCTTCAAATTCTCCATTAAGTAATTTGGCCACAACATCATCTAGTATATTACTAGTGTTTTCAATTTCATGTAACTATAGAAAAAATTGATAAATTAGATACCTTAGTTAAAATTGAGATATCGTTCTCACCCTAACTGATAATTATAATGGTGAAGATTATAGAGTAAATGTATACATAATTTGGCTATCTTATGCTTGAGTGATAGATTTTTTCCAAATTGATCAAGATTTCTACCAAAATCTTTTATTACAACTGCCAATCCACAATTATGATAAATTTTGTACATAGATTTCAGGCTTGACCTTTTGAACTTTCCTTATTCTACCTCCACCTCACTAGGAGGAAAATGCAAGTTAAATTTTGCATATATATATCATCAATAGTTCATTTGGCCTCTACATTATCAAGTGACTACAAAATTGAATCTAAAAACCTCACTTTGATAGGATCTCTACTTGCTTCTTCTCCAACACGTTTCTCATAAGCTTCTCTAAGAGCATTTTTCTTTCTTTTAAGTAAAATCTTCTTTCTATCCCCACCAATCTAGCTAGATAGAGTAGTGAAAAAAAATTGTTGCAAAAGTTTGTGATGAAAGTAGTATTTCACAATGGATTAACCAAGCTTGGCACAAGTTAGAGTGATCAATTCTACTTTTGAATGCCTTGGGTAGAGGTTTCACTAGCAGCACCGCTTCTAAGGTCTAAAGTGGAATTTCAAGCAAAGTTTGCCAATATCTGAGTAGAAGCAAATTTTTTGACAACTTGGCCAATTCAGTTTTGGTTGGAAGTTTATGATGAATGAGCCATAGTTGGGTGCTTATCTATACTAGCTTCACCATTTTTGAACCTCCATTATCCCCTTCACAATTTACACCACCAGTGTCATTTAGTAGCTCTAAAATATGCTATAAAATGTTGCACTAATATTTAAGATATTTCTTGTCAAATGAGATGAAGAATGATTATTAGTATTTATAAGATTAGGTTTGGTCCTAATCATGAAAAATGTATTTCACTAGAAAATTTTCTATGTAATAAATTTCAATGATAAGAATATGTTTTAGTTTGTGAATGTTATATGAGTAGTTTGTATACAAATTAGGGGAATATTCTTTTTCCTTGAAGATTCTATTATGTTTTAAGTTAAATTCTATATATGAGTATTGATACTCTTTTGTGAATTCTATACTAGATGAGCTTTGCCTATTGGTTGGGCCACGTGTTTAATAAGGGTAAAAGATGAAATGATTTGGTAGATGTAATTGTGTTAACATCAATTTTAGGTTCCTTGAAGAAGTTCTTTATTTTAGTCTCTGAGAGGAAAGATTCATTTAGATGCAACTAGAAACATAAATGCACAAGGTTTGGAGTATTTGTGACATGCTGCAGGTTTTACATTTCATCCATCATAGGATAGATATTGTTTATTATAAAAAAATTCATTATCATTTTACTACATAAAGACTAAATTTACCTTCTCTTAAGTACATCAAAAATTCCATGCTTTTTTTATAGACTCGAATTCATTTTACCAACAATGTAGTTGTGAAAAGTTAAGTGACATCAATACAAGCAAGCTTGAATTGGATTTTTGTGCATGACTTTGGTCAGATGTCAGAGTTTATTTATATTCAAGAAATTCCATCTGTCATGTTAGAAGTGCAATATGTTTGTCTACACATCCCTGTAACATGAAAAGATCAAAATGTAAATGATTTTTCAATAAGATGTCATAGGTTTTTTGCATGAATTTATTTTCTTATGTGTATTTCTCCTCGTATAATGAACTTAGCCGAATGAAGTTGAACATGCAAATTCTTGATGACCAAGTTCAAGAATATTGTGTATATAGAGGCATTGTAGATTTGAGCATAATTTCTCCCTTAGGTAAGGTCACTTATAGATTTAGGAAAAGGAAAGATATCTTTTCAAAGTAGTGCCATTTGTTAGTTTTGAGATACCAATAATCTTTGAAATAAATAATTTATCCTTAGCAAGGTATAACTAAAAATTGTCATAATCTATGACTTTTGCTGATAGGTTTAGACATCTCTCTCAAAAGTAGATCACTAAAGCTTATTGCAGATGATACCAAACCAGATGATACATGTTCAATGGAGTTTTCTACTATTAACACTAGGAATGGGGAAGGGCAAGTAGTTATTAAAACTATTGCAAATGACATGGTGATCTATGACCTCCTAGAAATTTTTTCATAGAAGCAATATCAAGATATTGAATTGAGATCTCCAATCGAACATGTTCATAGTGGTGAAGCTTGCAAAACTAGTGAAACTGGTAAAACTAATAAATTAGGAGTACATCTAGAAAATCATCCTAGGTGGAAAGGGAGACATAATGAGAGTGAATCACAAAGGAATTTATTGGTGGATTCTACCGAAAAAATAGATCATAATCAACTTCTTTCTAGCATCATTAGTAAGACTCTTGATCATTGTAGTTGAGAATAGACAAGATCAATTTTTCCTTAAGGAGATCACATTTTCTTAGATACTTACCATCAATTCATTTTGATCTTTTATTTAGGGTGGTTTGAATTTCAATCATGCCAATAAAATTGAATTTGTATTGGACATGCAAGAACTAGTAATCAAAGGCATGTTTGTCAAGGTTGTTGAAAATATCAAGCAATAGAATTCAAACTTCTTTGAGGAAAATCATGTATTTCTTATTGGTATCTCTACCATTATTGTCTATTAGTGTCAACCACTTAATAATTTACAAGGTAGAGTTAGATGGTCATCACTATGATTGAGCTACTCCATATAGGCCGAGTCATGCACATAAGCAAGTATGTATTGAGCTCTATAGGAGCTGAGTAAGTGTATGGTCACCAAGTATTTCAATACAAACTAAGCTCATCAATGACCAAGAAAGTATCAAGTATACTAGTGTCAAGTTACATAGTGTGTGCTAAGCATAATACATGTTGAGCATCAGAAGAGTAATACAGGCCAAGAAATAAAAATGTCAAGCATCATGAAACAATAAAGACTGAGCAATACAAAGTTTACATAAAACTCAGGAATGGAATAGAGTTTTATGAAAAATGATTATTAGATCAACTTGGAAGGAAAATTTAATACATGTAGAGGTTTTTACAAAACATTTACATGATGTGGATCATAGATCCCTATGTTGCGTGATCAATGATTTAGATGGGGAGGCTATTATAGAAGAATCTAAAAAAATCTCTTTAAATAGTGTTGATCTTAACCTAGATCATGAAGAGTGTGAGAGATGCATGTGCAAATAAGAGAAAGGGAAAGAATGGAGAAATGTATGCATATAATAAAGGATTAAAGTGAAGGATTGAGATCAAAAGTCAATGAAGGGTTTTTTTATCATCTAACAAAGAAAGTGACCTATTCATGGCAGTGAAGTGAAAGGGAAAGACATGTATTATCATATCAGAGGAGAGGACCAATTAGAAAGAAGACTTGAAATAAACTTACAAATAAAATTGAGAGTTAGGTAATGAATTAATTTTGACTGACTTGAATCAAGATAAATCTCTTAACATAGTGGTCTTAATAGATCTTTAAAAATCTCCTAATAGACTCCTTACTTTGTTGTAAGTGTTAAATCCTCAAACAAGATAAGACCTCATAGTCTCTTAAGCTTTTAACAGGGCATACCCCTCATAGCATATATCATATCTTATGATCAAACATTTTAACCTTAACTAGTTAACTTTATTATTGTAGTAGTGAAGATTTGTGGCTATCATCGCCAGCCCAATTTTGCCTTCACCTTGGAGGATTTCTGGGTAACAAATATTGTGTTATGTGTTTCATTTTTATGCATGTGATTGATTAGATTTATATGTTACAAAAAATTACATTAAAATTTTTACATGCATAAGTTTACTGATAAATGTGAGTGAATTGGTGAAAATTTTAAGTGTTTAAGATTTTGATTCACCCCCTCTTACTATCTTTTTAATCCTATTTATTAATCCATCAATCAATAATTGGTATTAGAGAATTGGTTCTCTAAGAGAAGTTTTATCACTTGGAGATTAGATCTTGGATATGGAGGCTTTCAAAGTGGACAATTTTTTTGACAATCAGGTGATTGGCATCCAACTTATATTGTAGAAACTTGAGAAGGCAAGACAAGATCTAAAGGATTTCCTAAAAAGGAGAAAGGAAATTTCCATTCAGATAAAATAGTTTTCATATGAAGTTGAGATTGAAGGACTATTTGAACTAATCATTCCAAATGACAAAACATTTATAGATCTACTTGATGAGAACAAACTCCTAAATGAAGAAATAAAAGGACTAAAAAGAGAACATGAAATCTAATTAGTAAGACTATGCGAAGTGATTGAAAAAAAAGAAGAAAGTTGAAGAAGACAATACTATGGTTAAAGATGACAAAAGGGTAATGGCTACCAAACTTAAAGAAAGGATATCAGATGTGTTGAAGCTCATCAACACACAACTGGACATGATGAATTAGCTAATGCATGTAAATCAGGAATTGAATCACAAGGATGTGGAAATTGCAAATCTCAAATCATAAAAGGACATACTAAGGAATGAACTAAAAGTTAAGAAAGAATCTATAGAGAAATTTGGTGCAGGGAACCTAAGGCTCTTAGGCATGAATTCAAGGTTTTTAGTACATTAGAATTGTTAGGAATGAAGTTTGGTCCATATTTGTAATGAAGACTCAATTGTAAGGTACAATGGCACATTGGTGTGGTTATAAGCCAAGTGACCATTTGTAACCAAGGAGTCATTATTTATGCATTCTTGAGTATTTTAATATTTTTAGGATGTTTTAGGTGGATTTGAGTCATTAGGACACCTTTGAATTGAATGTGTGTAAAAAAGTGCAAAGGTGCAAGAAAGTTGCAAAATGCAAAAAGTTGCTAAAGAGCAATTTTTGCAAATTTGTTGTCAAACTTAAAAAAGGAAGTTGTATGGTCTTCCAACCATCCAAATGGAAGTTATAACTATTGGAAGGAACTTATTTAAGGTCTCCACACATGGAGAAGGCCATTGTACGGACAGGTGGACATCATTTAGTGAATAAAACTTAGAAATTCTACATTTTTCTCTATTTTTCAATTTTATATGGCCTATACAGATTGGTAGTAGTAAAAATATTATATGGTTTTAAAGAGGATTGATTAAAAATTCTAATGCAATTGGTTTGAAGTTTTTATCTATTATGTGCTAAAAGTTATACTAGTTGTAGCAGAGGTAGGTCTGAAATTGCTGTACATTTGAGGGTTTCAACAAGATGGCCTCCTAACTTGCAAATCCACTGTGGGATTTCAATGCCACTTTTTTGAATGAAATTTAGGAGAGGTGACTTGAAGATAGTAGAGTTTTAGAGCTATAGGATTTGGGCACCTATTTTTACCACCAAGCCCTAGGCTGAACATAGTCTTATGTCTAGTCTAGTTTTGAAGGAAAATGAAGGATCAGGCTCTCAAGTTGATTGATTTGACCTAGGTGAATGATGTAGAAGGAAAAATAAAAGGTGTAGAAGAGATCCAAGGGGTTGAACCAAGTCTATCAACCCATTTATTTATGTTTTCCTTGTAACCCAACCTAAACTAGCCATTTAGGACTGTGACACAAAGTGGACATAACTTGATGCTAGAGCAGAGTTGGTAATTGATCTTTTGGAATATTGTAGGAGTAGTTAAAGGGTGTTTAGTGATGTGAAAACATTGTATGGTCCTTTTTATTGTTTGGGAGTTTGACCATTGAAACTAGGAATTGTCCTAATAAAAGTGCTGGTAACAATTTGTAATTTTCAGTGTTGGGTGTTGAGAAACTTCAAAGTGGGGGTTTTCTTATTGTTTTGAGTTAGTAAGAACCATTTATATTAGGGGAATGGATTTCTAACCCAATTTAAGAAGCATTTTCCATTTTAGGCCTATTTGGTGTTAGGGAGTCCCTAATAAGTGTGATTGTCCCAAGTTGTTTCTGAACCCTAGGTTTGAGGGTTGGGCTTGTGAAGTGGAGTCCACTTGGATGTAGACTCTACCTATGTTAGAAGCCCATTTGGGTCAGTCATTAACCTTGGAAGAAGGCCTAGTTATTTTTTGGAGGTTGGAAGCAAGTTAAGGTGTTGATCAAAGTCGGAAGGGTAGTTTGGTGCTTTTGTTGCATACTCTGCATTAGAGTGGTATGCAATAGATACTAAGAGGAGAGATCTTCAATTTTAAATAGGAGATCTAGTTATGGTGAACCTTAAAAAGGAGAGGCTTCCTAAAGGTAAGTTTACTAAGTTGATGATGAGGAAAATAGGTTCTTTTAGGATCTTGCAAAAATGTGGACACAATGCCTATAAGGTAGAGTTGCCACCAGACATAGGGCTCTCCAATACATTTAATGTCTCTGATTTATATCCTTACAGAGGTTCTTAGACTGAAAACAGTGGAATTGAATCAACCACAGTAGATAAAGAGATCATGGACTCTCTTCCCAAGGTAGGGGTAGTCACTATAGAAATTTTTTTGGATAAAAGAGAAGGAAAAAGGACTAGGAGGAAGGTGTACATGGACTACCTCATCAAATGGACAGGTAGACCAGTTGAAGATGCAAGTTGGCTGCTTGAATCAACTATAAAGAAGATGGGATACAATGTTTCCACATTACCAAATCAAGAGACTTGAGTTTCTTTTGGCCTAAGGAGTATGGTGTAGGGCACCTAAGGCTCTTAGGCATGAATCCAAGGTGTTTATTATGTTAGATTTGTTGTGAATGAAGTTTGGTCCATATTTGTAATGAAGACTCAATTGTAAGGTACAATGGAACATTGGTGTGGTTATAAGACAAGTGACCATTTGTAACCAAGGATTCATTATTTATGAATTCTTGAGTATTTTACTATTTTTAGAATGTTTTAGGTGGATTTGAGTCATTAGAACACCTTTGAATTGAAGGTTTGTAAAAAAGTGCAAAGGTGCAAGAAAGTTGCAAAATGCAAAAAGTTGCTAAAAAGCATTTTTTGCAAATTTGTTGTCAAACTTAAAAAAGGAAGTTGTATGGTCTTCCAACCATCCAAATGGAAGTTATAACTATTGTAAGGCACTTATTTAAGGTCTCCACACATGGGGAAGGCCATTGTACGGACGAGTGAACAATATTTAGTGAATAAAACTCAAAAATTCTACATTTTTCTTTGTTTTTTCAATTTTGTATGGCCTGTATGGATTTGTAGTGGTACAAATCTTATACAGTTGGAATGAGGATTGTGCCAACATTCTAATGAAATTGGTTTTAATTTTTTATCTATTTTGTGCTCAAAGTTATACTAGTTTTAGCAGAGGTAGGTCTAAAATTGTTGTACATTTGAGGGTTTCAACAAGATGGCATCCTAACTTACAAATTGACCGTGGGATTTCAATGCCACTTTGTGGAATGAAAGTTAGGAGAGGTTACTTGAATATGGCAGAGTTTTAGGGCTGTAGGAGTTGGGCAGCTATTTTTACCACCAAGCCCTAGGTTGAACATAGTCTTATGTCTAGTCTAGTTTTGAAGGAAAACGAAGGATCAGGCTCACAAGTTGATTGATTTGACCTAGGTGAAGGGTGTAGAAGAAAAAATAAAAGATGTAGAAGAGATAAAATGGGTTGAAACCAATTTTATGAACCCATTTATTTATGTTTTCCTTGTAACCCAGTCTAAACTGGCCATTTAGGACTGTGACACAAAGCGAGCATAACTTGATGCTAGAGTAGAGTTGGTAATTGATATTTTGGAATCTCATAGGAGTAGTTGAAGTTTTTTTAGTGATGTGAAAACATTGTATGGTCCTTTTTATTTTTTGGGAGTTTGACCATTGAAACTAGGAATTGTTCTAATAAAAGTGCTAGTAACAATTTGTAATTTTTAGTGTTGGGTATTGAGAAACTTCAAAATGGGGGTTTTCTTATTTTTTTGAGTTAGTAAGAAACATTTATATTAGGGGAATGGAGTTCTAACCCAATTTAAGAAGCATTTTCCATTTTAGGCCTATTTGGTGTTAGGGAGTCCCTAATAAGTCTGATTGTCCCAAGTTGTTTGTGAACCCTAGGTTTGAGGATTGGGCTTGTGAAGTGGAGTCCACTTGGAGGTAGAGTATACCTATGTTAGAAGCCCATTTGGGTCAGTCATTAACCTTGGAAGAAGGCCTAGTTTTTTTTTGGAGGTTGGAAGCAAGTTAAGGTGTTGATCGGAGTTGGAAGGGTAGTTTGGCGCTTTTGCTACATACTCTACATCAAAATTCAACAAACCTAAGGAGGAAATAAATTACTTTGAATAACTTATGAAGTCATCAAGTTGTTCTAATGAATCAAGATATTCATGTACTAAGAAAGGAGAATCATCTAGGAATGGAGAATTGAGGAATAAAAATTCAAAGGAAAAACCAACATGCTATCACTATGGAAAACTTGGTCATACTGTAAATATCTATCAAAATAAACATGGTATAAAAATTCTAAACCTAAGTTTACTGGTTAGTATTTTTACTACAAGAAACAAGGACACCAAATACATGAGTGTAGATCAAACTATGGAATGCATTTGCTACACCTAAATTTGAAGGATATTGCTATAGTTGTCAGAAGTATGAGCATAGAAATATGAATGTAGATCATAGACAAAACCTTACTAAAAAAATCAAAGGAAGAATTATGCACCTAATAATGCATGTTCCAAATTTCACAAGTTTGGACATCAAAGGAAGAATTGCAAGACTCAAGTAAGACAAAGATAAAGGCAAAGTGAACATTGAGAAAATTAGGAATGAAATGAATCAAAAATGGAAAAGCAAAACAAAAGATGGAAATAGTGGAGAAAATGGAGATGAGGTCACCCAATCCAATGGGGAAGGTGATCATGTCATCTCAAAATAAGAAAGAGAGGTATGTATGGAACTATATACTTAATTGATATACCATACATCAATTCCTTACATAAAATGTGCCAAAATTTCATATCCACATATGTGAAGATGCATAAGAAAAAAATTGTGAAAGGTTGTTGAGTGTGAGTAAAAATTATCTATGTTGACCAAGCATTGTAGCATAGGCTGAGCACTTCAAAAAATGAATGATAGAGATTGAATGGAATGATAAATATCGAGTAATATGGAAGATACCAAGATGTAATACAAAGATTTAGTTGAAAGGCATCAACATCAATCGAGATAATTGGCTTCCACTCACCTAAGAACACAACATCAATGGATACCCTAAATTGATCAAAAGAAGGTATATAATGAATTTTGAATATATTATCACATACCTTACATTCATATTTTTGAGAGCACAAAGCGATTTGGAAATTTTAGCAACTAGCAAAGATTTCAAGAGTGATTTGATTGAGGAGCTTGAATGAGTGAAGATCTGAACTGTGCTATCTATAACGCCCACACTAGTACCCTATAATAGATCTTGATGAAAAAAATATGATTAAGAGCTAATTAGATTATGATTGACATTTTTGATGATTTAGGAGATCCTAACTGAGACTAAAGTTGAATTTGGTTATTAAAAGTGTAATACCCATTTAATAACATTAGGTTGAATAGATAAGATCACATGGAAATGAAGCTCTATATGTTCAAGCTAGGGACCCAATCCAGGGATTTATGGAATGATTCACTAGTCAAATTAGGAAAGATGAATTAACATTTTCTCTTGTAAGAAATAATAATGGATGTGGATTATAACAACAACAAAACATAAATGGTTGCATTCGTAGATTGTTTTTAAATCATGACGACATAATTTTGGAACATTCTAATAGCTAGAGGGATTAACCCTAGAACACACACGCCCTCATAATGTAATAAAGGGGTATTGCTATGAACGTTGTTATGTTTAACCTGACTAAAAAGATACTAGCTACATGTTCCCATATTAGTGATCTTCACTTAAGACATTTACTAGGATCCACTTATTTGTTTTAATGATGTAATAGTTATGACCTCAGTGTTTCATGGTTATGATAGACAAGTATTGTAATAGTGTTGGAATGGTAATTTCATTATGTTAAGAAAGATAAATGTTGATACACATATTTTGATATTTGCAATGTTTTTAATGTTTTATGGAAATGATTAGATGAAGTTAATTGTATATGTTAATGCGAATTATGTGATATTGGATCATTTTGCACTTATCTGTATGTATTTCTATAATATTTCATTGGACTATTGATGGTTAAGTTGAGTGTGTAAGAAAATTGAGCCATGGAAATTATTCAGGGAAACAAGGTTCAAACCCATGAGAACATGGTAAAGCCAAGGTGAATCTTTGGAAGATTCAAAACCTTATTGTATTGTGTTTGTTTCATAATGTGATTATGCATGGGTGTTATAAGTTTAAGATTGTGATTAATTAGAAACATGTCATCGTGATGTGTGAAGTGTTTTAATCTGTGTGTGTGTCATTTGACACTTGTGTTGTCTATGTGTAGATGACATGTCATATAGGGTTTTTGAGCATGAAGTCACTTAACCTAAATTTAATTCCCCATTAATGAATTAAGTTAACCCACCTTGGAGAGTGTTAGGATGAGTCACCTTCATGATGGAATTCAAATTAAATTTGATAGTAACTTTAAATATCCTAAAAGTGGTTCCCAAGTGTTATTTTGGTAAAAATAAGTCACCCACATGGTATTAGTATAGGCTGGGGGTCAAAATATAACCATAAGTTGGCCTAGGGGATTTAGCAAGCCCTCTAAACTACTCATTTTCAAGCCAATTCGAAAATCAAAGTGTCACATGACTTCTTCCCTCATCCCACCACTTGGTTAAGTCCCTATTGGTAGAAAGTAATGGAGACACAACTAAATACTAGTATGAACACATAGGAAAAGGGAAATATTATTATCAATGAAAAATTTCCTATGGGATTACAATAGTATGATTTTGGAGAAAGAAACCCTCCACATAGTACCTTCTCTCTAACTCCACTAAGAATTGCCTTTACAATGCTAGAAATGTTCTTAAATAGACCCCAATTTGTTTAGGGTTAGGAATAAATTCTGGAATATACTAGTTGACATCCAACGCCAAAACAAAAGTTTCCAAAAGTCATGTTAGAAGTTGGTGTAAAATTAGAAGAATCCAAAAATGGTAGTCCAAGTTCTAGGAGGCATAACTTTTGAACTAGGACTCTGATTGACAAATTGTTTACATTTTTTAAAAGCTCTCAAATTTATTTATAGCCCTATGGATGAGGTTTGTTCCTCCCCCATTTTTTGGGCCCGTATGAGGCCATTTAGTGCCTCAAACTTGACTTTGAAGTGCTCTTAAGAGGTCTCAATGAAACTTAAAATTGCAATAACTTTCTAATCATAAAGTATTTTTACCTAATTCTTTTTCTAGAGTGCTTTAAATTACAAGTATAATAATCTCTCCAAATTACACCCTCTAACTTATCATAATTTTGGATCTATTACAAAATAACCCATTTCCTACATTTACATGTATCCCAAGGTACTTAAAAACTCTAACCCAAAAAACTAATAGTGGAACTATGAGAGTTAGAACCTTTATTTGACCCAAATGGGTATCCAAAAATAAAAACACACTAAACAAAACTATCTCTAAGCATATTTTTGGGTGATACAGGATTGCCCTTACACATTGGATACTCCTACATTAGACACCTAGGATAGATTGAAAAGTGACCCTATCAATTTATGGTAGAGGAAAACCCAAATGGGAAACCTCCACTATTGATATCCAAGTTGAGTCCTCTATTGGCCATCCTTTCCACTTCACCAGGTACTCTTCATACTGCCTATTTTTGGTACTCTTACCCACACGACTATCTAGAATCTCTTCTATCTCCTCCTTCTTAGAAGTAGGAATTGGACATGGCTCTAGCATCAACCCTTCATCTAAACCATCATCATGATATTCTATTATGTCTATAATGTTGAAGATAGGAGAAATGTGAATCCTATCTGGAAACTACACCTCAGATGCATTTCCTGAGTCATGTTTCTTCAAAATTTTACAAGGGCCAAGTTTCTTCATCTTCAACTTGTTGTAAGTACCCACTAGAAACCGTTCTTTTCATAAGTGTACCATAACTAGATCCCCTACTTGGAACTCTTTATGTCTCCTCCTTTGATCTACCCTAGCTTTATACTATTGATTCGTCTTGGTGATGTGAGCATGGACCTCCTCATGTAGGCTATTGATATGTTCAACAAATTCTTTTGCCTTGGCACTAGTCCTCTCCCCTTGCTCCATTTTCCTTAATTATGGTGCAGTCATTGGGCTACTTCCATACACAATTTGGAATGGTGATCTCCAATACTCCTATTTACAGAATTATTGTAAGAAAATTTTGCTTGTGGTAGAACCAAATCCCATCCCTTGGGCTCATCTCCCACTAAACACTTCAGCAAATTGCCCAAATTTCTATTTACCACTTCTATTTGTTCATCAATCTATGGATGATATGTAGGACCGAACCTCAATTTTGTCCTCAACTTCTTGCATAAAGTCCTTTAGAAATACCCCACAAATTTAGTATCTCTGTCGAAAACAATACTTTTTGGGAGACCATGTAGTCTCACCACCTCTCTGAAAAAAAAATCTGCAATATGTACAGCATCATGATTCTTGTGGCATGGGATGAAATGTGCCATCTTGGAGAACCTATCAACCACCTCAAATACTAAGTCATTACCCCTTTGTTTCCTTGGTAATCCAAGAACAAAATCCATACTTATGTCCTCCCAAGGCTTTGATGAAATAGGCAATGGCTGATAAAGTCTAGTATTGTGACTAAATCCTTTGGCTATTTGACATACTTGAAAACTATGAATAAATTTCTTCACATATTGTGACATTTGAAGCCAAAAATAATGTTCTCTAAGAATGGCAATGGTCTTATCTCGACCAAAGTGTCCTTCCATTCTCCCACTGTGTTTCTCTTTGATCAAGTTTTCCCTCATGGAACTCCTTGGAACACATAATTGACTAACCTTGAACAACATGCCATCCTGAATCAAATAATCTAGCCACATGGTTCTATCTATAGTAACAGGTTCTTTACAAACCTTCCACACTTCAACAAAATCAAGATCCTCTGGGTATAGATTCTTGAGTTCATCAAACCCAACAAATTCAACTTGCATTACTGTAAGCAACAACTATCTCCTACTTAATGCATTTGCAACCCTATTAGACCTTCCACTTCTATGCTTCAACACAAATGTATAGCTCTGCATGAACTCTACCCACTTCATATGTCTTTGGTTTAATTTACCCTAGATATTTAGGTACTAAAATGCTTGGTGATCAGTATACAAGATAAATTCTTTTGGCAATAAATAATGACTCCATTTCTTTAAGGCCTGAATGATTGCATAGAACTCCTAATCATAAACAAAATACTTCTTCTTTGCATCATTCAATTTTTCACTAAAATATGCAATAGGCTTACCTTCTTGGCTCAATACAACCCCAATAACACTGCCACTAGCATCACAATCTACCTAGAACACTTTACTAAAATAAAGAAGTGCCAACATAGGTTTTTCTATCACCTTCTTCTTCAATAGTTCAAAACTCCTTGCAACTACTATAGTCCACTTGAACTCTTTCCTATCCCCCCTTATTGTTTCAGTCAGTGGTGCACATATGCCACTAAAATTCTTAATGAACTTTCTGTGAAAACTAACTAGACCATGAAATGATCTCACCTCAGTAGTAAACCTTGGAGTAAGCCATTCCAAGATGGCCTTTACCTTCTTTGGATCCATTTTGAGACCTTCAGATGATACAACAAACCCCAAGTAGACTAACTCTTTTTTTACAAAGCTACATTTCTTCAAATTAATCAACATTTTCTCTTCCCTCAACCTTTCAAGGACACTGTGAATGTGCAATAAATTTTCATCCAAATTCTTACTAAAAATTGAAATATCATCCAAATAGACAATAATAAATTTTTCCAAGAATTTCTTTAGTACCTCATTCATAAGTCGCATGAAGGTGCTTGGTGCATTGGTCAGTCCAAAGGGCATGACTAACCACTTATATAGCACCTCCTTGGTCTTGAATGTAGTCTTCCACTCATATCCCTCTCGTATTCATATTTGGTGATAGCCACTCTTGAGATCTATCTTTGTGAAGTACTGAGCTCCACTCAAGTAGTCCATAAGATCATCCATTCTTGGCAAAGGAAATCGATACTTGATGGTTATTCTATTTGTAGCATGAGAGTCTATGCACATTCTCTACTCTCCATCCTTCTTTGGTGCTAGTACTATAGGTACTACACATGGACTAAGGCTCTCTTGAATCAAACCTTTCCTCAATAGCTCATGAACTTTTTTGTTTAGCTCCTTAGTTTTAGTAGGAGTCATCCTATGAGTAACCTTGTTAGGAAAACTAGCTCGAGGGATTAAATCTACTTGATGACTAATTTTCCTTACTAGTAGCAACTCTTTTAGAACATTATCAGATATGACATCTCCATAATCACTTAATAGGCCTAAAACTTCAAGTGGAATTTCACTACTACCTTCCTTATCTCTTCTAGGAATCAAAGCATAACACATACACTGATGTTTCATACCATCCAAAAAAATTCTTCCATCAACAAGACATATCCTAGCACTACTGCATACCTTTTCACCTTCCTTTATCAAGGGCTTCAGTTTGTGGTGAAATCCATCCTTTGTCAAAGAGTATATATTTTCATGACCATCATGTAAAACATGTCTATCAAATTTCCATGTTCTTCCCAACAATAAATGGAAGACATCCATTGGAATAATGTCACAGAGAACTTCATCATGGTAACTCCTAATCTTGAACTTCACCAAACACTATTCACTAACCAAGACCTTATGATCATCCTTCACCCAATAAATCTAAACGGGTTGGGGGTGTTTCTCCCTTTTGAGCTTTAGCTTAGATACCATCTCCTCAAACACCAAGTTGTCAGTGCTACCACCATCAACAATCACATCACAACACTTATCCTTACACTTGCACCTAGTAGAAAAGAAACTCCTCCTTTGTCTAGGTTTAGTCTCTCCATTTAGTAAGACCCTTTCACTTATGAGAACCTCTCCTCTTTTTGCATCCTCAAAATGCAATGAATGTGCATCCTCATCCACATGAGCAACCCTTTCTTGACCATCAACTCTCCTATTTATCCTTCCTTGTTGTTGAGGGTATTCAAATGCATAATGACCTTCTTCATTTCAATGAAAATAGGTACCATAGAAGCCTCCTCTTCCTCTCTGATCTCCAAAGTTTTGATCATGGGAGCACTTGAAGCCCTCGTTCCTCTGGTTCTTGCTAGTACCCACATCTTTATTTTTCTACTAGGTCTCAAATTAGCCTCCAAGTGATCTACCACTGCCCCTTCATACTTGACCATGCCCTCTTTTCCTTTTTTCAAACCTTTTTTTTAGCTTCTCTTCAACTCGCAAGGAAAACTAGTATGCCTCTTCAATGCTAATCATTCTAACTAGACTGAACTCCTCCCGAATGCTAGGTCATAACCCATTGAGGTAATAGACAACCTTCTCCTTATTAGCTTCTATGTGCCCTACCCTAATAAGAAGTTGATAAAATTCCTCTATATATTCCTGGATAGATTTTCCTACTTGCTTTAACTCTTGCATTTTCTTGAACAAATCAAGCCCGTAATCAACATGAATGAATTACTTCTTTAGTGTGTCCACCATGTGATCCCACCTTGTGATTTTCTCCTTTCTTCTTCTATTCCTTTCCAGCTGAATTTGTTCCCACTAGATTTTTGCATGGCCTTTCATTTTGGCTTTACAAACTTAACCCTCTCTCGGTCCTTGATATCTTCATGCTCAAAATACTCCTCTAGTTCATTAATCCAATCGATCAACTCATCTGGGTTTAGGGTTCCCAAAAACATACCCACATCAATTTTAGGTCTTTTTCCAAGCTTAGAAATGACCCAAAAAAGCCTCTCCTCTACCTAATTTAGGACTTCATCTTCACCTTCCCCTTCGTGTCCAATATTTTCTTCTTCATTTTCTTCCTCACTTTCATTACCTATGGCAACATTCAGTCCTTTACGGATCTCCTACTATAATGCTTGAACTTATCTCTAGAGGGCTCTAACCTTAGGAGTAACAACTCCAACCCTTCCACCACGTTCCCTTCATGGAGGCATCTTCTTGTCATAAACCCACAACCACACAATCCTAGTCAATCTACCTCACAATCGGTGCTCTACGTACACACTCAGGAAAACTTTCTCTAATACCACTTAATAGAGACACAACCAAAGACTAGAATGAAAACATAGGAAAATAAAAATATTATTATCAATAAAAAATTCCCTATGGGCTTATAATAGTATGATTCTGGAGAAAGAAATCCTCCACACAGTACCTTCTCTCTAACTCCACTAAGAACTGCCTTTACAATGCCAAAAATGTTCTTAAATAGACCCCAATTCATTTAGGGTTAGGAATAAATTCTAGAATATGCCAGTTGACATCCACCACAAAAATCAAAGGTTCCAAAAGTCATGTTAGAAGTCAGTGTAAAATTAGAAGAATCCAGAAATGGTAGTCCAACTTTCGGGAGGCATAACTTTTGAGACAAGACTCCGATTGACAAACTGTTTACATTTCCAGAAATCTCTCAAAGCACTTTACAGCCCTACAAGTTTTTCTCATCCCCCATTTTTCAGGCCCATATGAGGCCATTTAGTGCCTCAAACTTGACTTTGAAGCACTCTTAAGAGGTCTCCAAGAAACTTAAAACTGTAATAACTTTCTAATCGTAAAGTCTTTTGACTTGAATTTTTTTTTAAGTACTTTAAATTACAATTATAATCATCCCTCCAAATTACACCCTCTAACTCATCATAATTTTGGATCTATTACAAAATAACCCATTTTCTACATTTACACATATACCAAGGTTCTTAAAAACTCTAACCAAAAAATTAATAGTGAAACTATGAGAGTTGGAACCTTTATTTGACCCAAATGGGTATCCAAAAATAAAAACACATTAAATAGAAACTATCTTTAAGCATATTTTTGGGTGATACAGGATTGCCCTTACACCACTAGATGCTCCTACACCAAAAAGATACAAGGGTGTAAGAGGAGTTGGTGGGGATAGAAGTGGAGGTCTTTTTTAGGGAGCTTGTGCCAAACCTAATGGTTGTCCACCCACTCTCTAATTGTAGAGAAAAATAGGGTTTTAGAGGAGGGAAGCCCGTCATCACCACTTCATAGCCATTAGCTTGGAAGGAGGTTAGTGCTTCATGCCATGAATTTTCTTATCTCTTATGGAGATTGCAAAAATTTTCTTGTAAGGTTTATGTGTTGCATGTGGTGTATGTATTAGTTGTTGTGTATGTAAATGAGCATGTTGTATTTACTATCATTTGATCTTGTTTCTTGAATTTTTTTGTGGTGGATTGAATGTTGTGTTGGGTGTGAATGCTTCACTTACCCTTGGGAGGGAAGAGAAGCCTTGGGGTGAAGGGGTTAGTTGCGCTTTACATTGAAGTTAAGAAATCCTTCTCTTGGAGAGGGGATAGTTTTCATGGAGTATGGGCTCCACTGAAGTTGTATGCCTTTCTATTGTTCTATGGGAGGTATAAGTATGTATATGTGAAGAAGAGTAAGTGTTGATAGCCTTGTTGAGGCATGTGTTATTGATAACCTTGTTGTGGCATATTTCTTGGAAGCCTTATTGAAATATTACAATTGGAAGATTTGTTTATTCACAAGGATATGGCATTCTCCTCTTTGAACCTCCACCCAATGTTTATGATTCCATCTATGAATCATTCTGCAAGCCTTGGTTGGGAATTTTAAATGTGTTGTCAAACTGAGGTATTCATGTTGGTTCATGTTATTGTGATGTTGTTGAATGAATCTCAGTTGATCCTTGTTTCCCCTAGCATAGGGGTGGCCTCCTTGAGGCCTAGGTTAGGAGGTGAGCCTCCATGGTTCTATGATTTTAATCTTTGTAGGTTTTGATGCATTTGGGTATTTGGAATTCATGAAGATTTCATTGCATAAGAGGAGGAAATACTTTTGTAGTTGGTTTGATAATGGAGCAGAAAAATCCATCTTGTTATGTGAGTCTAAATGTATTGTAAGAGGATGTTATTATCTTAGTTAAACTATCAAATGGAAAGGTTATGAGCATTAATGTGTAGTTAAAAAGTATCTCCATTGTGTTTAATTGATACGTTGATTCCAACACCTTGTGTATTATGAGGGTATCATGGAAGAGAAATTCATTGTAATGATATTGTTGTCTTAATGTCTTGAATATGAGTGTATTGATGTGAAGAGTTAAGCATCATTATAGAATATGCATTCTAAGATCATGGATTTGTATTTGACTTATGATCATGTTATGAATATTAATCAGGAAATTAAAATACTTGACAGTTCATGAGTTGTATACATAAGGTTTCTCCAATCTTCTAAATCCATAGATAAGAATAATCAGTTTTGTTCATATAAGAGTTATGTCATGTTTCTATATGTGTTTCTGTGTTGAGATTATTGTCCAAATGAATCAATAAGATCATTAATTTAGACTATCATAACATAATTTAGTAACCCCTAATGTATCATTGCAATAAATATCATGGTAGGATTAAAAGAAAATTAGCTTGAGAAGAATACATAGACCAAATACATATGGAAACAATCCTGTAGGTGTATATTATGTCCTTTGGAAAATGTATGGGGAAAGAAAATAATTCCTTCCCCAAGATTATAGACCATTAAAATAATATAGAGAATATCCTAAGAATCTTATGTATAGCATGATAATAAGACAATATACTATGGTAAAAGATGAAGACTCAAATAATAATAGCCAACTAACTCCTAAGTATTTTGTGAATGAAGACCAATCAAATTATGTCACAATATCAAGAGAAAATCTTCATGTCAGAAACCTAGGTGCTCATTTTCCCTTAGATCTAGGTAAAGAAGAAAGTACCATATAAACATTTCCCTATAAAAGAAAAGAAAATCAAACAAAAAAATAATATAAAATAAAGAAACTTGAAATATGAGTATGGGAACCATTTGATAAAGGTACAAAGAAAATTCATTAAAGAAAACATGTTGGGTGGGAGGAGAAAATGATGGTCCCCACACTTTCCTAGCACCTGAAAAAAAAAAATTTGACTTTGTTCCATGGCAGGACCATCTTCCTAAGTGCTCCTTGCCTTTCCTTGGATGCATGTAATATGGTAAAAGACAAAACTACCTTTACTCTGACCTAAGTCAAAACACCTACATTGGACACCTCCTTCCTTGGTTTAGGTAAGTGCACCACCCTAGACGATTTGGCACTTTGGAATACGGGAGAGTAGTCTTAGGATAATGTGGCAAGAAGATGTTGGGATCCTTGGAAATTGATAGTTGGTGCCTAGTTGGAAGAGAAGATGCATTATAAATAAGAGATGTTGGGATGTAATGTTAAGTAGAGTCAAGTGGTGGTAGGTGGGTTAGGTAGGTTAAGGGGTAAGAAATGTTATTAATGGAAGAATTAGTGATTAGGTTGTAAATAAACATAGGGAATAGGAAGGATGATTGGAAAATATAGGAATCATAGCTCATAGTAATAGAGCACTTAATTTAGTGTTAAGTTAATATATGAGACTTTATAAGGTGATTGGGTTTAGACATTTGTATTACTTGTTAAAGTGTTAGGGAGAAGGGTTGAGTAGGGTGGAGACATAGATAATAAAGTATGATTTAGGTTACTAATCTATAAGTATTTATGGTGTTTTTATTTTGTCATCATATCGTAGTCATGGAAAGAGGTAAGGTAGGACAATAGGATAGTGTAGAGATAGTTAAGAGACTAAATAGTGGTGATTATATTTTAATCCTTGTTTGGACTTTTATAATTCTTTATTTACTTAACTTCATTTGTTAATAATGGTATGACCCTTAGATATGATATAAACTTAACGAATTTATCTTCGTATAGAAATGATCCAACTTAGATGTTAATCAACACTAAAAAATTTGATAACTAACAATAAGGTTTTAAAGAAATTGAAATTGAATAAATAGTATGTGTGTATGCTTCTTCTATAGAAAAATAACATTATGGGATTAAGTTAATGAAAATAAAATGCGTAAGAGCTCATTAGTATTTCTATACCTAAATAAAATAAAATAAAAATAATAAAATAAAATAGAGTAGAATTAGACATAGGCCTTAATGGGTTTAGGTTGCGCGCGCGCGCACACACACACACACACACACACACACACACACACATATAATCACCTAAAAATGATCATCTAGACTATTAGCCCCCTTCTCAGCATTTTGGCTAAATTAATTTAATCATTTACCTAGACCAAATTGCTAATAATCAATTTATTTGATTATAACCTATAGTTTGACTATGCTATCCTAAGTTCATTATTTGATTAAAAGAACATGTCCCCTTTTAATTAAATAAAACACCCCATTATTCTAACCCACTTAAAGTGCACACATAAAGTCCTTTTTCTATTTTACAATTAAAAGAAAAGGCTTGTGAGACTTTTGTCTTATGTGACAAGTCAACTTATATTCTATTGGTTGACTTGTGTGTGCACATGGATCACTCCTCTTTTCGAATTCCACCGTTGATCATCCACCACCTTCATCTTGATCTCTACTGTCCATAAAAATTTAAAAGGGAGAGATCTTTCCCCCTCAAAGGATCCATCCATCTTTTGAATATTGTTATGATGCAGGTTTTCCAATAGGTTTCTTTGGAGCTTTGTGGAGAACTTCTCATTTCTTGTCTCATTCTCTCATTCCATCATATTAGCATAAGATCATATGGAATTCTTAGCATAGTTGCATGTTAGTTTAGCTTTGATTCTTGCAATAATCTCACATAGTTTAAATAATGGTATTGTAACACTCTCATTCACATTCTAGCATAGCTGCATCTTGCATTTCCATTCAAGTTTAGTCTTCCATCTTGCATTGCATCTTTGAGGAACTCATTGTAGACACTTGCATTCCATCTCTTGTCTCAAAGAACATCCCATTGCATGGTTTACTAGCAAGAAGCACATTTCTAAGGCTTGGCTGAGAGCCTTCATGTTTGAATACTAGCTCCTTGCACTCCGTGGATAGGGAGCTCTAAGCCGGCACCTAAGCATTCCAACTCATGGAATCGTTTGGATAGAATAGTTTAGAGTGTGACACAAATCAAGTGTACAACACACACACACACACACACACACACACACACACACACACACACACACACACACACACACACACACACACACACACACACACACACACACACACACACACATATGGTAAGTCAACTCATAATTTAAAACATCTCAGATAGCTATAAACATCTTCATATTTGCAAAACTATTGAATTGTTGCAACTACATGGATGGAAAAATTGTCTTTCACATTCCTACACGAATTGTCTTACTTTAGGCATAGAATTTAGAGTCAAAATGATAAAACATCTAGTTCCTATGTTATAACTCAGAGTTCCAATGAATGTTAGAAAGCAATCGGACTTCCAGGGAAACTTGAGTGCAGAATTTTGAATGAAAACAAATTTTCCACAACAAATAAAATTATCATTAACTCAATGAATGCATAAGAAACATTCTAAGATTTTTTAGGAAATATGATTTTTTATATTCCAGGCACCTCATACTTTGATAAGATTTTCATAATAAAGTATAGACCTATATAAATATTACCATTCAGTTACCTTTCAAAAAAAAAATTGTTGGTTGTGTTTTGCCTTGTAAATTTTGGGCATGACACTATCTATCTAGAGAAGAAAGAACTTCAAACCCTAACTATGATTATGGATGTTTCATCAACTTTCAAAATGAGTCAAGAAGTTATTAGATTCCAACTGGTGAAGAGTGACTCTTTTCCTCCACCAATTTTTTGTGCTATTCTAGATATTGCTATGAAAGGAGACTCAATGGGTGTGCTATCCTTGATACCACCTAAAGTCATTATAATCCATGATGTTAGAAGTTGTTATATGTGTAAAATTGGAGAAGTAAGAGATTATGAAATCAAAGAATCTTATGCGAATCTATGAAATGAAGGGATCTTGAAGGACCAATTTCAAATTATTGAGAGAAAAGGGTTAACTTGTGCCCTAGAATTCTTGAAGAATTAAAAGGTTGAATGGATTAAAGTTGTTTTGAGTAGAATCCATGACATGAAATGCTAGCTATACAATGGACTAGTGGAGATTATGGAGAATATTATTCATATGGTTACATGCTATCCAACCCTAGATAGGAAGAAAACCATGCAAAGCCTAAGTCATAAAGAAATTGAGGCAAACACATGAGTCAAGTGGAATGGATGTGGTCTATCCATTACAAACATCTTTGATCCACTAACTGAATTTTTAGTGAGGGTTATATCTCACAAATTCTATAAATCAATATTATTGAATAGTGTGCCTTGTATGGTTGTGGATCAAGCATGAAAGATTGTAATGAAAGATCATGAGTATGATCTTGCTGAGCAATAGAGGCTACAACTTGCTGAGAATTTGACATCTATAAGAAAATAAAAGAATTCAATGTGTAAATTTGGCTCCCTCATTGTGTATTTTATTTTATATAAAAAAGTATTTTCTTGTTATTAATGGTGTTGTATGGGAGCAAGACCAACCAGTGACAAGAGAGATAAATGAGTATATTACTCAATTAGGAGAAAATTTTGAGAATCTAATGAATACTTATTTTGATGAATTCAAGAAAAGGATGAAAAGAGGAATGAGGATACCTAAAGAGTTGTTCATGAAATATCACAATGAAAAAAAATTTCTTGTAGATGTAGATAACACTTTTGTACAAGTAGTGAAGTTGAGGAAGGCTTCATTGCTTGTTTTAACTATGGGATTTATAGTGACATAGTGAGTGCAAACATTGATACACTATTGAAAGAAGAGATAGATGTTGAGGCCAAACCTTTTGGTAAATATTAAGAAGCCAAAGAAATAATTTCTAGAAATAGGTTAATTGGAGGGGGGGGTTGAATCATTATTCTACAAACTTTTTCCCACAATTGAATATTGTTAATTACTTTATTACTTGCATATGAAAGTAAACCAAAAATGATGAACAATGAAGATAACCACACACATAGAGAAATCATAAAACCATTATTTGTTAACTAGGGAAACCTTGGTGGGAATGATACCCACTAGATGATTCACTAAACAATAGGATCCTGTTAAGGATATTGACCCTGTTAGGAGTCTATGAAGTACATATAGTGTCTCTAGTCCCTATTAGGAGACTAGGCCTTGTTAGAAGCCTCAACCCTATTAGGAGTCTCTTCAACCCTATTTGAAGTTGGTAGAAAAAATACAAAGTATGCAAGAAGAGCTCACTGCCCTAACATGAAATTATACAATTCAATTCTTTGTAAGAATAGATATACATACAATACTTTTTGTCTTTGTAAGAATAGATAACAAAAGTAAGTACACAAAATTTCCTTCAAAACATAATAGTTTTATTCATATTTTGATGGATCATTACATTCCTTATATCTCCTTTACATTGATACATAAGTACATAAGTGTACTCCCCCTTACACATGCAATACACAACTATACAATTTCCTTCTACATAATACTCCCCCTTTGACATCAATGGAAAAGGTGTCAAAAAATAAAACTATATCAACAAAAATTGGGTGGTCTATTCTTGATCAACTTGACCTCCTAGAAAAGCAATCTACATATACAATTTTCAGTCTTTCCATTTCCTTCTTCTATTTCTCCTACACTATATCTAAAATATTGATTAGTGCACATAGTGCATAAGATGCCACTTCAACTATGCTCAATTCAGAATAGGCAAATTTGTCATAGGAATTCTTAGCTACAAGAAATTCCTCCAATTGACTCTTTAAAATATTGATCTTTGTTGAAATTTTTTTTCTAAGACTAGAGAATCTCTTTTCTACCTTCTCCTTAGCAGATTCCAAGCCTCTAATCACATCATGTATCTTCTCAACTTCTACTTTATAGTCCTCAAAACTAGTCTCTGGAAGTTGTAACTTAGCTGTGAGTGTTTCAAGTTCATTCAACCTTCCCTTTATTTGGATCTCAAAATTAGTCATGTACTTGTATGAAAATGCACGTTTTCCATACAATCTCTTCCCTTCATCATTGTACTTTCTTAGTTTCTTGATGCTTCCATCAAGAGCTTTCAAATCATTTCTCACTTTAGTGCACATTGTATCAAACAATGATGCATCATGCTTTGACTATACTTACATTGAAGCTAATTTTTCTAGAGTTGTGAAATCTTCATCAAAGATCTTTACCAACTCTTTGTCCTTTGATTCAAATTCTTAATTTTCTATATTGTGGTAACTATCTTCTACAATCCATCCAAAACTTTAGTTAATGTCTTCTCCAAAGACTTTACTATTTTTTTCTTCTCATACAACTTGCTTAGTGAGCTCATCAATCCTTGTTGATCTTCATCATCTGATGACATTGAAACTATTTCTACTACTATTGGAGAGATTGTAAGAGTAATTTCTTTCTATTTAGCCTTCTTCTTCTCTTCCTCAACTCTCTTCTTATCTTGTTCCAATCTTTATGCTTGTTTCCTTACATCCTCTTCAACTTTCTTCCTGTTTTCTTTAATTCTCTTTTCCTCTGTTAACCTTTCTATTTATTTATTCTTCTCTTCTTCTCTTCATGTTCTTCTTCTTCTTCTCTTCTTCTTCTTCTTCTTCTTCTCTTCTTCTTCTCTTCTTTTTCTCCACTTCTCCATCATCATCTGAGTTAGAGTAAGCTATAATATTTCCAACAATAGTTTGTCCATAAGTTGCAAATGGATTTTCTTTTGTGTCTACAATTATGTGCATACTATCCATTTGCATGTATTCAGTACCCATAACAATATTTGGTGATGAAAGTGTTTGTTGTGTCCCCTCTACTTCTTCCTCATTACTGGATGGTGTACTTTCTTGTGTATTGACTGGGCTATAAAGCTTTGATTGCACACTCACCTTTGGCACTATGGTCATGTACTTTACAATTGCTTCCTTTGTTTCTTTTCTTACATCCTTATAATTACCTCCCCTCAAAAGAATTTCTCTTCTTTTTTTCCTTAATAAGGGCTCAATACCCTTCAAAATTGTGTTTGAGTCTTCCTTAGAGTCAACCTCACATAGTTTATTAATCATAGAGATCTTCATATTCATATCTTCTTCCAAAACTCTCTTTTGCCTATTTATAAGCCTATTATATAGACCTTCTAGTATATGATTTTGAATACTATCAAACTTCTTATACCTCAAAATCATATTTCTTACACATGCATTCTCTAACTACCTTCTATCCATATTACTATACAAGTTATAATACTTATTCAACTGTAAAAAATTGTCATCATTAATAATTTGTATGTTTAGGTTTTCTACCTTTGGTTTTCATGCTCTCTTTCTAGATATATTTTTGCCTTCCTACGCATCTTGCACTATTGGCCTATCTCTAGCTTCATCCTCAGAACTCTCTCAATCACTTACTTGCATCATTTTCCTCCTCTTTCCTAGTCCACTAGTGGTCTACTTGACCCTTTTCTTTGATAAAGGTGTAGGTTCTTGCTTTACCTTGACCAATCTCTCAAATTTTCTCTCTATTATATATGCTTCTACCTCTTGCTACTTCCTAGGCTACTCACTTCTTGTCTTTATAGGTTGCACTTGGATGACTGTTGCATAAGGTGCAATGGGGATCTGTGCATATGGATGTGCTATTATCACACCTTCTAAAGGTCTTACAAAAACAATAGGAGTTGTTGCAATTACTTTAGTCTATTCACTTGCTCTCATCTCCATCGTAATACCTTTTACCTCATTGCATTCTTCTCTTGTCATTCTTGATTCCTTAAGGACAAAATCAATAATTTTCTTTACTTTTTTTTCCTCTCTTTGGTGTGTAGTTCAAAGTGAAGTACTCTCATTTTCTCCTCGTAAGTTCCCCATGTAGGGCACTCTATGTCCTTATCTGACTAGAGTATGATCTACACATACCCTTCTATGAGTTTTTCCCTCATCTCATATCCCATGGGCTCAATAAACTTAACCCTTGGTACAAGAACTTCCATATAGATGTTATCATTTTCCACTATGAAGCATAATCTATCCCTATATTTCTCCACCATGGAGGGAGGTAGCCTATAACTGTATTTCATTTGTTTCTAAAAGTTTTTCATTATCCTATCAATGTCATTATCTCTAACATCTACTAACTTTGATCTATAGCATTGATTCACCATCTTAATTGTACACTCACTGCTATCCCAATTTGTCATTCCAAGGAACTTCTTTGTAGCATAAAAGAATAGATGAGTCAATAGGGACTCAAAAATGAAAACTACACTCTTTATTTCCTTCAACTTTGCAATGTTATCCAATAATTGCAATATAATAATCTTGCATAAATTAAATTTTATTCCTTGCATTGCCAAATTATATAAGCTGTATGAATAAATTTAGTTGTTATAGAGTTAACCCTTGATCCATGGTTGAACTTGTACCCTAATATCTTTCTTAGTATCTTTACTCTTTTGTCTTGAATGGAGTCTACCTTCATGTTCCTTCCATCAAACCTAGTGTTCATGTTCATCTCAAGCATCTTCCTGAAATTATTCTCATTAATAGGATTGCAGCCTTCATTACTCAATCCTATGACCTTATGAATTAGGTCATTGCCAATAACAATCTACACATCACCTAACTACAACATATCATCATGTACCCTACTCAAAATAATTTAGTTCCAATCATGATTGTTGAATTTCAAATAAAACATATACTCCACTAGATTTAATCCATCTAGGTGCATATACTTAGACTTCAAGGACAATTCATTGATACACATTTTTCCTAAATCCTAATGATATCATCATCACCAATACTTTCTATCTTCCAGTGAATATAGCTTCTGATATCGTCAACATGTAGTACATACTCTAAAACTTGCAAAAATGCACCCATTAGGTCATCCAAAAGTGACACAAATGGATGCTTCTTGAAAACATACTATGGTCTATTACTCACATTATACACATTTTGGCTAGCCATTTAAACTATATAACTATAAACACTAAAAAACTAGATTCAAACTTCACAAAATACCTTAAAATCACAATTTAGGGCTTATATAACTTTTCACTTCAAAACCTTCACTTCACACTTCAATTCATTGTCAAATTTCTCTCCAATTCTCTCAATACACTTCACATGAACAAATGGTACACACAATCTTGCTTGTGATTCTTAAATCATTTCAAATCACATTGTGCATTAAATGTGTATCTACCACAAATTCAAATACTATCTCTATTTACTAGTAAGCTTGAATTCTCAATTCTTGCCCACTATAATCATATCAAGACTTGTGCACTTGACCATAGCCTTCTCTCTATGTCTTTAACCTCTTGTTAACTATGCAACTTCCAACTCTCTCTCTAACATCAGTTCTTGGCCAACTATTGTACCATCTCTACTAAAGCTTCTTAATTTAGGTAGGATGAAGCATAAAATTTTTTTGACTTCAATGTCTTATTAGGTGCATCAAAATACTATTCCTCCAAAATTGTATAAACAATTTTCAAATTTTTAGCTATCACAAATGTTTCTTTGAATTCATTAACATGTTCCTTAATTTCTTTCTTCTGACTGTTGTGACTACCATTATCATTTCTCCTATTAAGGTTCCTTCTATCCATTCTATAATATCTCACCGTGTGTCCAAAATTATTACATAACTAACATACAAGTCCATTTCTTCTCTAATTAGTTCTATTCTGGTTCTTATGTTCTCTACAATTCCTCACAATGTATCTAGGTTTGTTACACTTGTAACACACAAATTGGTTCTTCTCTCTATTAGATTTATCTCCATCATTGGGTTTTTTTGTGATCTTCCTCTTTCATTACCTATAGGGTTAGTATTCCTAAACATTCTGTTATTTTCATTATTACCATCAAACTTAGGTTTCTTACATTCTACTACCTTATGTCCATAACCATGACAATTATAACAATAGAAATCAGTAATGGGTTTAAAAGACTTACATGTGAAATCTCTTTTCATGTGTCCAACTTCATTACATATCAAGCATCTACTTTTGAACTCACTTCTTACTTCCTTGGGTGGTTCATCTTGCTTAGGTTTATCAACTTGCTCTGTTTTCTAAGGTTCATCATGTTTTGCTAATAAGTTAATTAATTCTACTTCCTTTGATAATTTAGTAAATGTAGCCAATAATGGCGTGTTGTGATGGTTAAGTTGTTGAGTTGTTATCCTTTCCATCAAGGTTTGAATATAATGGGGATGAGGTCCCCCATTTGTGGCCTCACTAGTTCATAGCTCCAGGTCAAAGCATTTACCCTCCTTTTAAAAAAGATACTTTAGTAAATGTGCTTGATTCTACCTTATTCAGATTAGATTCCTTAGGGGATTCAATAAATGGATCTAGTTCTCTTCTAATTTCAACTTTCTTGGCGAATTTCTCTCCAATCACATATCCAAGTCATTTCTTGTCATAAGAAGGTCTCTGGTGAAATATCTACTGATCTATCTTTTCACTACTAGAATAAAGTTTCTCTAACTATTTCTTAGATTGTGTTAATTCTCCTTCCACAATGATATTGTACTTTTCTAATTCTACATGTTCAATCTTGATAGTATCTAGTTTAGATGTACCTTGTTAACTGTGATCTAAGGTTTGCAATCTCAATTTTCAGTTCAGGTTCATTCTTGCCACCATTTTTCTTAAGACTCAACTTAAGTTCAACAATTTTTAGTTCATGTTTCAAAATCTCATTTTCTTTCTAGATATTTCCTACTTCATCATAATCACTAGTATACACAATTGACTCCTTGCTAGATTTTAGATCATCAATCTTGTCTTTGAGTTTAGCAATGATAACTTTTGCATATTCATATCTATCTTTTAGGTTATCTCTTTCTTCAGTAAGAAGGTCAATCTACTCAAGATCTTCTTCAAGTTTTTTCTTCAACCATTCCATATTTTTAAGGATCTTACTCAAGCTGTTAAAATTCTTCTGACTAACTGTGCTCTGATACCAATTGTTAGAAATAGATAATACCGAGAGTGGGGTGGGGGGTGGGTCAATTATTATTCTAAAAAAATTTCCCACAACTATATATTTTTAATTACTTTATAACTTGCAAATGAAAGTAAACCAACAATACTAGATAGTAATTATAACCACATGCATAGAGAACTCAGAACACTATTATTTTTTAACTAGGGAAACCCTAGCCAAGGGAAAACCCTGGTGGGGATGATACCCACTAGATGATTCACTAAACAATAGGATCTTGTTAAGGATATTGATCTTGTTAGGATTCTATGAAGTACATATCCATATTAGGAGACTAGGCCTTATTAGAAGCCTTTCATGCCCAAAATTTGAACAAGACACACATACATAATATTCAATTTTTAATTCTTTAAAAAAAAATTAAGAAATCATATCAAATTATTGATTGATTATTTTGCTACAATTTTTCAAATACTTTTACTCATTTTCAAGAAATATTTAAAGTAAAATATATTCATAGTATTGGAAAGTCCTTTCAAATATTACAATCATAATTGGATCCTTACAATAACAAAATTCCATGAAGATCTACTTTTGATTTTTTTACAATACATAACTTTTATAAATGTTCATAATAAATCATCTTCAAATCTTCAATAGAAAAGAAAATCTTCCAATCTTTTCTTCAACCCATATCCATTTAGAAATCTATAGAAAATAACTCTGAAAACCATGGAGAGCTCACCTCCTAGCCTAGATCCTTATGAGACCACCCACCAATCTTGGAGAACCAAGACCAACTAGGAAACAATCAAGCACAAACACATAAATCAATAATACAGGATGTAATATTTAACACCTTTTTTGAGCTTATATAGTAGGTTACCAAAGTAACCAATAGAATGGGTGAAGGTGTGCCTAGAAACCGTAAGGAGAAGCCAAATGTAGGAAACCAAATTTTCCTTCACAAGGAATACAAAATAAATATCAACTCTCACAAAATTTCTCCCCTTATCACCCCCAAAGTGCATAACATGTATTGGCACATGCAACCCATACTACATGCTTATCCCTCTTCCTTCCAAGGAATAGACTTTGCACTCAAGGGATAGGCCCAACTAACCCCTTCACTCGAAGACCACTTCTTCCCTCCCAAGGGTGATTGATATCCTTCCACATCCATAACATCATACTCTCAAAATCAAAGTACAAATAAGGCAATAGAAATTCATCCACACCCAATAATATAATAGGGACAATGAACAATACACATGCATCTATAGAAAAATCTACACATATTTTATTTTTATTTTTATTTTTAAAAATACAACATATAATTTCTAAAACATGGGAAAAGCTCCAACCTTTCTCCAAGCTATGGAAAAATAGCCGATTTAATAAGAGCCCTCTATCATTCCTTGATCCAATCTCTAAAATAGAAAATATCTAAAACTAGAGAGTGGGTGAATGAATACCCTATTTTTAAAATCCCCTTTAATACAAAAAAAAAACTCAACTCCTTTTTCTCCACTATGAGATCGAAATATCCCCTTTATTCCACCTAAGTTTTCCTATTTGATTAGAACTCTAACTCATTGAAAATAAGGTGAGAAGTTGGGTAAGATTTCTTTCATTTTCGTAATACTTGAAAAATGGAATTTTAAAAGGGTTAAAAAGTGATTTAAACTAAAGTAAAGTCAAAATTAAAGCCCTAACATATAGTACTAACATGTAGGTAACTTAATTTTACCAAAAGAACACCCTAGGACTCTAATAAAACCCTCTAAAGTCACCTTAAACTTAAAATCCGAATTTAATCTAATAAAAGCCTTCATAAGATATTTTTATGTAAGGGGATAAAAAATTAAACATTTCTAACTGGTTAGGAATAAGGTTGGGTGTCTTTTTCCAATTTATTCTCCTAACTTTCCACTTAAACAAATAACAACACAAGTGTCAAGTGACACTATAAAATATACATTTAACATTACGAGTGACAAATCAATTTTCACAAAAAGAATATAATCTAAAACACTCATTCATATCATGTTCACAAAGTAAAATACTTAACAATGAGGTTAAGATCTCTTCATTAGATGTAACCTTGACATTCTTAGTGAATACAAAGCTATAGTCTTGGTTCTCTATTTTACTATGGTTATTTCCTACACACTCAAATTGCATATCAGTAGTCCAAGATAAATAAATCATATGCATGTATAAATCCTTTATAAAATCTATATTCATAACTTAATGAAACATAAAATATTTATTGATTAAATTTCAAATAACATATTTCTATTTCTAAGCTATTATGCATATATAATACTAACATAATTAAACTAAACATGATATGACTATTTTACAACATGTCATGATTTTCACATATATGATCCATATGATATTTGCATTAGAACATAATTTCCTACACATTAATAAAATTAGCAACCAAGTACATGAATGTAAATAATCATCGAGCATCATCAATAAGTTCTAACATCATAAATAATCACCATAAAATAAAGTGTCTCATAGTATCAAATAGTCAGAATAGCAATCCAAAATAGTCCTACATATAACAAGGTCTCAAAATACAAAGTATCTAAAATGAAAATAAGAAGCTATGCTATGATGAGTTTAGATGAGGTGTTACATCCTCCTCCCCTAGGCATGAACATCCTCCTAGAGTTCATCAAAGAGATAAGGGTACTATGATCTCATTTGAAGTACATTCACTCATGAATGCATGGATTTGTTTGCTTGATACTCCATGCCTTAATGAGTTTGATTCTATAGATTGCCTTCTTGGTTGGAGTCCATCTCATCATAAAATAATACTGGGTGATGAGGTTTTTTTTTAGGAGTAGTCCAAATAATCATCTTGTTTTCAATTAAAATTACATTTTGTGGCTAAAGCTTGATAAAAACATTTACATACCAAAATCAACTTAACCGTAATTCAAGTATCAACATCAAAATTATCACCTAAATAAATATCTTCAAAAATAAATTAAATAAATAAATAAGAAATAGTTTCTTAACATCATCAAATGATCATTTGAATCATTAAATATTAACACATGTGCAATAGGTTCTCGTCTTATTCTAATACTCTAGTTTTATCAGTTATAGTATATACATATAGAGACACAATGTATACACAGGTGCCTCAAGCATAAAGAATCTAATATTATCTTATATAGAAAATTACCATAGAAAAACATATTTAAAAAAGTACTAACTAGGAGGGGTCCTACAAAGCCTCAACCCTATTAGGATTTGGTAGAACAAATACAAAGTATGCAAGAAGAGCTCACTGCCCTAACATGCAATTATACAATTTAGTTCTTTACAAGAATAAATATGCATACAATACTTATTGTCTATTGTATTTCACACTTTCTCTAATCAAAAATAAATTTACATATCACCAGATTCACAAATATTGCATAGATCACATATATTGCACAAATCACATATCACATATCATTCTTGTACCACACTTATCTTCACAAGATAAGATCTTAACTTATACCTCACATCTTCATAATTATTTTCCCAATCAACCTTCATGTCTTCACATGATTGACATAACATAAAATAACTTATGCAATAATATCCACATAGTTGGATCATCATGACTTAGTAATTATTTTGTAACCAAAATAACTCCTCAAGTCGTACAACTCTGAATACTGATATGCGCTGTTATGTTCTGTTAAATACTTATACTAGTACTTTAACCATATCTTGCACTATACTATCCATACACTCATGTACATTGGTACACATCATCATGATAATATCATAGAGATTCCCTAAATTTTTCATAAGCTAATTCTCAATGAGTCATCTATACACATCACATTTGATCTTTGTGTTGCTGCAAACTATCTAACACTTATATAATTTTCTATCTCTAAATGCATAAATAAAATGTTGAATACATGTTGCCATAAATGAAAATCAGCAATACATCTATATAACCATATTTCCAATAAGAATTACTATGAACAGAAAGATAGCTTCCAAGGAGAAGAAAAGGAAGAAAATGATTGAAGATCTTGAAGCTAAATTGAGAATCATAGGAAAGGGAAAAGAACCATTACAATTGACACAAGGTCTTGGTGAAGATGAAGAAAAATAAAATGGTGATGAGGAAGAGGAAGAAGAAGAAGGTGATAAGGGAAAGTCCCTAGTTTTCATGCCATTGAGAAAGAAGGTTCAAGGAAAAAAGAAGAAGCTGACAGTGACACCCATCTCTCCTCCATCATCAAACAAGCCAAGGATCATGGTATTATTGAAACGTATCACGGGAACAATCATTATTTTGTCACTGATATCAAACCTACTACTTTCTGGTCAAAAAATTGCTAACTTTGGTCTGAATGCTATCATTTTATTGATTGATGAAGAGGATTTGAAAAGAAAGGATAATAAGAGTACTTATAGAAAGTTTGAGCTATATGGAAATGAGGGAGATTGTTGTAAAAGAAGGTGGTTGAAGTATAGAAATGAGGGAGACTATTGAAACCTATAATGTGAATAATCATTATTTTGTCACTAATGTCAAACATTCTACTTGTTGGTAAGACAATTACTAACTTTGGTCAGAATGCTATCATTTGTTTGATTGATGAAGATGATTTGAAAAGAAAGGATAATAAGAGTAACTAGAGAAAGGTTGAGTTATATGGTGTATAAAAGGAGTACTAAGACCAAGTGATGATATAGTGTATTATTTATCTACTTAAGTCTAAAATGAAAGGATATTTAAGTGAAGACAAGAAGAAGACCAAGAAAAAATAATGTGTCTGCCAAGCCTAAATAAGCAAACAGTGTAAACCAAGCACTTAGTTCAAGTCAAGCAAAAAGATGGTTATCGTCAAGCTAAGAAAAGTTCAGTTTGTGTCGAGTGTCAACAAAATTTAGTTTGTGTCAAGTGTCAGAGATGGAATTAATGATTGAGTAAGACTTAGTTCATACTAAGCAACCTAGTATTGACTGGGCATCAGAAGCATGTTATTGTCAAGTGACAACATGTTATTTTTGAGTGATAGTATAAAGATTTTCAATGAAGATTTGACAAATTTGAGTTGACAAAATTGATTTCTTGAATTATTTGAAGCATGTTGAAGATAAGTATGATGAGATGGTGGCACATAATTCAAGATAAATTATTTGAAAAAAAATATAATGAGGATTATAAGAGAAGTTTCTATAGGGAACATAATGGAAAGAAGGGAGGATTCGATGAATCTAACCTAAACCTAAGATGGATGATTGTGATTAAGTGAGAAAAGATCAAATTCTCTATATAAGGAGACACAAGGCTAGAAACAAAGTGTGAGAAAGAAAGAGAAGGAGTCTGAAGGTGTTGCTTCATATGGCGGCCAAAGGAATAAACCTATAATTAGCATACTAAGTAAGAAGGCATAAGGAGGTGAAGGCTTAAAGGGTGAAAAAGAAATTAGAGACAAAGGGGAATGAATTCTAGGCAAGATGGAGAGCTAAATGAGAAATCTGAAATTTCCAAGTGAGTTGTTTTCTTATCAGATCAAGTCCTACTATTATTTCTAGAAATTGTATCAATCTAGATAAATCCTTTGGATTAAGGTTGACCTAGTAGTCATGAGTAAATCCTTTAATTGAGTGACATTCTAATGAAATGTTATAAAGTCCTCTAGCAAGGATCACTTTTAATAGGAAGATAGAAATCCTTTAATCAAGGTCACATTTAACAATGTGCATTGTAACTTTTAACATGGTTTTCTCCTCACAAATCTCACTTTAGAAGATTGAAAATTGGTAGCATGTTACTGGTGGTTTTTCCCAAATTGGGTTTTCACATTAAATCCTTTTCTCAAATTGTGTGATTGATTTTTTAGTATTTCTTGTTTATATTTATGTAAAGCTCATTTGACTTAGGATAGTAATATACAAAGGTTTGAGATATTGGATGATCTAATCAATGCATGCACATATGTTTGTTAAGTACTAAATTTTTTTATCTATACATTTGAACCTTGGATAACTAATTCGCACCTCCCCTCAACCATTCTAAATTATTCCAATAACTGGTATCAGATCTTGGTTATAGGTCTGAATCTTACAAATCATGATGAGTGACACTAGAAGGGGGATTGTTGGCAGTGGGCCAACATCCCTTGTAGGAGTCATGACATGAATTAACTACCTTATGTGGTTCTATAAAACTATTGGTTGTATCAGGCATTGAATATGTCTATCTTTTGGTTCAATGACAACCTTGTCCTTTCTAACAATTGGTATTAGAGAAATTGGTGCTTGTGAGGAAATTTTTTGAAGGTACTTGAAGCTAAAGATCAAGATGTATAGAAAAGATGTGCCCAAGCTAAACAAGGAAATTTTTTGTTCATGAAAATTTTTGATGAAGTTGCATCTCTAGGATGACTTGGATATTTTGCACATTTAATTGTGACCACTAAATATGTTGAAGTGGTTGAAGCCCCTACTGCTCAACAACTGAAAGAAAAGAGAGAACACAATCAAGCAATGATGGAGATTGCATCTTCCCTAAGCTATTTAGAGTTTTATGACATCAAATAATTTGTTAATGCTAAATAAATGTGGGATACTCTATAGAAAATCTATTGAGGAGACAAGAATGTGCTAAGAGCCAAGGCACAAAGTCTAAGAGGAAAATTTGATGATATGAAAATGCAAGAAGGTGAGACTATAGTTTAGTATTGTGGAAGAATCAAAGATGTTGTAAATGCAATTAGAGGATCTAATGGAAATATTGAAAATGAAACTATGATCAACAAAGTGTTAAGAACTATGCTTCCTATCTATGCTATTAGAGTCTCTACTATATAAGAACTGAGGTGTACTCCTGGTAGTGATCTGACCCTTGAAGGACTGGTTGGTAGACTCACTACTTTTGAACTTCCAAATTTTGATAATTTCAAATCTAAAAATATTGACTCTACTTTCAAAGCTAAACTAGCACTCAAAGAGCTTAAAGATAAGAGAAATAAAAAGGTCAAGCATGTTTCTAGTGATAGTAAAATAGATGATGAAGATCTAGAGAAACTAGAAGCATTGCTAGTTGGAGATTTCACAAAGACAAAGGGAAATACAAAGGTAATTTACTATTGTGGTGTCCACAACACATGCTCCATTCCTCGTAAGGAATGGGGACACCCTACTTTTTTTTGACTCGGGGACTCATAGTTTGAGAGTCGAGAGAAGAAAATTTAGTTAAATGTTTGAGTCATAGAGTTGAAAAACACAAAAACATTATAAAATGAGAAAAGTTCAGAAAAAAATCTCCTCTCCTCTCACCTACACGCACACACCAAGGCATGGCGCGCATTGCATTTTGTGTGAGGGGAGGAAAAGGCTATAAAACCCTCCTCCCTATTTCATCTTCACTTTTTTCAGAGGGGTTTGAAGGAGGGAGAGGTGATTTCCTGCCCCCTCTCTTTCTTTTCATTCACCACACCCTTATGGGTGCATACATGTGCTACACTTGTGCGGTGGCACTCATGCCTATGTGGCACTTAGTGCAATGCCCACACGGAGCTTGTTTGATGCCCATGCATGTGCCTATGTGGCACTTAGCATGGCACCTACATGGCACTTAATGCAATGCCTGTGTAATGCCCTTCTTGGTGCCTACATAGTGCCTCCATGGTGCTCATCACGGCACCCACGTGGTGCCCTTCATAGTGCCTATGCGGCTCCCATGCCCATGCCCACGTGGTGGCACTTACACCTGCCCATTGGCACTCTTGCCCATACATTGGTGCCTGTGCCCTCATGGAACCCTCATGCCACATGGCATGCCCATGCATTGTTTCACATTTTTTTTTTCTATTTTATTTATTTTTTGCAAAATGATTTTGAAAAAAAATTAAAAAATAAATTAAAAATAAATAAATAAGAAATCACCACAAAGCACACCATACATGTGCCAAAGCACACCACGTGTGCCATTTTCCAAAGTGTTTTGCACGTGCGATGCACCTTACCACTTCATACACACTGCGTGTGTACTTCATTCATGCTACACGTGCCACAATGCACTACACACTGCATTGGACACTCTACTCTTCTGTGCATTCATTCGTGCCACATGCACCACCGCACCTCCCATTCACCTCATGTGTGCCACACAACTATTTTTTAGTATTTTTTTATTCTAGTGTCATTAGGGTGTGTCTTAATTAAGTATTTTTCAACTCTACAAACTAATATTTTCTTCTTTTTGTAGGTAAAAAGGGTATCCTTAACTTGTCGGGATCATAACTTTTGACTCGGAGCTCAGAATTTAGAACCGTTTACATCATTGGAAAGAAGAACTGAAGATCTAATTTTAGTCCCTAAAATAGTGAGCCTCTAATTGCCCAATTTTAGGGATCAATGAAGGTTTTGACTTGAAATTTTGAGTAGAAGACCTCTTAAAAAGCCATTTAAAAATGCCTAGAAAAACTTGTGAAAAAATATGAAAAAGTTTCAAATATTTGATCATTTGCATCACTTGGTTTCTCGCCAGGAAGGACAAGGTAGTTGAAGAGAAGACAAAGGTTGAATATATAGATGTTGGACACATGAAGTGGAACAAGTTCCTCATCTTGTGTAGCTATTAATGACAAGATTCAATGCAAGTGCCTTGGGATTTTAGATCAAAGTAGGAGTTCAAGTTTATGAAAGTGACTGGCTATAAAGAGGGTATAAATCATCAAAAAGGGGCAAAGTATTTACACAAAAGTGATCTAAAAGCTCATTTGAGCATAACCTAGAAATCATTCCCAAAATTGACAACTTTGATTTTTTGGTGATTTGAGCTATCAAGGTGTGTAGCTTCACATTTTTGAGGTGCGTAGCTCCGCAAGTACATAGGTCCATAGCTCTGCATTTTAGAGCTGCATAACTCCTCAGGTACACAAGTCTGTAGGTCTATAATTTAGAGGTGCATAGATAGTTAACTACTAGTTCCAAAAGTAATGATTTCCATGCATCGGGAATGCATTCTAATGAAAGTTTAACTTCGACACATGCCTAGTGAAGGATCACCTTCTACTTTTGGCACCTCTAGACACTCCTACTTTGATTGAAGGCTTCCTCCTACTTGCTCTCTCATGCTTTCTTTTTTTTTGACATGTAAAGGGCTCTTGCATCCCATAAAGGAATAAAATATGGATGAAATCCCTCTAAGCACCAAATTAATGGTTAGTTTGTATATATTTAGTTTATTTTTATTGTTAAAAGAATTTTTATTGCATGAAAGATATCTTTCACTCTCAACACAAATTGAGGAGATGATTTCTTATAAATACCCCATTGTAAAATGTAACAAGGGCCACCACTATTATGCAATAAAATTATGCTTTTGGTGCTTGCATTTGGAGTGTAATGATTCTTTCTTGAATGTGTCATTGTTTGCGGATTTTATCACGAAATTGTGATTGAGGAAAAAGTTTGTTGCATGATTTCTGGTTGTGCAATTCTATAGTTCTAGTGTTTGCTATAGGTATACAAATTCTATTGATGTAACGAGCTTGCGAAGAGATCAAAAAAATTGTGTTTGCATAGATTTCTATCTCGCATGAGTGCACTCTTTGTGGCCTTGTGATTTGATGGAAGGTGAAACATCATTCGGTCATTAAAGTTTCTCATCATCAATTGCACTAGTGGATTCTAGGAAGCACTTTTTTTCCACCTATTTATTCAAAAGCTTAACTCACAATGTGTTGTGTTTTGTAGCTTATGTCCAATTAAGATTTTCAATTTCAAGTTATTTTCTTTTGGTTTTGTTATTTTCTTTACTAACCCTATTTGTTAGAATAGGAATGCATTTTAGTTACATTGGTAGTTTGCATTCATTCAAAAAAACAAAAAACAAAATAATGTTCTTTTGTGTGTGATTCTAATATAGCAAGCAAATCTACTTTGATTTTAGAACAAAAGAAAGTGATTAGTACTAGCAAAAGCCTCCTTGTGAACAATCACATTTATCTTCAACTTAGCGAATTTTGGTACGTCGCAGGACAAATATGGAACCTTGGAATTGATCCCTAAAAGGATTAGCTTTTCAAGAGAGGATATCATGCAATGGATTCCCACAATTGGCCTCATACAAAATGGGTCCCCAACAGTTACCAATCATATTTCTTAATTGTAATGAAGTTGGTCATATTGTAGCAAGATATTCTAAGAAGATAAACAATGAAAACAAAGAGAAAGACAAAAGTATAAAAGATGGGAGTATCAAAGGCTATAAAAACAAGGGAAAGAAAGCTTGATGCATTGTTGAAGAAGAATCTAATGATGAGTCAAATGATGATGATGAAGTTGTCTATGTTGCTAACAAAGATGATTCAAATGAAGATGAGGCAAATACGTTAGTATCTTATGTAACCAAAAGTGATAGATGGATCATTGTTAGTATATGTTCTCATCACATGACTAGTGGAAAAAGTAAGTTCACAATGCCCCATGTCCAATGAAAGGTAAAATTAGATCAATAAGATTAATAGACAAGATCATGTGTGACAATGTTTACTAGGTGGAAGGACTTAACTATAATATATTGAGTGTGTCACAATTGAATAGTTTAGGATAAAAAGTTAAGTTTGAACACAAGAAGGCTAAGATCTATGATGTTGATGGAGAACTCATTGGAAGTGGTGATTAGACAAGAGGTAATCTATTTTATCTTAACATGACTAAAGCAACCTATCTTGTTGTACAATTTGATGATGTGTGCTATGGTACAAAAGATTATGTCATGTAAATTATGACAACTTGGTTAGTATCAATAAGATGAAAAGAGTCAGAGGTTTTTCAAAACTAAAGAAACCTAATAATGTGATTTGCAAACAATGTTAGTTAGGAAAGATGGGAAAGTCTAGTTTTAAGAATAAGACTCATACTCAGAAAGAAATTTTGGAATTAGTTCATAATGATCTATGTGGACTAATTGATGTGAAAAGCTACAAAGTTAAAAGTATTTTATTCTATTTGTTGATGATTACTCTAGAATGATGAAAATGATGTTTTTGAGAGAAAATTTTGATACTTTTTGAATGTTTAAATGGTGATGTAACTATTAGAATATATAGTCCACTAATATAACTAAGGCAGGGGGGGATTAGTTATCCAACTATTATCACAATTATCAACCTTAAACAAACTTAACCATATGTGTAATATAATTTGAAACCACAACAAGATACTCATATACCATAACACCAGATATGTTAACTAGGGAAACCCTTGATCAGATGGAAAACCCCAGTGGGGATGGTACCCACAAGATGATGTACTAATAAAAATGTCCTTGTTAGAGGATGAACCCTGCTAAGAGTCCATGAATATATTTAGTACATATGAGTCCCTGTTAGGAGACTTTGAATCCCTATTAGGAGATTCCAACCCTATTAGGAGTTGTGGAAGACAGATAGACCCACTTCCTAAACAACTTAAGGGCAAGACCAATGAACCCACTATCCAAATGATCTTTGTATTATTCCTTATAAAATAATAGAATAATATTGTATTGTTCCTTCCTCTTTCTCTGTCCTATCAACTAGACTTCTGCTCCTTCTAATCTTGTAACCAAATCACAAATCTTGCATCCAGTAATCCCTTAGATTACTTACATGAATGTAAAAAGACATCTCTCCCCCATACTAAGGAGATTTTTATTTTCATGTAAAATCCCCCCCATGCCTTAGGAGATGTTTTTTTTTCATGCATACTCTCCCCCATTGACATCAATGTCAAGGACCTCAATCTCAATGTTGCTTCATACCAATTGATAGATACTAATTGCTAATAAGCTACTCCAAGTCTTTAACCATCTCAAGCATTCAAAGGCACTAGTCAATACCAAATACCAAGAGTCTTGAGTGACTTAGATCATCATAGATACCCCCCATATGGGAAGCATCAACATTCATTCCATGCTAACAATAGTGCTCTATACCAGTAGACTTATGCACCCTTTATATCATCTACTTAGAAGTAGGCATGGGCATCACCCCAAGCATACCTCTAAAGTAATCAAATTTATCTTTAGGAAAAGTCTTCATAAAGATATTTGCAATTTGATCTTTAGTACTCACATACTCTAATCCAATCTCCTTTTCTTATACATTCTCTCTCAACACATGATACTTAATAGATATATGCTTGCTCCTAGAATGAAATACAAGATTCTTAGACATACTCAATGTACTTTTTTTATGATATTAAATGATAAAAAGTTCTTCAAACTCAATTCTAATATCCTTCAACATCTACTTCATCCACATAACTTGATTGTAGTTATTTGTTACTACAACATACTCTACCTCAGTAGTACTCTGCAAAATATATTCTTGCTTCTTGCTTAACCAGGAAACCAATCTTCCTCCAAGAAAGAATGATCCACCACTGGTGTTCTTTCTATCATCTATACTTCCTATGCAATCTACATTAGTATATGCACATAGAGTGAAATCACTCGATTCTTCATATCAAATTCCATAGTCAGATGTCCCTTTCAAATATCTAAATATTCTCTTTACTACTACAAAATGATATTCCTTAGGATCATCTTGAAATCTAGCTACAATCCAAACTACATTTGTTATATCTAGTTTGGTGTGAGTTAGATACTACAAACCTCCAATCATGGATATGTACTTCTTCTGCTCTAATGTAGGTGTCTCATCTTTGGTGGATAACCTGTGACTAGTTATCATAAGTATACCAAAAAGTTTACAACTTTCCAAATGAAACATTTTCAACAAATCATTCAAGTACTTAGCTTGTGAAGTGAAAATACCATCACTATTCTATAAAATCTATAATCCTAGACAAAATTTCAATTCTCCTATTATGCTCAATTTCAAACTCATTCTTCATCTCTTCAAAAAACTTATCACTTGCTTCATAATTAGCTCCAAAAATGAAATCATTAAAAAATATTACAATAATTAGAAAACCATTTTCAACTTCTTTCAAATATAAGTTACTATCTTCCATACCTTTAGCAAATCCAAGCTTTGCCAAATAATTGTCCAACCTTGCATACCAAGTTCTAGGTGCTTGCTTCAAACCATATAAATATTTCTTTAGTCTACATACCACGTATTTGTCTTTTGATAAAGGAAAACCTTAAAGCTGCTCAATATATACCTCTTCTTCAAGTTCTCCATTTAGGAAGGCTTATTTAACATCTATCTAATAAACCTTGAACTTTTTATTTTTTGCATAAGCCAAGAACATCCTTACTACTTCCATTCTAGCTATAGGTGCATATGTCTCCTCATAGTCTATGCCTTCTTGCTATGATTATCACTTACATGCAAGTCTAGCTTTGTTCCTTACAACTTTGTCTTGTTCATTCATCTTGTTTTTGAACACCCATTTGGTTCCTATCACATTCTTGTCTTTAGGTCTAGGAACTAGCTCCCATGTACCATTATTCATAATTTGATCCAATTCTTCCTTCATTTCTTGAATCCAATGATCACATTTATATGCTTTATCTATTCTTTTAGGCTTAACTTGAGATATCAAACATATCTCCTTATTTACTCCATTCCTTTTCATCACACCTTTATCTTTGCTTCCAATTATCTACTTAGGAGGTTGATTCTTTGTCAAATTCCTATTGGAGGTAGGAGTTGACATCTCAACTCTTATCTCTTCTCTCCTCTTTTCTCAACAACTAGAATATCATTTTGCAAATCATTGTTAGTCTCAAAGAAAACTTCAGCATTTTGTCTAAAAATTCCATAATTATCTTCTTCATCATCTAAATTATATTCTATCATCTTTTATTAGTTCCAAATTTTTCATCAATCCTTACACTAACACATTCAACTATTGCCTTAGTTCTATAGTTAAAACATTTGTATTCCTTCCTTTTCAATGAATAACCAAGAAACATGCCTTCATCCTTTCTTGGATCAAACTTACCAATGTCATCATCTGTCTTAATATAATATTTTCTCCCAAATATTCTAAAGTACTTAACTAATGGTGAATGACCAAACCATAATTCATAAGGTGTCTTTTTCATACCTTTTTTGATTTGTACTCTATTCAAAGTGTATATTGCTATATCGATTGCTTCTCTCCAAAATGTCTTAGAAACATCATTCTCAAACAACATCACTCTTGTTTCTTCTGTTATTGATTTATTCTTTCTTTTAGTAGTCACATTCTACTCAGGTGTTCTAGATGAAGATATATGCCTTTTGATTCTACTCTCTTCACAAAATATGTTAATTTCTCTAGAGGTTAATTCTCCTCCTCTACCAAATCTCAAACACTTTATATTAATACTAGATTCATTCTCAACTCTATTCTTAAATATCTTAAACTTCTAAAAAGCTTTAGATTTCTCTTTAAGAAATGCTTCCCACATCATTCTAGTGAAATCATCAACAAAAATCATAAAATACCTTTCACCATAGAATCCTCTTGTTCTAGAGAGACCACTCAAATTTGTTTGAATGATCTCCAACTTTTCTATGGTAGTGCACTTCTTGCTCGTAAGTGAGACTTTCTTCTGCTTAGCCAAAATACATTCTTTACACACAAAATTAGTAGGCTTTTTAATCTTAGTTAAGTCTAACTAAAAAAGTGCTACTAGCCTTCACAATATTATCAAAGATTATATGACAAAATCTTCTATTTCACAAGAAACTATTATCCACTTTAGCTACCAAACATGTCATTTCAATAGGATTCAACTGAAATACATTACCTCTAGATCTAGTGCCAATTCCAATAAACTTACCATCTCTATCTTTGATAATGCATGTCTTCTTAGTGAATTTTAACTAATAACCCTTGTCCACCAACTGTCCAACACTCAACAAGTTATGTTTCAATCCATCAGCAAAATAAACATCATCATTGTTATTTTTACCATCAAGAGTAATGGATCTAATTCCTAATATATGATAGGTTGCATTGTTACCAACTCTAACAATACCTCCATTATGGTTCCTAAACTTTAGAAACTTATTAATATCACCAATCATGTGTTGGGAACAACCAGTGTTAATTATCCAATTAGATTGCTTTTTCACTTGGGAAATTAGAGCTCTCTCTTCTCTAATTTCTCTATCAAGATTGTCTTCCTTGATAGCCACAAATATCAATTCATCATCACTTTCACTTTGACCTTTCTTAGCAAATTTTTCATCTTCATATGCATACAAACAATTTCTATCTCTATCTCTTCTAGGCTTGAACTTCCCTTTATACTTTTTCTCTCTTTTAGGACATTTAGATGCATAATGACCAAATTCATCACAAGTCCAAAATTTAAATATTTTCCTGCCATATTTTTCTCTTCTCACAAGAAGGGTTATTCCTTCCTCAATCTTCTTGTCTTCATCAGATCTGTTGCTACTGCAAAATCTCCACATGTGCTTTCACTCCTTGTTAGATTAGGTCAAATTTTTAGGGCACTAAAAGTTGTTTTGACTCTTGCTAGATATTTTGATCATCTCAGAGCTACTTCTATGGATTCTAATCTTCCAAGCAATATTTCTTTTGTAAAATCCTTAGTGTAGGGAATTACCAACTGAATCATCTAAGATACTTATTTGAATGGTGGTGTCAAAATTTTTAAGATCTTCCATATTATGTCATCTTCTTCCTTGGTTCAACCATGAGACCAAAATTCCTGCAATAATTTTTGATATTCTACCAATATAACTTCTTACAGATTCATCTTCCATCATTATAGCATCTTGAAATGCACATATCCAATTCTGTAATCTCATTCTCTTTGCATGATCATCATCCTCAAAAGTAGATTTCAATGGTTTCCAAATTTCATAAGATGTTACAAGTGACTTTTTTTGATTTTATTCATTCTCTGGAAGAGCTATTAGTAGAGATTATCTTTCTCTCATGTTACACATGAATATATCTCACTCTTCTTCACTACATCATTCAAGTTTTTCTTCTTCAACAATTGTCTTCTTACTCTTTCTCATGATCCAATATCTTGGACCCATGCACAACAGATGAGTCTTCATCTTCTCCTTCCAACTATCATAGTTGGCCCCATCAAATCTAGGACTATCCTTTCTAAAACAATTTTCCATTCATCTCCCAAAGATGTTAAGCTTATCCTTCAAGGACCCAAAGCTTTGATAACAATTGTTAGAATATACAGTCCATTTATATAAAGGGGAGGTGTTGAATAAGTTATCCAACTATTATCACAATTATCAACCTTAAAAAACCTTAATCATATGAGGTAATATAAATTGAAACCACAACAAGGTACTCATACACAATAACACCAAATATGTTAACTAGGGAAGCCCTTTATTAGAGGGAAAACCCTAGTGGGGATGGTACTCGAAACATGATGTACTAATATAAATGTTCCTTATTAGAAGATGGACACTGTTAGGAGTCTATGAATATATTTAGTACATATGAGTCCCTAATAGAAGACTTTGAATCCCTATTAGGAGATTCCAACCCTGTTAAGAGTTGTGCCAACCCTATTAGGAGTTGTAGAAGACAACTAGACTCACTACCCAAATAGCTTCAAGGGAAAGACAAATGAACCCACTGTCCAAATGATCTATGTATTATCCCTTACAAAATAATAGAATTGTACTGTATTACTCCTTCTTCTTTCTCTATCCTATAAACCAAACTTCTTCTCCTTCTAATTTTGTAACCAGATCATAAATATCACATCCACTAATCCCTTAGATCACTTAAACACATTTAGTAATAACTCCACTTCTTTTCACACTCAAACTTCTTCCAACAATAGATATTCCTTACAAACAAGGAAAACATCTTTCCTTTATACCATATCTTTATAATAATTCCTTGAGTTGGCATTTAGGCTTTCCTAATTAATTAGAATAAGATAATTAATTAATTAGAATTAAAATAGTACTGTCACCTCATGATCTATACAAAAATTCACATGTGCAATACCAGGACTTGTGCACTCATTGACATCATCAACTAACTATCCTCTATCACTGCTTGATTGCACATATTCTTACTGCATCTCAAATGTAATCTAGCAAACAAATATTAGGAACTATTTTCCCAATTGTTTGTCTCTAAACCACTCTTTTTAAATTAGGTACAAATTTTTTACATCTTTGACTTAGACTTTGTGCACTTAACCACATCATCAAGACATAGTGCCAAACATGTCCATAATTGTGCATCACTAGAAAATCAAACCATTGATCTATATCTATTACTCAACCAATCTTTACAGAAACTATGCTAAGTTGACATCAATTACAAACACATTCATGAAAGCAACATGTCAATACTCTCCAATTCTTAGGTTACTCCCCCAATGAAGTATTATCAACATTTATGCTAACAGTAACAACTAGTTTTTCTCCCACCCTAGTTCCCTCTAGGGTCTCCTTAGGTCTTTATTTTGACCCATTAGGGTTGCTAGTCACCCTACTCTCCTTAGGATCCTATCTATGAGGTCCTATTCCATTCAACTAGTGCACACCAAATAGGTAGAAAAAGCATTCCTTTACTACTTCTTGGGCTTGCTTTAACCTTATTTCTTCCTCTTCATTAACTCCACAATCCACCCCAACTTCATAACTAACACCCCAAATGAAGGTATGAGAATTTTAGAAGACACTAGGATACTCTCCAATACTTTCTATCACAATTGGAATTGAAACCCTAATCAAGTTTCAAGAAACACATAAAATTGCTCAAAACTACTTGAAAAAAGGCTACAAGCAATTAGCCCTCCATTTGATGAAAAATTGGATTAATTTGCAAAAATCCTTAACAGGGGATTAAACAAAACATGGATTTAGATACCCTTTTAGAGTACTAAAGTATTTGTTGGGTCTTAGGCTCCTAGGAAATCCATATAGTATGACCTACTTTTGTGCCTAAAAATTAGGGTTTTGTAAGAAATTGAACTAGTCTGGGAAGAATGGAGTTTTACCCTCCTTAGAACTTTCACCAATACCTCCCCTTGAAGTTGGGACTTCAAAAAACATCCCACTATCACATTCCAAACTTCTATTTAAGAATTCCAAGCATTCAATCCCTCCTAACACCTCTGTTGCATATTGTGATCCCTAGCCATGCATCACTGGTTTGCCTAGGTCATCACAACAACAAAAATTCCCTTTCTTTCTAGGGCCCCTCCTTCTCTATACAGTATGTACAAGGAGTCATCTTCCTAATCCCAAGAGCCCCTATAGATCCTATGGTAGAAAGATGAGCTATGTCTCCATTTTCTCAATTGCCTAATTTAGAACAACAAGAAATCTAAACACAAAACAATTTCAAAAACTAATAAGAACCTTACAAAATCACAAACTACTAATCTATAGAATCTTGCAATAAACACCTCAAAAACTTCTAATTACTGAAAAACCAAATTCAATTCATGAAAGTGCCAAAATACTCCAAAAGCATAAACTATAATTATTTTTTGTTGTTCAATCCATCCATGAGCAAACAAGCTCTAATACCACTGACATGAATTAGGGTTTCAAATTACAATACATGGTGTAGAACCTATGGTATTGTGACTAAATTGAAAGCAATTAAAATACATCAGTAGATGTTTCTACAAGCTAAAAAGTGGTCCATTCATTTCAAAAAATAGAGTTCATACAAATTTGATGGATCCCAAGGGTCACCATTATCCCTTGGATATGAAAACAAAAATTCCACAAGCTAATTAATTACAAAATAAAATCTACAACTACAAAAATCTATATTAAAAATTACATCTACTTGTAGAAGTCATAACTTTCTACTCGTAGCTAAAAATCACAAATTGTTAGAAATTATGGAAAAATCTTCTAGAGTTCTATATTTATTTTTTGAAGTTTTAAGTATTCCACTATGACTTCCTAGCCTTTCCAAAGCCCATAAATTCCTTGGAGGCCTTCAAAAATGCAAAATACTAGAATATAGAAAATACCAAAAAATGGATTTTGATATTTTCCCATTTTTTCTTGTGCCAACATCCTCTGCATCTTCTCGGATTGTGTTTTGATCATTCATTCCTCCTTGAGAGGCAATGAGCCCCATTTCATCCACACTTTGCATCAAATGTGGAAAATGAAGTTGAATTTGTTCAAGTGTAGGCATTTTCTTTGTTGAATAGATTATCCTGCTTTTTGTACAGGGTACAAATAGATTTCCTAGTTCCTCAAATTCTTCATGACAACTTCCACAATTTGATCACTTTGAAGTGGATGGAAAGCTTCTAGATTCAACTCCATATGATTGATTTCTTTAGCAACATATACAATATGTAGTAAAGGAGGGGAATATGGCTTCAATAGTTCTACATTGAAGACTAGATGAACACCCAAAAATGGAGGCAAGTTGATTTCAAATGCATTTTCACAAGATTTCTTTATAATATTATAGGGACCATAGCAAAGAGGAGGAAGCCTCCTATGAGGGCCTTGTAAGTTCTCCTTTTGCAAATGTAAACTTGAAAATGATGAGGAGTTTGATGCTCATCATGTCTCTCTTTATTTTCCTTAGTGGTCTGCTCCAAAATTTCATGAACTTGCTACTGCAAATGATGAATTTTGTCAATGAGCTTCATTGCTTTGTCCTTCTCCTTATCCAAGCATGGTACCAGGTTGAGTTGTATAATAGGAATAGAAACATTTATTAGTGCTAAGGGCTGATATTTGAGACAAACTTCAAATGGGCTATAGCCAGTTGAACTATGAATTTCCCTATTGTAGCTATGTTGTACATAGGGAAGGCTCTCATCCCATGTATGAGGATGTTTGGAGTGATACATACGTAGGATCTAAATAATCATTTGATTCAAAACCTTTGTTTGACCATCTATTTGGGGGTGGAAAGTAGTAGACTTTGTTAGTTTTATGTCCATCATTGCCCATAATGAAGACCAAAATTTACTAAGAAACTAACTATTCCTATCTAAAATAATTCTTTTTTGGTATCTCAAAATGAACCCAAACATGCTCAAAAAAGAGTTTTGCAGTTGCTTCTATAGAGATTGTCTTTATACAAGCCACCAACATTGCCATTTTTGAAAATGTGTCAACTACAATATATACACAATCATGCCCATATTAAGTAGTAGGAAAACTAGACATAAAATTCGTTTAAATTGAATGCCAAGGTTTATCTGGGATAGGAAGTGGTAAATATAAATCCAACTTACAATTTGTAGTCTTTGTTAATCTTAGATTAGTTTTGACATAAGATTGACTACACACTTAAGTCATATTCCTAAAAGTTCATGTTGAGTAAGTAACATATGTCAAGCATAAGTTGTCAGATAATGTAAGTCAAGCAAAATATGTAGTATATGCTAAGCACCAGTATGTGTCAAGCACATAGTTAGTCTTGAGTCACTCCAATGAAAATCAATTTAGTTTATGTTGAGTGATTTAGATGTTGAGTGAATAGTGGATGTTGATTCATTCAAGAGATTAGTTACAAAATTGAAGATATAGTGGATGCTAAGCATCAAAGGATTTAAGTGCCAAGTAAATAATTTTGGTGACATAGTTTTTTGTAATGGCACAAATTTCTATGTAAACCATTTTTAGGCTGACTTAAGGATTGTTTTGCAATTCTAGATGATAAGAATGAATCTATATTAAGAAACCCTATGTAGTACATGCAACCAATCAAATTGAGGGATGTTCCAAGTGAAAAAATAGGTGAAGCACAATCATTGATTCTTACCTAACCCTTGTAATACCCCAAAATTGGCACATTGCCATGATTACCAATTCTAGTTTGTTTCAATCAATCCTAAGTCCTATGTCACTAGGAAATTCTAGTTATGATTATTGCTACTTAACTTAATTATCAAATGTAGAAAACCCTAATCCACATTAATCATGTTATTTATGTAATTCCTAAAGTATTGACTCATATTAGTCACATTAAACATATTAATTAAAATTTAATTTAATTTAAAGTATTTATACTTTAATTAAATTAAATTATCTCCTAAGGCTAATGTATTAAGGAATTAAAAAAATATTTAATTTAATAACTATGCTTGATTTAATTAATTGAATATAATTATTCAATTAAATAGAAAAGTCATTTATGAGGTCATATCTCATTTTATTAAATTGAATATCTTTCCCAAATTCTGTCTCTTAGTTCAAAATGGAAATTCTCAGTTAACTACTTCTCAAATTAGAAATGACTTAATTCACTTACTCTCACACTAAAGTGAATCTGAGTTAGTTGTTTCTTGCACTCAGGATCTAAGTCAGTTAACTATATCTGTATTGGGAATCTTCCACTTTGACTGAATCTTGGCTTCAATCCTGCCCATCGATCCAAGTTAATCTCAACCATTGATGGATTCCAAGAATTCTATTTAAGAGACTCCTAATTCCTCATTACAGAGGTTGGATTTGATTTGCATTGAATTTTTATCAAATTGTGCACTCATTTGCTTACTATCATCATAACTTTTAATTTCTTAGATTTAATATCATATAGTTTTAATATGCACACATATAGTCTAATTCTTTTTACATGCTTTTAGATTAATCACATACACATTTAGATTAATTTCACATCATCCAGATTTAATTGCATTCTTCAAACCCTTCATACTAGATGGTTTGGTTGCCTGCATCTCAACTCTTAGAACATAAACAGGAAAAATCCTTCTAGTTAGAAGGCAACAAGTTGCACTGTTGGACCTCTTGGATGAACTATCCCATGTTCATTCTAGGATGAATCTATAGGTAAGGACCATGTTGAAGTGTGTGTGAGGTTCAAAGGCCCATAAATTCATGCATACATTTTTGGTGCCCACCATAGGGCCAGGGAAAATAGTTTTCTGGCCTCATTTATTTCATTTTCTATCAATTTTATTATTCTATCCATACTGTTCTGTATAGTTTTTTGAATTATCATGCAAGAAATTTTATTTTCATGCAAATATTTGAGCATCTCACCCGAATCCCTACACTTTCTTGCACAAAAAAGTGCCCTATTGTGCAAGTCTTCGTGCGGCACCTCATTTTCTCGGACGGGTTGGTGAATGATCTCACGTGGTCCTGGGCAAGATTTTACATGAAGTTTTGAAATAGTAAGGTTAATTTTGTCATTTTTCAACATGTTTTTCATTATCTTTTACTAATATGTTTTTCTCTAAAGCATTACTGTTCTATTTTTCTAGTTTTTTTCAACTTAACGATTGTTTGTAGGACGTTTGATGAAGATTCCTTATACAACCCATTCAAACATGAACTGACTATTTGTTTTTAGGATGATTGTCAAAGATATCTTTGGTGAATAAAATTTTAAAACCCACAAAACAATGTGTCTTCTTTCCTATTTTAGAAACATAGTCTAAATAGGGCTTGTGAACTTCTTAGGGTGCAAGACAGAAGAATAGAGGATTATTCTCTTCACCACTTGGAGGTCATGACCAAGGGGGAATCAAAAAGCTAAACACTTTTGAAAGATGAAATTTCAAGGGAGGCAAGAAATTTAGTGGTTCTCTAGCGCTAATCCTTTTCTATGATGAGATAATGGTTTCCTTTCAAGGGAATCAAAATCTTTAGGAAGGATGAGTCTAGATTGATTAAGCTAAGTCAATATTTGTCATCTTTTGCATGTTTGGATGAGAAACTAAGCTAGAGGAGTACGCTCTTTCCCCTTGAGGGAAATCAAAAACTTGGACCCTTATGTTTGAACCATCGGTCCAAGTCAATCCTTTAGAAGGCCTGGCAGAGTGATCCAACCTCCGAGAATGACCCAAGTGAGCACACTCCTTTTGTCAAAGATTTCAACTCACTATAATCAAGATGCTTTGTAGAGTGAAAGACTCCAAAGACAAATTAATTTATTTCCCTTGATTCTTGATATCGTTTATCAAAGGGAAGCTCTGTCTGTTGCACTGGCCGCTGTCGGCCCCAATCTTGCTAAGCAAGTGTGTGCACTCTCAGATGCTAGTGTGGGCTACTAGTCTCAACTCCACTTATGGATCCATCAAGAATTAATATGAATGGAAGCCAAGTAAAAACCTTTAGTTAGAGGCTACCCAGTTCACCTCCGAAAGGAAGCATAATCTTTGTGCAAGGAGGGGGAAGAATCTCTCCTATAGAACTCACCATAGGCATGATACTAGGCTTTTGAAGGTGGTATATGCATTTGACCCTTGCCACAAGGGTGTTCACTTAGCTTATATGTTATTGATCCCTTTGAATACACCAAAAACATGGGCACCCTCTAGGGGGTGACTTGACTATGTGAGGTGCATGCATGCACATAAGTTGTGGGACAAAGGTTTTGCCTTCCCTACCATTTTTTGTTTCTAGGGATAAAGTGTGTTTTTTATTGAGTCCTAAACATGTCCAAACATTCTTAAAAAAACTAAAAGTCAAGACTCCCCTGTCCCTCTAAGTTGCTTTGCCCTTAGTTGGATTGTATTCAACTACTGCTTGCTTCCTGTGTCTTGTTGAAAACACTTTGTCTTATTTGAAACCCAAAATCACTCTCATAAAATCTATAAATAAACCTTACAATCTACCTATTATGAGTCAAAAAAACCTCCACTCTATCTAGAATAGTTTAAAACTATCAGAAATCTCTTTGAAATCCAGCTCTATTGTCAGTTTGGTCCTAAATTTCATGCACAATCTTGCAACATTTCACGTGAGAAGTCACATCTTCATGCAAGCCTACCTAGATCCTCATGCAATAACTTTTGTACATCCACATGAGATATTTTTGTTTTCTTTTGTCAAACTAATCATTTCTTCGTGTGACCTGGAGTACATCCTCGTGCAAGTTTACATTGTTGATCTGAGATTTCATGTCCCCTAGTGTACTTTCTAATGTGCCTCCCAGAGGATCTTTGCACAAGACCTTGTGTTGAAACTATCAAATCAGCTTATTTGAGAAATCTATTATCTACATCTAGTCTATTTTCTACATTGAGTTGTCTCTTCTTTATCTATACACAGTCCCAAATAGCGGCTTTTTTCTTAGCTAAAGATTTGTGATCTGTACTTTGACTAGTCTCATCTTTTAATTGTCATTTATTCTTGTTCTTTAGTGCTTGTCAAACTCCATTTTGTGATAGTCATAATATTTGGCTATTCTAGCCTTCAAATTAGACTATTCATGCCTTAGTATACAAAGCTCTTATCTTGTCCCATTGAGACTAAGTTCTAGTGCGGTCCTTGTCCAAGTTTTTTCTTCTTGTCCTTATTTATGACTATCACAACAAGAAGTAGCAACGTGTTTTATCCTATTAGACTTAGGTGAGGTCATGCTAGGGGTCATAATCATGAAAGAGGTCACCTTCCTTTTGTTATACAGTCTACATCCAGTACATTTAGTGAGGCATGTTTACAATCTCCCTCACTCATCTAGTCACCTTGAGTCCAACGAACATTCTCCATAAACTTATGACAAACTAGGAACCCTTTGTATCAAGAGAATCTTGAGACAAGTAAAGGTCTCGTATCTCTGAATAAAATGTCTAAATTCCTTTTTAAAGGACCTTTTCAATCACAACATACTAAAATTGAACACATTCCTACAAGGACTGATCATGAACCTAAACATGGTAGTCATAGCAGACATCAAGAACCACCTAGAAATAACAAAGAGAAAGACCATGACACAGATGTGGAAAAGGAAGAGGTGGAAATATTACCTAAACACATAGAAAAGTGTCAAAAAGATTAATAAAATTCAAAAGGTCATGGAAATTCTACTCAATGAAGAGAAATAAAAGTACTTTCTCAAGCTTGCCCAAGAGGGAGTTGAGCTACCCTCTCATTTCAATGTGGAAACCATCATCATGCCTAAAGAGGAAACTGAGACTTCCAAACCCCAAAAACAACTAAAAATAATGCAAGACCAACTGGCTCAGATGATGTGTGAGAAAGATAAACATGCTAAAGCATACACCTTAGATGCTCTTTGTCCATTTCCATTTGACAAGAGAATAGACATGACCCCTTTCCCAAGAGGAGTAGAACTACCTAAGTATGACAAATAGTTTGGAACCACTGATCCCCAAGATCACTTGCAGGAATTTGGTGCCTTGTCTATGGAATTTATGCATAACTGGACATATCTGATGCATTTATTTTCCAAAAGTCTAGGTGGTTAGGCTTTGGAGTGGTTCTCACACTTGCCTCTTGGTATCAAAATGTTTGATGAAATAGCTAACTTGTTCATCTAGGAGTATTCCCATAACATTCAACACCTTGTCAATATTTGAAATTTATGCAACCTTAAGAAGAATTTTGGGGAACCCTTCCTCACATTCCTCTAGAGGTGGAGACAACTTTACACTAAGTATTCATGCAAGATTCCAGAAATAGAGAAGCTTGACATTTTCACTGATAATCTCCTACCTAATTTTGGGTGTAGAGTTCAACTTCAAGGTCCATGTACCTTTGAAGACATGATCACACAAGCCATCTACATAGAGGAATTTATGGTCAAGAAGGGTGAACTCACTCTTTAGAAGGACACAAAATAGGGTTCCACATCCAACAAGGATAAAACTAAGTATGTCAACAAGAATTGAGAAATTGTACATGATGGGGTTGTTGACAACGTCACTCTTAAACCTACTAAGGCAGCCTTTAATCTCACAGATGGTCTCAATGTGGCAAAAAATGTTGAGAAACCTCATCTTGACAATAGGATGTTTGGGAACAAACTGCAAAACTCCTAGGCTATATGCCCTAAATGAGAGTATACACCTCTAGGTGAACCTTTGGATGTGGTTTATAAAACCTTTTTACAAAACAAGCTCATTTCACCATTGGAAAACTCTCTTCCTTATGATCCACAACCATGCCCACCATGGTGGAGTGAAATCATGTTCTGTGAGTACCACCAAAATAAAGGGCACAATACTAACAACTACATAAATTTATGCCACAAAGTCTAAGACATGATTGATGTTGGTGACATGGTGGTAGATTCGCATAATAAGAACTTGGATAAGAAGGCATTCAAAGAGCCCTTCTCATCTTATGAAAAAGGAGAGAGTTTTAAACCAAAACCTAACAACAAGGTCAACTATACATATTCTAACAATGATGATGAGATAATCAACATGGTTGAACTAGTGAATTTTGAATATTGTGATGTCATTACAATTAAGGGCAAGCAAGATAATGATAAGCCCAAGACACCATTTTTCTTGAGGGGCCCTACTTCTAATACAATGGACAATACACCTTTGCAACACTGTGCTAACACTATTACACACTCTCACACCAAGTTGGTACTCAAAGGCACTGTGCCCTCTACTCCTAATCTTGGACAATATAAAGACAAAACTCTTGCTGGTCCATTTGGCAAAGGTGCAAAACTAGTGAAGAACCCAATAGCAACTAGCTATAGTGTCCTTGATCAATTAAAATGAACTAATGCTCAAATCTCTATCTTTGAGCTACTTAAAATCTTGCCTACTCATAGGCAGATTTTGGACAAAGCCCTCACTAAGGAAAATGTTCCCCAAGATCTTGATCTTAAGTGATTTCAATCCATGGTAGGTCACTTGACCTCACCATACTTTATGTCTTTCTCTAAGGAGGATGAAAATTCATTGATTCACCCACATAATCAACCTCTACAAATTGAAGTCATGATACATCAGACACGTGTTTGTCAAGTCCTCATTGATAATCGTGTTGGATTAAATATTGTCTTTGCTTCTTTTCTTAGATAATTAAATTATTCTGAGGACTCTATTGATCCCCAATGCAAGATCACTATCAAAGCATATGAAAAAGTCAAATGAAAGTCTCTAGGTCTTGTGGTCTTACCCATTCACATCAATCTTGTAGAAAGAGATGTCACTTGTCAGGTCCTTGACATTCCCTTGACTTATAATATCCTACTAGGACAGCCATGGATACATGAGATGCATGATGTGCCATCCACATAACACCAATGCATCAAATTCTCATTTCATGGCTTTGAAGTCACTATTCCTGCCACTACTAGCTATACTTGCAATATGCTCAAAGTCGCTAAGAATTTCATCCCTGCTAACAAGGAATCCATTGATTATCATGATAAAAAACTGAAACAAATCAAGCAATCATTCAAGCTTAAAGAAACTAGCATGGCAGAGTACCATATCAAACTAGTGTTGTCATTAACATCTCTTCCTGAGTCTCGTCATCATTACGGGAGACCATCTAAGGCAAAAAAGCCATTTGTATTGATGCCTCAAACCAAGTATAATGGCACTTTTTTCAAGGCTATAGTTCCCCTAGAGGATGAAAGTGAAAATAGAGCCATTGTTGCATGGCTTTACAAAGAGGAGACTCTAGTGGACCTAATAGAGAAAGCTCAAGAGATCACTCCTGAGAAATATAGGCTTGGTTTTAGACTCATGAAGCATTTTGGCTACAAGGGAACACATTCTATTAGGTGCAATAACAATGGCCTAGTTGATCCTATCAAGGCAATAGCTTGAAGAAATAGAGATACATCTAGTCTAGGCTTTAAGAAGGTTCCCTTTCATTTGGGGGCTAACAAATTCATACTAGAGTCTAAAGATTCATCTAAAAATGAGTCACAAGCTAAGTTAGATACTCAAGAGGACCAATCTGATGATGAGGATCCTTATCCTTCTCCTATTCCTCATGATTTGGCTAAATTCTTTGCTGAGCCTAATGACTTTGTGCCATGTGTCAGCACTATGGATGATACTAGTGATTCTTTTGTGGACAATACTAATCCACACAATACTCATTCAGAAAAGGGAGAGTCTAGTCAGTCATTGCATATTGAGTATTTGTGTAAGAACTCACTTGATAAATGTGAGTATGTCCCTATCACTATCGAGGAATTCTATAGCTTGTCACCATGTAGCACTGATTCTAAAGAATATGAGTTTGACTCTCTTTCAAAAGTGACTACTGATAAAGATATTGACCAAGTTCATGTCTATGAAAACCAAATTTAAGTGGGTGAAATGTCTAGGGTTAGGTTAGATGGGTCTAATCCAACTACTGTCCTCGAGTTATTAATTCCTAACATTAGTACTCAAAGGCATTCAAACACACCTATGGATGAAGTCATTGTAGGTCTCGAATTGCTGGTCCAAATATTTAATGACTATACTATGAATGCAATTGAACCCACTACTACTCTCTCACTCACACATCTTGAGCTTATAGACTGGAACCCTAATGCATCTAGTGAAGTCCCCACATTCTAGAATGACTATGCTCTCACTAGCTACCTAAATGATGTTGAACTTGTAACATCTTCCACTAGTGAGCAGAACATCAACATGACTAAAGCTGACATCAAATATCTCAGTCATACAATTAAAAAGAAAAAATGCAAAAGGTTTGACAGCAAAAACCACATTGTGGCAATGTTGGAACCTAAAAAAGTAAAAAAAAAAGACGTATCCAAAGGTGAAAACCTCTTTGAGGTGCCTACGTATGAGATATTTTATGCACTTCTGAGTCACTTTCAAGAGAGATCATCAGTGTTGATAAAGCTAACACAACCAATCATCCTGGGCACAAAAGAACATCCTCATATGATACATCTAGCACAGTCACTATCTCCTAAAGAAAGAAAGTAATTCATTGATTTCTTTCGAGAGAAGAAGATAAATTTTTCTTGGACATATTCTGACATGGTACGACTAGATTTTTATCTTATCATCCATCATTTTTCCATTGCACCAGGCATTAAACTAGTTAAATAGAAACTTTAGAAAATGCATCCTCATGTTGCATTGCTCATTAAAGTAGAACTAGAGAAACTTTTGAAAGCATGATTCATCCGTGCAATTGATTATGAAAAATGGATATCCAACATTTTCCTATTCTCCAAGCATGATAAATCTATCAAAGTTTGTACTAACTTTTGTTATCTCAACTTAGCATGTCCTAGGGATGATTTTCCACTTCCCAACATTGATATGATAGTGGACATGATAGCAAGCTATGAGATTTACTCACTCATGGATGGGTTTTCTAGTTATAATCAAATAAAAATTGTGCTAGAAGATTAGGAGAAGACTACTTTTACATGTGCATGGGGAACCTTCTGCTGGAATGTAATGCCATTTGGTTTGAAAAATGCTGATGTGACGTATTAGAGGGAAGTAACTCTAATTTTCCATAACATGATGCATAAGACCATGGAGGACTACATGGATGATACCTTGGTCAAAAGAAAAAAATGTAATACTCATCTACAAGATTTGAGACCCATCCTAGATTGCATGGAAAAATTTAGTCTTCGGCTCAATCCTAAGAAATGTGCATTTGGTGTCACATTAGAAAATTTTTTGGGATACATTATGTCTACAAAAGGAATTGAGGTGGATCTAGAGAAAGTTCAAGCAATTATGGATATGCCTCCACCTCAAAACATCAGCCAGATGAGAGGTCTACAAGGAAGAATCCAATCTATTTGCAGGTTCATCTCACAGTTGGCAAATAGATCACAACCCTTCACAAAGACTTTACATAAGGGTGTCAAATTCAACTAGAGTCAAGATGTGAGCAAATCTTAACATAGATAAAACAAGATCTTGCCAATCCACCAATCTTGATGCCTCCTATCTATGGGAAGCCTTTGATTTTATACATTTCAGCAACTAAAACATCTCTAGGAATCTTATTAGCTCAAGAAGACAATGATAACAAGGAGAAAGCTATTTACTACTTAAGTCACACACTAATCTCTTATGAGAGAAACTACAACATCATTGAGAAAGCTTGCTTGCAAATTGTCTTTGCTTCCCAGAAGTTGAGACACTACATGTTTGCTCACACTACGTGGCTAGTAGCTAAATAGATCCACTAAAGTACTTGCTCAATAAGGAAACTCTTATAGGAAGACTAGCTAAGTGGGTTATGATACTCAGTGAGTTTGACATTCACTAAGATTGGCTAAGTGGGTTATGATACTCAGTGAGTTTGACATTCAATATGTTGAATGCAAAGCTATCAAGGGATAGGAAATTGCAGATCAGCTAGCAAATGCACCTATGTAGAGTCTCCTACCAATGAACATTGATTTCCCTAATGAGTCAATTCTGAAACTCACACACCAAACATGGGTCATGTTCTTTGATGGGTCATTCACACAACATGGATCTAGAACTGGATTACTCTACATAACGTCATAGAGATATGCAATGCCCAAAGCATACAAGATTTTATTTTCTTGTACAAACAACATTGTTGAAAATGAGGCTTTGATTAATGGCATGAAGATTGCAGTTGAATGTAGAGTGGATCAATTAGACATCTTTGGGGACTCTCAGCTCATAATCAACTAGGTTAATGATGCCTATCAAATAAAGGATGAGAAATTAATTACTTACAAATGCATGGTATGACTTGAAGAAGTATTTCACACACATCACTTTCTAGCAAATTCCTCAAGTAGATAATAAAGTGGCTAATGCTATGTCTACTTTGGCCTCCTTGCTACATATGCCTGAAAATGATCTCCAACATGAGTTCTTGGTGGAAGCATTACACTACCCAGCCTATGACACCCCTGATTCTAGAATGATCTATTCTATTGTAGGAAAAGACTCATCTTGCTACCATCACATCTATTCCTATCTCCATAACAAAATCATTCCTAAAGGTCTGGCCCAGAATGAGAAATGCTATCTAATCTACAATACTTCACGATATGTCATTATTGCTGATGATCTATTTAAGAGAGGTCTCAATGGAACACTCCTTAGGTGTTTAGAACCTGAAAAGTCCAAACATGCATTAATTGATGTTCGCGATGGAATTTTTAGATCTCACTCAAATGGCTTGACACTAGCTCATAAACTCATTAGAGTTGGTTACTATTGGCCTAAAATGGAGCAAGAGGCAATCAAGTATGCTAATTCCTGCAAGTAGTGCCAGCTCCATAGGAATCTGATCCATGCTCTAGTCAAGGAGCTGATTCCATCTACTACAATGTGGCCATTTCAACAATGGGCCTTTGACTTGGCGAGTCAAATTCACCCAACCTCTTCTAATGGACATAAGTTCATTATCACAACTATAGACTACTTCATAAATTGGGTAGAGGTAGTAACTCTTGCAATAGAAAATGGAAAAACTGTAGCTCTTTTTATCACAAACTACATCATCTGCAAGTATGGTGTACCATCCTCAATCATTACTGACAATGGAGGATAGTTCAAAAATAAAGACATCAAGGAACTATGCAAGCGATTCAAAATCACACAACATTGGTCTTCTATTTATTACCCCTAGGGTAATGGCTAGGCTAAGGCATCCAATAAGGAAATCCTTAAGATCCTTCATTGCACAGTTAGCAAATCTAGGAGATACTAGCACCTCTAGATTAATATAGCCTTTTGGGCATATAGGACAAGCATCAAGACTAAAATGGGTACAATGCCCTTTGCTTTGGTTTATGGAGCAAATGTTGTGCTTCCAATCGAGGTCAAGATTCCTACCTTGTGAATCTTTATGAAAGGCCTTATTACTGATGAGGATTATAGGATAGCTCAACTTCAAGACCTATTACTACTAGATGAACATCAACAAGTGGCATGTGATCATCTGCGAGCTTATCAACAATGAATGTCAAGAAGCTACAATCAGAAAGTTAGGCCATGTGACTTCAAACTCGATGATCTTGTCCTAAGAGAGAGACCTAAGAATCAACAACAATGAGTCCAAAAAGGGAAGTTTGAACCAAACTAACTTGGTCCTTACAACATTACTGCAGTGTATGGATCTAGTGCTTACCAACTTTCTACAGTTGAGGGAAAAGTGCTCAAGGAACCTATCAACACTCTCCACCTGAAGTAGTTTTATAGCTGATCTAATTACAAAATCTCTTTGTACATACCTACATGTTTTGAAAAAAAATCTAAAAATTTGAAAAAGTCCTAAAAAAAATTGTTACCTTGATGAAAACCTAGCAATAGGAACCTTGGTAACACCAAATTTTTTTGAAAAGAATCAAAAATACAAAAAAAATAAAAATCAAGAAAAGTGCCATTGGTGAAAACCTGGAAATAGGCATCATGGTAGCAAAAAAATGAAAGCTCTACCAAGAAGGTGAAAACTTGGTAAACATTCACTTCTTGTTCCTAATGTTCCATCTTGTAGCACATCTTCTGGCTTCTTGTACAGTTTCTTTCTTTCTTTAGTTTTCTACTTTTGCTCATGTATCCATGGATTGAGTCTCGTCAAAACTTAGGGCCATTCCCCTTTAGTGCCACTCTTTTCAAGATTCTCCTCACAAAATCTCTTGCACGACAATCACCAGTTGTTTTAGCTATGTCTACCTACTATTGTTAATGTCACTCTTTTCGAGATTCTCCTCATAGAATCTCTTGTACAATAGTCACCAGTTGTTTCAGCTACATCTACCTACTATCACTAATTTCACTCTTTTCGAGATTCTCCTCATAGAATCTCTTGCATGATAGTCACCAGTTGTTTTAGCTATGTCTATCTACTATCACTAGTGTCACTCTTTTCAAGATTCTCCTCATAGAATCTCTTTCACAATAGTCACTAGTTGTTTTAGCTACATTTTCCTATTGTTTCTCGTGTCACATTTCAAGATTCCTTTATGGAATATCTCTCTTGCATCAATCACCAATCATTCTAGTTGCGTCTGTCTATTGTTGCTTGGTCCTCTTAGGTTCTTCACCTCAAAGATTCCTCTTTGACCTTATTCATCAGTCATTCTGGCTACGTTTGTCTATTGTTGTCACCCTACTGAAGAGACTTATTTCATCTATGTTTTAGACATTGATACTTGACATCAATCCCAAAAAACATTGAAATCAAAATGACATACTTGTTTGGATATGTTGAGCATTTTCTTTGTTTATTTTTTTTTTTGCTTCATCATGTCTCCTCGAGCAACTTGATGATGTCATTTCTGACAAGAGAAGTAATGACTAGGAGCATGATCTTTTCTTTGCTTTCTATTTTTGGTTTAGTCCCAACTAGTTGAAATATTCATATAGAAGAGGTGTCCACTATAAGAGCCTCCATCTTGTCTTGGATGGCTAGGTGTACCTTGGCTCCTTTTATATGGATATCACAATAACATTGGTTCTTATCCTTGCCTATTAGAGTGAACTCTTCATGCTATAGTATGTACAAATATTCATCCTATTAAGTGAATGTATGGGTTGATGTGATTATACCTAGCACACTTCTATCTTAGGTTATGAATGCAAGGGTCATTGTAGACAAAATACTTACTGAATACTTAGCATGAGATGGATCTCTTGTGTGTTTGGTGTGTCTACCATGCAAGAAACATTATGGTCATCCTAGCATTTATGCTCTGATGCTTATGTTAACTTGCTTCAATAAAAGGACAAATGTTTTGGTCATTCTAGCTTCTTGTGCCTCGAATGCTTACATTTAATCCTAACAAACTTATAACATATGTCTTATTCATATTCCCATGATTGCAATGTTAGTGGGAATTGTATGACATATAGGATTTCATCCTATGCTCAGTGATGATAAATTGTTTAGACTCAATAACCAGACCTAGGGTTGCATATAGCATAAGATTACATTCCTTGGTTTGGCATATAATTCAATGGAAAATCTACTTTTATCTTTTATGATGAGGGATTCTTGGTCTTTTCCAACATATCACGATTCTCTGTGGCTGCACAAGAATTTGATCCTTTGGTTCTTCCCCTTGTGCTCCATGCAAAAATACCTATCACTGTCAAGAAAAAACATGGAACACTACATGAGATGTCAATTCATTTACCTATGCATTTCAATCATAAACCCATACATCCATCTCACCTAAATGAGCAATTCAAATCAAACATGCATTCATACATTAACATCACATTTGCATCTCATAATCATGAGCATAAAGCATCTCATGTATATCAAATTAAAAACATAGACACTGAAAATGACATGAACACAATGCTACTTGGCTCAAAATCTCATATATATCTCAAAGAATGTGTCAGTACAAAAATGAGTGCTACTCAAGCGCTATCAATAAAAAATGATACAAAATGGTGCTAACACACCAATCACTACATAGCTAGAATCAAAATTAGAGATAAAAGCATCATATGTCTAACTCTGGCCACCACCATCACCTCCTAGAGGAGGAGGAGGAGGGGGTGGCATGTCTAGTCTGGCCAGTGGGTATGCACCTTCAAAATCTCTCGCATACTATGAAAAGTGAGGCACTTTTTGAGCCTCATCGGGCACCATTGTAGAGTATGGTACAAAGTAATAGGCCACTCAGGCCATCTATAGTCTCACCTCATCCTATAGCATCTCTGCCCTCTGCTTAGTAGCCTGCACTTTTTCTCATTATCTCTAGATCTCCTAATCCCACTCTAAAATCCACGCATCCCTAACTGCCACCTAAATCTGTAGCTCTCCCAACTATTGGTAGGCCTACCTAATCATCTCCCTTGCCCTCCTCATGGAATCCTAATGCCCTATAACAAGCTGCTCCTACATCTCCTAATCAAGCATCTTGGGTTGCTACTCAGGTTCCTACTCCTCCACCCTCGGCCTCTATTGTCAGCTCTGCTCGCCACCGCTACCAGCTACACTTGGATCCAACCCCATCTAACATGGAGGAATCTATACTTGTCTAACCCTCTATTGCACTTGTGGTGGTGGACCCTAAGGTGCTTGTTGTTGAGGTGCCTACTGCTAAAATACCTATTGTTAGGGTGCCTACTACTATGGTGCCTGCTAAGGAGCCTGTGTTGTTCTCCCCAAGGGATCTATGAAGCATGGGAAGGGATGGCTAATGAAATATGCCTAATATGCTGCCATCATCCCTCCATCTAAGACATTAGAGAGGTAATCCCACTATGTCGTAACTAGGTTGTGCACATCAATCATGGATTACCCTAAATCTAACCTCACTAAAAAACCCCACTCTAAGTCTTGTCCTAATATGGCATATGTGTAGTACTCCTGAGATATATCCTACTAGTGGCCATACTATCTCCACACCTATGTGATGGGGAATCTCTCAATGATTTGTGTGGATCATCCTAATAGTGGTCATGAGGACAACATCCAACTTAACTCCCTTAGAGCATCATCCCAATCCTCAATCTCTCTAGGGCTACCATATGATGGAGACCAGGTCATCGAGACAAGCCCTCCAATGCTCAGTCTTACCTAGACCTACTTGGGTAAGATGCCCTCTATATCTACATATATAGGGCTCCATGGGCTCTTGACTATCCTCAAAGATCAGTCTGCACATGGAAAGGTGCTCCTAGGCCTAGATCTAAAGTACATACACACTAGAAGCCATGGTCTTCCACCCATGGTAAACAATCTCATGCATCTCATAGAACATGTGTGCCAACATGCATTGGCCCCACCCAAACCACTAGAGAGTGTCGGGCATCCTCTGTAACATAACCCCCCACCCACACTCCAATCTGTGTTGTCCCCTATTTGGTACTAAGAAGAAGCTAACAAAAATAGCCAACACTGAAGGCAACCTATGTGTCTGGACATATGTATGACTAGCTCATCCTAGGTGATGGCTCATCCTATCACCAACTCTCTCTAAAATATAGCCCTCAGTGCCTCTATCCCTGCTCAGTGCACTATATCATAAACCACCCATAGTTCATGGAATGGTATGTAGAGTATCTTGTAAATATCCTCTAGGGTGATCATCGTCTCCTCCTGTGGCAAGTGGAAGGTGTTCATTTCTAAATAGAAATGCTCCACCAAATCTATCAGTAAGCTATGATTCACTAGCACTGCTAGGATTCGACATAGAGAAGATAAGCCCAGTCTATCAATATGGGCCATATCTACATCATCAAGGCTCCACAATAGAGCTTTGTATGGTAGATAATGAGACCTAAATGTGACATCATCAAAGACATCCTGCACAAAAAAATAACAACACAACCAGTCAGTACTCACTCAACAAGTCAAAACAACGACAAAATGAAAGAAAATTCAAGGTTAAATATTGAAAAATGCAAGTTTAAATTAAAATGTTGTTCCAGATTTTTGCTCAAGAATGCAATTTCTTGCATGAGAATTCATTTCTTTGCATGAGAATGCATTTCTTTGCATGAGAAATCACATTCTCACATGAGAAATAAAAATGTTATGAGCGAAGATTTCCCAAAATCTCCTGCATCTCACGTGAGAAGTGGGTATCTTCGGTGTGAGATCTCCCTTTGGCACACACAAAGAAACACTAGGTTGGTGGATCTTTACGTGAGAAAGGATTGGTTTCATGCAAGAAAGGACAGTCTCACATGAGAACTGATTGATGACATCCTAAAACATGCTAAAAACATACTAAAACTACCTCAAAATGTGTGAAAAATTAAATGTGAAGCTAGGTTATCAATCACTCAGCGGAGGTCCATAGTTCACTAGCCGACTGTGTCATCGGGAGCGCTCAAAATGATGAAATCGCACGAAGACTACCATCTTCCTCTCAGAGCTCCTATTCACTAAAGACAAAGAGCACAAATGATTTGAAAATGACCCTTTGGGCTCTTATATAGGTTTTGACCTAATTTTCCAAAGTGCTTTGATTTGCGTAAAAATCACACCCCTGGCTAATTTGACCATTCTGAATCCATTTTTGGGATCGAATTCAAAATCAAACACAATTAAATGGCTCAAAAAATGCATTTTAAAATTTTGGGACTGACATGATCAAATGCTTGTGCAATCCAAATTTTTCTGATACTTTGTGATTCTTGGAATCTTTTCAACTCAAAATTCATCATGTTTTTAAAATTTATTTTAGAAAAATTCAACTTGACTCAACTTTGGTCAACTTTTGGTCAAACTTAGTCTTCTTGACCTCAAAATCATGTTGAATTGACTCTAAATTTTCTTCTGATTGTTCTAATCTCTTCTACACTCTATTACATCTTGTATTTCTTCTACATCTCTTAACATAATGCTTCATATCATATTTCTAGTGTGTCACCTTTTGATTTCACTCTCGAGGGGGCAAGATGATTACATCATTGAACTTGAATTTCAAATCAATCTAAATCTTTGTTGCTTAGGGCATTCTGTTCCAATTTTATGTCTTCATCACTCGGGACATCTCATCACTTAGGGTATCTTATTCCCCTCTTTTTTGGCATCTTTTTCATCTATCACATCTTATAAAGAGTTTTTTTGACAATTTTTAGGAAAATCTAAACCTCAATCCCATGGGGATCAAGCCTCATTCTGGGGATGATTCTGTGACTCATAATTTGATCTTGCTATCTTTATCAATTCAACTATCTAGATATTCTATCTGGATCCTTAAAGATTAAGCTCTGTTCTGGAGATAGTCTTTTAAGTGCTTATCAAATCTTAGGTATCTAGGTGTTCTATCTAGATCCTTAAAGATTAAGCTCTGTTCTGGAGATAGTCTTTTAAATGCTTATCAAATCTCAGGTATCTAGGTGTTCTATCTAGATCCTTAAAGATTAAGCACCATTCTAGAGATAATCTTTTAAATGCTACCAATTTTGGGTATTTAGGTGTTCTATCTAGATCCTTAAAGATTAAGCTCCATTCTAGAGATAATCTTTTAAATGCTACCAATTTTGGGTATCTAGGTGTTCTATTTAGATCCTTAAAGATTAAGCTCCATTCTGGAGATAATCTTTTAAATGCTATCAATTTTAGGTATCTAGATGTTCTATCTGTATCCTTAAAGGTCAAGCTCTATTCTAGAGGAAACCTTTAAAATGCTTATCAGTTCAGGTATCTAGGTGTTCTACTTGGATTCCTTAGGATTAAGTTCTATTCTGGAGATGGTCCTTAAAAGCTTATCAATTGGTCTCTATAACATTAACTTCGGAACCAATCTTATTTCTTGATTTGTGCATCACATTTTGGGATTTTCTTTGAATCAAATGTGTTGCTCACACATTCATTCAAAGAGGGGGGAAAATGTAATACCCCAAAATTGGTACATTGCCATGATTACCAAGTCTAGTCTATTTCAATCAATCCTAAATCCTCTATCACTAGGCAATTCTAGTTCTAATTATTGCTACTTGACTTAATTGTCAAATGCAGAAAACCCTAATCTACATTAATCATGCTATTTATTTAATTCCTAAAGTATTGACTCATATTAATCACATTAAACCTACTGATTAAGATTTAATTTAATTTAAAGTATTTATACTTTAATTAAATTAAATTATCTCCTAAGGCTAATGTATTAAGGAATTTTTAAAAAATTAATTTAATAACTATTCTTATTTTAATTAATTGAATATAATTATTTAATTAAATAGAAAATGCATTTATGAGGTCATATCTCATTTTATTAAATTGAATATCCTTCCCAAATTCTATTTCTCAGTTCAAAATGGAAATTCTCAGTTAACTACTTCTCAAATTAGAAATGACTTAATTCATTTACTCTCACACTAAAGTGAATTTGAGTTAACTATTTCTTGCACTCAGGATCTGAGCTAGTTAACTATATCTGTATTGGGAATCTTCCACTTTGATTGAATCTTGGCTTCAATCTTGACCGTCGATTTGAGTTGATCTCAACCATTGATGGATTCCAAGAATTCTATTTAACAGACTCCTAATTCCTCATTACAGAGGTTGGATTTGATTTGCATTGATTTTTTGTCGAATTGTGTACTCATTTGCTTACTATCATCATAGCTTTTTATTGCTTAGATTTAATATCATATAGTTTTAATATGCACACATATAGTCTAATTTGTTTTACATGCTATTAGATTAATCACATACACATTTAGATTAATTGTACATCATCTAGATTTAATTGTATTCTTCAAACCCTTCATACTAGATGGTCTAGTTGCCTACATCTCAACTCCAAGAGCATAAACAGGAAAAATCCTTCTAGTTAGAAGGCAATGGGTCACACTGTCAGACCTCTTGGATGAACTATCCCATGTTCATTCCAAGATGAATCAATAGGTAAGGACCACATTGAAGTGTCTATGAGGTTTAGAGGCTGAAAAATTCATGCATATGACCCTAAGTCACCTTGGTCTTCTTAAGGAAGGAAAACCATAAAGATGCTAAGGAGAGAAGAAAGAAGTTTGCATGTACAGAAAAAACATTCATGGTGACTAAGGTATTGTGAATTGAGATATGCATTGCAAAATTAGTTAGAAAAAATAGAAAAAAGTAGAGAGGAAAGAAGTGGTACATTTAATCAAAAAGGATCAAGTACACATTAATAAAGAGGTGATCTATTATCTAGCAAAGGAGTGCTAATCAAAAGATCAAGGCTGAGACATTATAACAAGTGAATCAGTAAAATCTCTTAATATAGTAGCCTTAACAAGTTTCAATTTCTAGTAGACTTTTGTGTAAATCTCTTAATTGAGTGCTTTACTTCATTGTAAGTTGAAGTCCTTTAACCAAACACACTTCTAATAGGGTGTTGAAATCCTTTAACAAGATAAGATCTAACAATATTTGTAAGCTTTTAACAAGGAAGACCTTTCATAGGGTAGATCATAGTTTATGATCAAATATTGTAACCTTCATTGGATATACTTTTACAACTATATTAGTGAAGATTTGTGGGTGTCATTCCCACCCCAATTTTACCTTCTTCATTGGAGGGTTTCTGGGTAACCAAATAACTTGTGTCATATGTGTTGAATGTTTATTTGTTTTTATGTTATGGATGAACATGCTTAGTTTGATATTTTAGTTTATATGCAAATTGTGAGACGGAAGTGTGGTGAATGTTTTAGTGGATAAAGTTTTGAAGGACTAATTCATTCCCCCCCCCTCTTAAAGTTTACTTTCCGTATTGTATTTCCAATAATTTTTATCAAAGCTTAGTTCTTTGAAAAGGAAAGCTTTGCATCTTTGAGGAAAGATCTTAAAGATAGAAGGCTACAAGTTAGGAAAATTCATTGAGAACTAAAAGATTGAAATACAACTTGCCCTACATCAGTTGAATTAAGCAAGAGATTATTTGAAGTGCTCATTAAAGAGAAGGAAATAAATAGCTATTGAGGAGAATGACACACATTACCAAGAGGAAGATAGTACTGAATTGTTTGCAGATGGGAATTCAAGTGAATTTGATGCAGGAGTTGTAGATGTAGTGGAATTGAATGGTGCCCTAAATGAAGAGGTCGTAAAACATGAGATAGAAAAATAAGTCCAATTATTATTGCTATGTGAGGTGATCGAGAAAAAAAATAAAGTCAAGGAAGACAAAGTCATGATTGAAGATGGAAAAAGGATACTAACCAATAAACTAGAAGACAAGATATCAGAGGTACATAGGATTTCTAGTATGCAATTGGAAACAATGAATCAAGTGATGATTTCCAATCATGGATTGAATGGTAAGGACATTGACATCACAAACTTAAAGTTACAAAATGAACAACTAAGAAATGATCTAAAAATAGAAAAATAATTTGCTAAAATTTTCAATAGACCTAATGAAGCCATCAAGTACTTTGAGAATTTGATGAGATCTCCTAGATCTAACAATGATACTACTAGATTGGGGTACACCAGTACTGAGCAAGCAGAATCATCTACAAGTGGTGAACAAGGAAGCAACAAAGGTAAGAACTACAAACCCACTTGTAATAATTGTGGAAAGATAGGTCATACACCATATGCTTGCAAGAGAAACAATGAAAATCAGAACCCTAAGCAGAAGTGTATGGGTTACTATCATAAGTGAAACAAGCAAGGCCATCTAGCACATGAATCTAGGACTAAGACTACAAGCACACAATGATTTGAAGGACATTGTCATTATTGTTACAAGTATGGACATAGAGCATATGAATGTAGAGCTAATTCCAAGTGGACATCAAACAAGAAAACAAAAGGACAACATAATGGTAAACCCTACAATTGGGATTACAATACAAGGTATAGTTTTCACTATTGTCAAGAGTATGGACATATTTTTGAGAATAACAGTATAATGCATTTTAAAAGTGACTATGGTTGAGTCAAACCACATGTTTTTGTTGTTTAATGATTGGTCACATTAGTAGAAATTTTTCAACAAGGTCAAAAGCACCTAGTAGTGAATTCAACAAAGGAAAAGGAAGATTGATGTTGAGAATGTCAAAGTGCAAATAAATAAGACATGGAAGAAAAGGAAGATTATAGCACATCAAGTTCAAATGAGGTCACTTCATCCAATGGATTAGGTGATCACATCACCCCCAACTAGGCAATCAAAAGGTATGTGGGACTAATATTTCATTAATATATTTTACATCTATTCCAAGAATCTAAGTTTTGAAAAAATTATATATACATGAATTAAGATGCAATGTATTGGTTAGAATGTAGACAAAATCTATAAGTTTTGTTAGTTTTCTTGTTGTTACTGAGCATGAAAAATTTCAGTTGGTACTAAGTTGTTAAAGTGATAGTTTTGGACAAGCTCATTGTGGTTTCCAGGCATAAAATAAATTATGTGTAAGCCAAGTGAGTTGAAATTTCTATGATAGTTGAGCTTATAGTTGTGTGAGCACTGATTATGTATTGCCAAGTTTTAAGGGCTATATGGTCAATTTTTGACTCATTTGCATTCATTCAAGATTGAAGAGAGTATGAAGAGCTTAAGGCTGATTAAGGTAAAAGATTAAAACATTCTTGAACTAGATTCAATTGATACTCATCACCAATCATCATATTCATAAGTTATTTATCATGTGCCAAGTTATGTTGTCTGAATTAGCGCAAACCCTAGTTGTTTGGTATGGGTTCTAGTTCTTCTACTACTATTAGGAAGGAAGGAAAAGAAATTTTAAATGTTCAATTGATAAGAAATGAGATTAAACAACCACCCTTCCAAGATATTCACAAAATTTCATACAAAGAAGATCCAACCGGTGTGTTATCAATGATACCACCATAGGTTTTGACAATACAAGATGTAAGGTTTTGTTACACTTGTAAGGTTAGAAGTATTAGAGACATGGAAATCAAAGACTTATATGGAAAACTATGTTTTAATGGAGTGCTAAAGGAGGAAAACAAGATTGTTGATAGAAAAGGGTTAATCTGTGCCCTAGATTTTCCAAACATATTCAAGATAGAATGGATTAAGATAGTGTTGAGCATAATACATGATCACTTAGTATGGTTGGAAAATTACCTTTACAAGATCACTAAAAGGATCATTCAATGTGTAACAAGGTATACTACCCTAGATAGACCCAAGACCATGCATAGTGATGAAAAGGAGGTAATTGAGAAGAATATAGGGGTTGTATGGAAAAAAAGAGGGATGATAATTGAAACAATTTTAGATCCCCTAATTACATTTGTAGTGAGAATTTTTTCTCACAAGTTCTTTCAATCTAGTAGATTGAATAGTGTATCTTGTATGGCTATGGATTTGGACTACAAGATATTCAAGAAGGATCACTCTTATGATCTTGCCAAGTTATAACTCCAACAGTTATTAGAAAACTTAGGATCCATAAGAAATAGTAAGAGTGCACAATTCAAATTTGGTTCATTACTAGTTTGTATATTTTTCTATGTGCAGAACACATTTCCTATTGGAAATTTGTTTAGTGCTCCCCTCAAGATTCGTGACAAGGGCTTAACCACCTATTGTGTACTATAAGTTGAGTAGTTGTATCAAGCATTGATATATTAGTCTTTTGGTGTAATGACAACCCCACTCTAATAAGTGGTATTAGAGCTTGGTCACAGGTTCAAATCCTCAGACCCTCAAGTAACATTGAGGGGGAGATTGTTGGAAAAAAATTTAGTTCTCCCCTTGGGATTCATGACAAAGGCTTAACTACCTCATGTGTACTATAATTTGAGTGGTTGGATCAGGCATTGATAGATTAGCCTTTTGGTGCAACAATAACCCCACACTAACATTTCCTTCATTTAGTAAAGTTTCTTGGAAGACAATCAGTTCAATTGTAGTTCAAATTGGAGAGTTCATAGAGAAACTTGGAGACAATTTTGAGTTAGTCATGATAAGTTACTTTGAAGACTTTAAGAAGTCAATGAAACAAAGACTAATGATACTAGTGTCACTAGAAGAGAAATATTATGATGATTTTTTTTTTCTAGTGGATGTTGATTTTACATATGTACAAGCAATTGTTCCTAGGGTTAGATGGCTAAGGCCATTTCCCTATTAAATCAATGTGGATGAGGCATCATCACCCATCACAACTTTACTTGTAGAAGAAGTAGACAAGGGTCTGAACTCATTTGACAACAATGAGGAAGCTAGATCTAGAATAACAATTGATTTGAAGACAACTTCTACGGTGATAAAGAAGAAATAAATTGTGAAGAAGCTTAAAGAAAGATTTGGTGAAGGGGGAGAAGAGGAAGAAGAAGAAGAACATGAGAATGAAGAAGATGAGAAACCTGCTCAAGACCCTCTTGCACTAACAAAAGGCCAAGGAGAGGACCAAGAAGAAGAGGAAGTAGAACATGATGAAGTTTCCAAGGGAGAAAAAGCCAATGAAACACTTAATCCTACAAAGATGAAGAAGAGAAAAGCCAAGGAGTCAACAAAAAAGAAACCTAAGAAGGTTGGGAAGCCAACACAACAAAAACCAATAGTACCTATCACCAAGGCTAGCACAAGGGCTACTACAAAGAAAACATAAGAAGATGACAAACCAAAAGACAAAAGATCAACTATTGCTATAGAGCATAGTCAAAAAGAACAACCAAAGAGAGAACCAAGTCAAATGACAATAGTCAATTCCAAGTGGTAAGCCGTAGTCCCTCTTCTGATTTAGACAAATTGTGTGATAACATTAGGAACAGTGCAGATTTGTTAAGTTTCACAAATGTTGAGTTTGACAAACTTGGTAAAGTAGGAATGAATAAGGTTGAGGAATTTGTATACAAGATGATGGCCACATTCAAGAATATCCCTATTGAGCTTGTCAACTCTTTACCCAAAAGCCTATATGAAAAAGTTGAGAAAAGATGGAAATATAGTTTAACTACAGGAAGGAATATTAGGGAGACTACTCTTGCTAGAGTAATGCCAAAATTGGACAAGTCATCTATGACTAAGGCCATCAAAAAATACAAGGGGAGATTTTCTCCTAAATATAGAGCCTTCAACATTTTATAGAAAAAAATTGAGGAAGTTGTCAAACAAAGCACCCAAATATGGAAGGTTATCTATGGGTTACAGATAGAAAAAGCTATTGAGCAAGAACCTAAGGAGGTAGGTGAGGAAAAAAATGACCAAGAAGTAGTTGAGGTTACAAAGGATGGATGTATCAAGGATACTCATGAGGAAGGAATAGAAAAGGAAGCAAAGGTAGAGGCAACAACTGAAGAAGAGAAGCAACAATATCAAAATGTATCTGAGGTACATATGTTGTGTGCCAATCCCCCTCATGTGGAACAAATTAGTCAACAAGAAACTATAAAGATTAAGGATTTTTTTTATAATACTATGTAGAACATCAATCCTTTGATAGGGGATGATTTGAAGAGGATTCTACAAGATTTAGATTTATTGCTAAACACTTTGCACTAATCCTATATTAATCAATACAAATGAAATTTAAAAAGTATCAATAAGGGAGAAATTGAACACTAACACATCTAGTATGCCCCTTTCACTTATAGAGACATGAGGTCTATAAGCACAATTGAGTGTCACCTCTAACACTCAAGTTCTAATGCCCATTGTGGTATACCAAAGAAAGGACCCACTAAAATTAAATGTTAGCACATTGGTGCTAAATGCTTCAATGCAAGAAGTTCTAATAGTTGAGAAGATTAGGACACAAGTCCAAATAGGTCAAGAAGGAAGTCATGCACCTAAATCACAAATTCAAGGTGAAGAAACCACATAGAAGGAGAAGGATAGGATTGAAGATTTAATTTTGACTATGAAACTAGAGGAATAGATTGCAATTCAAACATTAGTTACTCTACCAAGCTTTGCATCTCCTATTCCTAGTCAAACTCTTCAAAGGAAAAGTGTAGATGCTACACAATTGTAGTCATCAAGGCCTAGTCCTTATAGATCTAAGGTTGGAGAAGGAACATCTTATGGAGATGTCAACTTAGATGAGGTGATCGAACTTCCAAAGTTTGGTCTAGCATTAATGATCGCAGAACAAGTGAGCATATTGCAAGAAGCTCTAGCAAGGAAGAAAAATTAAGAGTTACTTATGAGGGAGCACAAGAAATCACAAGTGTTATATGACATCAAAGACATATTTCTTGATTCATTTAGCCTCCTAGAGCCTAATATAGATAAACCTATTCTTGAGAAACTAGTGAATATGGTGGACAAGATCAGTGATGTAGACCTGGACACAAACATCAAACTTTTAGAATGGTTTGAGAAGAGATTTTTAACAAAGGTTGATGAAAATATTTCTAGTCCCATTTCACTTAGACAAGTTGAATTGGAAACCAAAATGGAAGATGTGAAAAAGGTGTTAGAGAACATATTTTCTCTATACACAAAGCTTTGTGATGTGAACTTGTTCACACAAGAATGACAGAGGGCTATTGACCAGTTGTAGGGAGACTTAAAGATGACATGTAATATTCTTCAATTGTCTCCTAGTCATAGTTAGACTCACTTTTAGAGGTTATTATCTAATCAAGATCAACTAGCTACACTACATGCACAAGATGCAAATACTAGGGCTTTCTTGATTAATATTCAAGCCATGTTGACCCCACACATAGAAGTGTTGCACAAAGAACTAGCCTTTGCAAAAATAGGGATGAAGGAAAATTATCATCTTTCTACTCAAGAAGGCTTAGTGGACCTTGCTTCCAAGCTAGATGTACAAATTAAATCTCTAGAGATGGCATGCAACAATTGGGATGTGGTACTAAAGATTATACTGGAGGTCCATCAAACATTTTTGGAAAAATACACTATTCATGTATCACCCATGATATAAGTGCCAAAAAAGGGGGAATTGAGAAAAAAGGGGAAAAAATGCTCATCTTTCTACTCAAGAAGGCTTAGTGGACCTTGCTTCCAAGCTAGATGTACAAATTAAATCTCTAGAGATGGCATGGAACAATTGGGATGTGGTACTAAAGATTATACTGGAGGTCCATCAAACATTTTTTGGAAAAATACAATATTCATGTATCACCCATGACATAAGTGCCAAAAAAGGAGGAATTGAGGAAAAAGGGGAATTGAGATAGAAAAGGAGAACATACCCAAAAGGGGAGTACAATAGAAATAGAGTAAGCCAACATTTGATGCAAATTTACTCAACAAGAGTATCGAATTCAGATACAACATAGTACAATCAACTCAGGGGAAGTTATGAAGTTTTGAGATATGACTAATAAGTCATCAATTTTTGTTTATGCTTCTGGTGAGATTGTGTGCAAGTTTATCAGCATCAACATTTTAGATCAAACTACATGATCCATCATTAGGATGAGAGGGCTAAGAAAAAACATAATAGGTTGCAGACCTCGACTTAATAAAAAGAGAAGGAGAGGGGGCCAAGGATGATAGCACACAAATCAAGGAAACAAAATATTGAAAAGGAAGACAAAGAGGACAAAAGAGAGTAGGAGAAAAAAAATGTGATTAATAATAAAAAGGACATAATAACAAAAAGCTAAAATGAAGATAAAAGTAATAAAAAATGTGATTAATAATAAAAAGAAGATAATAACAAAAAACTAAAATGAAGATAAAAGTAATAATTAAGGATCACAATAAGTAAAATTAAAAACAAAAACCAAGAAGAAGATAGACTGAAATAAAAATAATACTAATACAAAAATGTAAGCAAATGTGCAAAAAATCTGTATGTATGTATATACGCGTCTGTATATACATACATCCTAACAAAGAAATGAAAATGAATAAATAAGTATCAACCAACTGAGACAAATCAAAATAAAATAAAAATATAATGATATAAAATAAAAATGATAATAATAAGAAATAAAATGAAAAATAGAATTAAAACAATAAAAGAGAAGAAATATTGAAAAAATGAGATAAAAATAAATGAAGGAAAAAATAAATAAAAGAATAAATGAAAAGGTGCAAAGAAGAAATAAATGAAAATGAAAAAGAAATATAAGAGCGACTAAAAATGTTTGTAAGTATATGTGTGTGTGTGTGTGTGTGTGTGTGTGTGTATATATTTATATATATATATATATATATATATATATATATGTATGTATGTATGTATGTATGTATGTATGTATGTATGTATGTATGTATACATGTATATATATATGTATATGTATATATATGTATATGTATATATATATACATATATATACATATATATACATATACATATATATATATACATATGTATATGTATATATGTATATACATATATACATATATGTATATATGTATATACATATATACATATATGTATATATGTATATACATATATGTGTGTATATATATATATATATATATATATCCTTGCTAAAACATACCCCAAAAATTAAAATATAACAAAACAAAATACAAAAAATAATAAAAAAGAATAATGATGATAATCATAACAAAAAAGCGAGAAAATAATAATGAGAATAAAATGAATTAATGAAAAACAATAACAAAAATTAAAGAAAAAATGAAAATAAAGTAAAGATTAACTAAATCAAAAAAATTGATAATGATATATAAGAGAGTATATATATATATATATATATATATATATATATATATATATATATATATATATATATATATATATATATATATATATATAGGTGAAAAATTAATACTAATAAATAAGCAAAAACAATAAAATTAAAATTAAATAAAACAAAATTGATGGGTACACAACCCAAGAACAGAATGGACACAACAGAAAAGGGAAATTATATTAACTGAGAAAGTAAGCTAGTACAAATAGTATAGAGAAAATAAACTTCAAAACATGCCCTAAGGGCTTACAATAGCATAAATCTGGAGATAATTTCTCCTTTCAGTACCTCCTCTCAAACTCCACTCTGAACTGCCTTTTACAATGCCAAAAATCTCCTTAAATAGACCCCAGAGGGTTAAGGACTAGGAGTACATTCTAGAAAGTGCTAGTAGGCATCCACCGACCAAATAGAAGGTTCCAGAAGTTGCATTAGAAGTCGGTGCAAATCTAGAAGAATCTAGAAACAGTAACCGAACTTTCGAGAGGTATAACTTTTGAACTGTAGCTTTGATTGACGAACCATTTACATTTTCAAAAAGCTCTCAAAGCGCTCTATAGCCCTATGGACAAGCTTTTCTTGTCCCCCATTTTTTGGCCCTTTTCGAGGTCATTTAATGCCCCTAACCTGACTTTGAAGCATTCTTAGGAGGTCTCCAAAACCCAAAAAAATGCAATAAATTTCAAACCGTGGGGCCTTTTGACCTGATTCTTTTTCTGAAATGCTCTAAATCACAATTACATTCATCTGGCCAATTCACACCTTCTAGGTCACAAAAATGATGGCCCAATTACATGCTCCTATTTTTTTGGGATTTTCAAACACATTGATAGTGGAACTATGAGAGTTGGAACCTTTATTTGACCCAAATGGGTATCCAAAAATGAAAAGACATGAAACAGAAACTAAGTCTAAGTACATTTTTTTGGGTGACATAGGATTGCCCTTATACCTCTGGATGCTCCTGCATCAAAAATTCAAAAATTACTAATAAGAATAATAAAGAATACATATTGATAATAATAACAAAATATCAAGAAATTAATAATTAGATTAAAATGAAATATGGAAAAAAAAAATGAAAATAGTGCAAAGAGTAACTCAATCAAAAAAATTGATATATATATATATATATATATATATATATATAGACACACACACACACACACACACACACACACACACACACACACACACACACACACAAACAGACGATAAATTAATACTAATATATAAACATATATATGTAAGTAAATGAATATACATATAAAAGAATATAAATGAGAAAAAATTAATACTAATATAAATAAAATCGAAAAGATCTGAATGCAAGAATAGGAAAAACTAAACATAGAAAAATATAAACCTATAAAAAATAGAAATAAAAAGACCTACTGCTAAAACCAAAAAAATAAAAATAAAAATAATAATAGAAGAAAATAATAATAAAAGAAATAAATAAATAAAACTAGAAGATAAAAATAATAACAATGAAAGGGAAAATAATAAAAGTAAAAAATAAATAATAATAAAATAAAAGAAGGAAAACCAAAAACCAAAAAATGCGAAAGGAAAGGAAAAGAGAAAAGAATAACTAAATTAAATACTAAAAATAATAATGATATATATGTGTGTGTGTGTGTGTGTGTGTGTGTGTGTGTGCGCGCACTTAAATACACACACACATATATAAGTATATATCTACCTACCACGAATTAAAAATATAACAGATAAAATGAGCAAAGACGAAGGAACAAGTAGGCAAAGATGAGAGAAAAAGGTGAAAAGACAAGAGGGAGAGAGGAAGGGCAAGGGGAAGAAACACACAGGCAAAGACGAGGGGAAAAAGAGGTGAAAAGACAAGAGGAGAGTTGAGCTGAGAAGAGGGGTGCAAAGGTCAACTGGAGGGATGGTGGGGTCTCTTGATGGAGGATAAAAGTGGATGCCAAGCCAGGCTAATGGTCCATCCTTCATCCCAATTGAGGTTGGTGGGGTGATTAAATATTTTGATCACATCCTTCATCTTCCTCTTATAATAATTGTCCTCTTTAACGAGGATTTGGGTGTTTTCCAAACAAATATGATGTTTGGTTGAAGATGAATGCTTGGCTAAGGAAGATTTAATCACCCTATCATGCTTGATGTTAGCACTATGCTCCTTGATTCTTGTGATAAAAGATCTGTCTATTTTACCAATGTAAGGTGTACCACAAGAAAACAACACTTTGTAGACTCTAGATTCTAAGAAGGTGTCTCTAGATTCCTAAAGTGGGGGCAGGTGCTTTCTAATGGTGGAAAGGGGTTTGAAGGCACAACAAATTCCTCTCTTTTTTAGAATTTTGGATAATTTATGGGATATGCCTTCAATAAAAGGGAGGACGATAGAGGGGGTCACCTATCCTTGAGAAGGGATAGGTTTAACTGAAGAGTGAAAAGTCTTAGCTTGTCAAAAGGCTCTAGATATATGCTTGTTAGAATACCCATTGAGTCTAAAGACACAGCGAAGGTGAGAAAGCTCTTGGTCAATGTTTTCATCATCGCAGATGTGAAGGGCCCTCAAGGAGAGGGTTCTTAAAACCCCTACTTTTTGGCGAGGGTGATGATGGAATGATGAATGGAGGTACATATCTATGTGGGTGTTTTGTGGAAGACCTAACGACCCAAGGGTCTATCAAGTTTCCTAGAAAGCAACACGTCAAGGAAAGGAAGGCAATCCTCTGACTCCAACTCTCTAGTGAAGGAAATGCAAGGAGACACATTGTTAAGGTGAGTGAAAAACTCATCTAATTTTTTGAGTCCATGAGGCCAGAAAACATTAGTATCATCGATATAGCGCTTCCACCACTTGGGCTTGAGAGGGAAGGAGTGTAACGCCATTTTTGTGAAGTGCTCCATGTAAAGATTGGCAATGACTGGGGCTCGAGGGGAACCCATCGCTACACCATCGACCTATTCATAAATAAGAACTTGGAAGGAAAAGAAGGTTGATCTGAGGAACAACTCCACAAGAATGGTGACCTCTTCATTAACCTTGCATTTGATAATTTCAATAGAGTCAAGAATGGGAACCTTAGTGAAGAGGAAGACCACATCAAAGCTAACTAATATTTCATCTTTTTCCACTTTGCGTTCTTTGATGAACTCAACAAAATGGTTGGAGTCCTTGATGAAGGAGTCTCAAGTACCCACTAGAGGAGAGATCAACTTAGCAAGGTACAAATCTAGAGCATAGGTGGGAGAGCCCATCGTATCAACAATGGTCCTTAGTGGGATCCCAGCTTTATAAATCTTAGGGACACCATAGATGTGGGGGGTGATTTCCTTGGATGGAATAAGATGTCTCTTGGTGGAATCATCAAAAGTGGATCTAGTGATAGCCACTTTGACTTTTTTGAGGATCTTGGAACATGGGTTGCTAGCTACAATTTTGTAGCTACCTTGGACAGAAAGAAGGAGTTGCATCTTGGAGAAGTAGTCTTGATTATTCATAATAATGGTAGCATTTCCCTTATCGGCTCGAGAAATAATAATGTTGTTATTATGTACAAGATTTTTGAAGGCGACAAACTCAGCTTCGGGAATGTTTCTCCTGGAAGACTTGGCATGTCTAAGGCTGACCGCGCAATCTTGCCTCACTTCCTCATGGACCTCAAGAGGGAGAACATGAATTACATTCTCAATTTTGGTGAGGAAGTAATCAAAAGGAATGAAGCATGGATTGGGAGAAAAGTTGAGACCATGATTGAGAAATTGGAAACACAAAGGATCTAAGACCGCATGAGAGAGGTTGACCACCAGTTTAGAATCCCAATCATTAATGAAAAGATGTTGGGTTGAGGGAACATGGTGGAGCATGGGGAGAGGAGAAGGGTAGGGAGGTCGAGGAAGAATGGGGAGGGGGGCAAAAATGTGAGCTGGAGAGAAAGAACAAGAAACAGACAAGAGAGGGGCTCAAGGTTTGACGTGCTCAAAGGACAAAGAAGAAGAACAATAAATTCTATGAGGAGAATGAAGGAAAAAAAGGGGGGTTAGGTGAAGCTGCACCTATTGGAAATTTCAAAGAGTTTCTTGGAGAGGAAGCAACAGTCACATCTACTGTAGAGTGGTTGGTGATAAGACCGCACAAAGATGTAGCAATCTAAGAGCCGTATCAATTTTACAAAATTTTGAAATTTTGTATATGAGCTAAGTAAAGATCATAGATTATCTAAGTTATGCTTAAGTTAAGTATATATATACATGAAAAGGTGTTTTTTCCACTCATGTCAAAGGGGGAGATTGTTAATCTTAGATTAGTTTTGACATATGAGTGACTACACACTTACTCATATTCCTAAAAGTGCATGCTAAGTAAGTAGTGTATGTTGAGCATAAGTTGTCAAATAATGCAAGCCGAATAGAATGTTTAGTATGTGTCAAGAACAAAATTAGTGTCAAGTCACTCTAGTGATGAGAGTTAGTTTATGCTAAGTGATTCAAATGTTGAGTGAATAATGGATGTTGATTCATTCAAGAGATGAGTTACATCATTGAAGATATAGTTTACATTATTGAAGATATAGTGGATGCTGAGAATTAGAGGCTTTAAGTGTTGAGTAAAGAGTTTTGGACATAGTTGTTTGTAATGGCACAAATATCTATGTAAACCATTTTTGGGCCAACTTAAGGATTGTTTTTTGATTCTAGATTATAAGAATAAATCTATATTGAGAATACCTAAGTAGTACATGAAACCAATCAAATTAAGGGATGTTCTAAGCGAAAAAATGGGTGAATCACAATTATTGATTCTTATCTAACCCTAAGTCACCTAGGTCTTCTTAAGGAAGGCAAACTCTAAAGATGCTAAGGAGGGAAGAAAGAAGTTTGCATGTGCAGACAGAGCATTCATAGTGACTAAGGTGTTTTGAATTGAGATATGCATTGCAAAATCAATTAGAGAGAACAGAGGAAAGAAAAGAGGTTAGAAGTAGTACATATGATTAGAGAGGATTAAGTACACATCAAGAAAGAGGCAATCTGTTAACTAGAAAAGGAGTGCTAACCAAAGGATCAAGACTAAGACATTCTAATAGGTGAAATTAGTAAAATCTCTTAATAGAGTAGCCTTAATAGGTTTCAAGTTCTAGCAGAATTTTTTGTAAATATCTTAACCAAGTCCTTACTTCATTCTAAATTGAAGTCCTTTAACTAGGCACACTTCTAATAGGGTGTTGAAATGCTTTATTAGGACAAACCTTTCATAGGGTAGATCATATTTTATGATCAAACATTGTAACCTTCATTGGATACACTTTACAACTGTAGTAGTGAAGATTTTTGGGTGTCATCCCCACCCTAGTTTTACCTTCTCATTGGAGGGTTTCTAGGTAACGAAATATCTTGTGTCATACGTGTTGAATGTTTATTTATTTTCATGCTATAGATGAACATGCTTAGCTTTGTATTTTAGTTTATATGAAAATTATGAGATGGAAGTGTGGTGAATGTTTTAGTGGATAAAGTTTTGAAGGACTGATTCACCCACACCCCCCCCCCCCCCCCCACCCACCTCAGAGTTTACTTTCCCTATTGTATTTCCAACAAGCTTTGTAATGACACATATTTTACATGCTTGAATGTATTTTGTCACATCATTTCTCATTTTTGGCCAGTAAAAATATGTTTATAGTATAGTAGTAGTCTTACCTATTCCAAAATAACCAATAACCTTACTATAGTGAGCTTCCCATATTAAATTCTTATATTCTTCCTCAAGAACATAGATTTGGCCAAAGTGACAGAGCATTCCATCTTGCAAGTAAAAATAATTTACATGTTTACCTTCCACTATCTAAGTATAAACATCAAAAAATTCATTATCATGTCCATACAAGTCAGCCTAATTCTCTATTTTGTGACCACATAATTCTAATACCATACTTATTCCTGCAATTGAAGACCTACTCAAACAATTTTCTACCTTATTGGTGCTTCATTTCTTATGACAAATGTTAAGATGAAATTGTTGAAGATAAGCTAACCATCTTTGATGCCTATCATTCTATAATTTACCTTGTGTTTGCAAAAATTAATGGGTTTGTGGTCTGTGTGGATGATAGTTTCTTTTCCCAATATATAATGTTTCCATTGTGTGCAAGCTTGAACAATAGCATATAATTATTTTTCATAGCTAGGTATCTACACATTAAATCAAAAAAAGTCTCACATGTCCATGTTGCATGAGGATTGCTCCTAAGGTATATTATAATCTATCATTTTGTATTTCAAAAGACTTTTGTAAATCAAGAAGAGATAAAACTAGTGCATAAAATAACCTTTGTTTTAACTTCTCAAATGCTTGTTGTTGGGAACCTGTCCCCTTGAGTTTCACTTTCATACCTCCTCTTAATGATTGATTCAAAGGCCAAAACAAATGTGAAAATCCAAATACAAATCTATGAAAAAAGTTAGCTAACCCTAAGAAGCTACGCAACTCTGTGAGATTCCTTGGAGTAGGCCAATCTTTAATTACCTGGATCTTTTTAGGATCAACATGAACACCCTCAATATCAATAACATATCCCAAGTACTTAATGGTTTGCATACCAAAATATCATTTTTCTTTATTTGCATAGAGTCCATGGTCTTTTAATGTAGAAAGTATTTGTTCCACATGTTGCAAATGTTCTCCCCAAGTTTTACTAAAAATTAGAATAGCATCCAGATATACAACTACAAATTAGTCAATGAATGGCCTAAGAACATCATTCATCATCCTCATAAATATGATTGGGGCATTTGTGAGACCAAAAGGCATCACCAATAATTCAAATAGTCCCTCTTTAGATTTAAAAGTAGTCTTGAATACATCTATTGGATCAATTGGTACTTGATGCTACCTAGAATTCAAGTCAATTTTAGTGAATAATTTTGCCCCTCTAAGCTAGTCTAAGATATCATCTATTTGAGGAATTGGTTATCTATTTTTTATAGTGATCTTATTAAATTATCTATAATAAATACAAAGCCTCCATGTACCATCATTTTTATTTGCAAGAATAATTGGGCTATTGCAGGGAGATGCACTTGGGTAGATATGTCCTTTCTGAATTAATTCTTGTATCTACTTTTTTATCTCATCATTTTCTAGAACTAATCTCCTATATATTGTCTCATTAGGCAATGAGGTTCCTGGTATCAAATCATTAGAGTGTCTAACTTGGGAATGTGAGGGTACCCCTTTTGGTAACTCAAACACATTTTGATATTTTGTTAAAATTTGATCCATTGATCTTTTTTGTTTTGTTGTGATGGACATCATGGAACGAGAATTACACACATTTTTCTTTTGTTCCTCTAGACAGATCATTAGTAACACAAATGTACCAATTGGGGCTATTAACCTTCTATATTGTTTTGCACTAATCAAAGATGTAGAGTGTGTAGGACTTACCTCTAGAATCTGGTACTTTTGTCCACATAATTTGATTGTCATGCTTCCTAGCCTTTACTCATACACTCCATGATGTTGATATATGTATGGCTGCACCAAAAAAAAAAATCATGCACATCAAGAGGAGCTACATAAAAAATACATCATCATTGAATGCTTTATGGAATATGAAAAATGACATTGCTTTTTTACTTGGATGTCTCACCTTTGGCTCACCCACCCCGTAGAATATGGTTGTGGGTGTGATGTTGTCTTCAAATTCAATCTCTTTATAGTCTTAGAAGATAACAAATTCTTTTGACCACCACTATCAACAATAAAATGCAAAGCTTTATCTCCTACACACATTTGTGAATGAATAATATCTCTTTATCATCACAAGAAAATACCTTTATAGTGGTCATGGTGGCATATGGGTCAGCCTCAATAATTTGTTCATCCTCTTGTTTTCCAAATTTTGTCATCTCAAGTTCAATAGCTTCTTCATGGATTTCCATCATTAAATTCTTTATATTTTTACAATATTTAGTGTTATGAGAGGGACTTTTATGGACTTCATGTTAGAAACAATAGTCCACCAAGATAACTAAGAGGAACATTTATCCTCTTTAAATAAACTTAACCATTCAACCAAAGTAAACAAAAACCATACAAAGATGCACATACACAATTACACCAGATATGTTAAATAGGGAAACCCTTGATCAGAGGGAAAACCCTAGTGGGAATGATGCACATAAGATGATGTACTATTATAAATATTCCTTGTTAGATGATGGACCCTACTAGGAGTCTATTACAACATTTAGTACAAATGAGTCCCTGTTAGGAGACTTTGAATCCTTGATAGAAGATTCCAACCCTATTAGAAGTTGTGCTAACCCTATTAATAGTTGTAGAAGATAGAAGGATCCACTATCCAAACAGCTTCTAGGGCAAGATCACCAAACTCACTATCCAACTGATCTCTCAACTTTTCCCTACAAAATAATTGTATGTACTATATGTCAACTTTTCCCTCATGTCCTATAAATTGGACTAATCACTGTCAGACCTTGTAGACTAGGTCACAAACCTCAGATCCAAGTATCTAATTTTAGATCACATAATAAAACCTCGGTAATGAAATTTCCTTCACCTTTGTTCTTCTCTACTCAACTTTGCATTCTTCTCTTTGTATTGCTTATGATAATTCATATATCTCACATATTCCACTTCATGATAAAAGAAAATGTCCTTCCTTTATATCAAAGCCATAAAACAATTTCTTGAGTAAGTTATTACACCTTCTCAATTAATTATTATAAGACTACATTAAGAACATGTTACACTTAGTGATAACATTAATCTTTCATTTTGCAACTTGAATAACTTTCTATAAATGTTTCATTATGATGAGGAAACTTAGCCATGTCATCACCAACATGTCTTCTTCACATCTTTACTTCATGTTCTCAGAATAACAAATTTGCTAAGAAATATAACAAGTTTACTAGAACATGCCTCTGTAAACTCTATCTCAAAATAGTCTTCACCAAAACTTTCATAACTTCTTCCAGACTTAATATCTTATGCTTTTGAAGCTAGCTATATATACTAGACACATAGTATGATCTCCCTTTAACCTCTCTTAGTGAAAATTCTCAACTATCTATCTATACCAACTTGATCTTTCCATTGTTCTTCTATCAGATACCATATAAAACTACTATGTTGACATTGATGACAAACACGATCATAAATTTAACATATCATCATGATAATGATCTGATCATGTTTCTATAATACTCCCCCATAGGAATATCATCAACATTCATGCTTCTAACAATCTCCCCCTTTGGCATTGATGGCAACATAGATGAAAAACATCTAGTTCCAAGAATACCAACTACAAAAGACTATTAATCTTTCTTTTCAAATCCTCTTCATAAATCATTTTCTCATGTTGTAATTTTCCATGCTTTTTGAACTATTTGTCCATGCTATACTCCACCAAAATGTTTTCATGTTAAACTTCTCCCCCATTGACATTAATGTCAAAGGTTTTAGCAACCAAAAATTTCTACAACAATTGTTTTTTACTAGCTCAAGTGTCCAAAGGCACTATTCAAACAACATCTGACAAGAGTTCTAGATAACTCTATCCATCAAAAATACTCCCCCATATAGGAAGCATTAGAATTTAGTCTGAACAAACAATAATTCTTTGTTAGACTAGACTAATGCACTCTTGCATCAACTACTCTAATGTAGGAAGGGGTATAACCCGTAGCAGACCTTGCAAATACTCAAAAGTCTCTTTGAGAAGAGGCTTGGTGAAAATATCTACAATCCACTTTTTAGTGCTTACATACTCCAATCTAATTTCTTTTTCTACAAATTTCTCTCTCAACATGTGATACTTGATATAAATGTGCTTAGTCTTAGAATACAACATTGGATTCTTAGACATATTTACTGTTCTTGTGTTGTCACAAGATATGACAACAGGTTCACTAAAATCTATCCTTATATCCTCCAACATCTATTTCATCCAAAAAAATTGATTACAATTTTTTTTTGCTACAACATATTCTACTTCTGCTAAACTTTGTGAGGTATAGTCCTACTTCTTTCTTAGCCAAGAAATCAATCTTCCTCCAAGAAAGAAGGCTCCTCCACTAGTGCTCTTTCTGTCATCCATATTGTCTGCCCAATCAGCATTAGTATAAGCACATAAAGTGAAATCATTAGATCTATCATACCACAATCCAAACTCTAGTGTTGCTTTTAGATATCTAAATATCCTTTTGACTATTGTATAATGTCCTTCTCTAGGATCATCTTGGAATCTTGCAACAATTCCAAATGCATTTTCTATATCTAGCTTTGTATGAGTCATATATTGTGATCCTTTGATCATAGATTTGTACTTCTTTTTCTCAATAATAGGTGTCTCATCCTTTGTAGATAACTTTTGTCCACTTACCATAGGTGTTCCAACAAGTTTACATATTTCCAAACCAAACCTTTTTAGTAAACCTTTCAAATACTTAGTCTGAGAAATAAAGTTTCCTTCTTTGTCTTGCACAATTTGTAATCCAAGAAAATATTCCATCTCTCCTATCATGCTCATTTCAATTCCTTCTTCATTTCTTCTACAAACTTGTCACTTTCATCACCATTTCCTCCAAATATGATATCATAAACAAATATTACCAAAATCATCAATCCATCATCAATTTATTTTCAATAAAGATTACTATTTTCCATACCTTTGCTATATCCAAGCTTTGTCAAATGCTTGTCCAACCTTGCATACTAGGTTCTGGGTGCTTCCTTCAATCCATAAAATGCTTTATTTAGTTTTCATATTATGTGCTTATCATTTGTCAAAGGAAAACCTCTGAGCTTCTTTATGTATACCTCTTCTTCAAGTTCTCTATTTAGAAATGCTAACTTGACATCCATTTGATATACTTTGAATTTCTTATATGATGTATATGCTAATAATAACCTTACTACTTCTATTCTTTCCATAGGAGCATAGGTCTCATCATAGTCTATTCCTTCTTACTATGAGTAACCTTTACATACCAATCTTACTTTGTTCCTTACAACTTCACCTTGTTCATTCATCTTGTTTCTGAATACCCATTTAGTTCCTATCACATTATTGTATGTTCATCTAAAAACTAATTCCCATGTCTCATTCTTTAATATTTGATCCAATTCTTCTTTCATAGCTTGTTTCCAATAGTCATATTTACATGCTTCATTTGCATTCTTAGGTTCAACTTGAGATATCAAACATAGTTCTTCATTGATTATGCTTTTGTCATCACTCCTTTATCTCTACTTCTGATGATCTGCTCACTTGGATGATTCTTTGTCATATCCTTACCCAAATTAGGAGTTTCTATCTCAACTCTTAGCTTTGTTGAAGGTTCTAAGCTTTATTCCTACCTTGGCTCTCCTTCATTCTACAAATCATTGTTAGTCTAAAAGAATACTTCATCATTCCTTGGTTTAGTAACAACATCCTCATCATTTGAACTGTAATCAACTATTATTTCTCTTATCCTAAATTTATCATTAACTCTCACTTTAGCACTTTCCATAATGGTCTTAGTTCTTAGATTATAACATCTATAAGCCTTTCTTTTCAATGAATAACCAAGAAACATACCTTCATCACTTCTAGCATCAAATTTACCAATATCATCATCTCTTTTGATATAACATTTACTGCCAAAAGTTTTGAAACACTTAATTGTAGGTGAGTGACCAAACCATAATTCATAAGGGGTATTTTTTGTGTCTTTCCTAACTTGCACTATGTTCATAGTGTAGACTACTATATTCCCAGCTTCTCTCCAAAACATCTTGGATACATCATTCTTAGCTAACATAGTTCGTGTTGCTTATGTTATTGATCTTGTTGCTTATGTTATTGATCTATTTCTTCTCTCCACTATACCATTCTATTTAGGTGTTCTTAGATATTATAACTATCTTTTGATTCCATTAGCTTCACAAAGATAATATTAAATTCATTTGAAGTAAATTCTCCTCCTCTATTTGATCTTAAACATTTAATCTTCATGCCTAATTCATTCTCAACTTTATTCTTTAATATCTTGAACTTATCAAATGCCTCGGATTTTTCTTTAGGAAATACAACCCACATCATTATAGAGAAATTATCAACTAAAATCATGAAATATCTTTCACCGTAGAATCCTTTAGTCTTCATAGGATTACTAAGATCTGTATGTACAATCCCCAATTTTCCAATAGTAGTAAACTTATTACTAGGAAAAGAAGTTTTTTTATGTTTTTCCAAAACACACTCCTTACAAATTATGTTAGTAGGCTTTACAGTCTTAGGAAAATCTCTAACTACAAACATACTACTAGTCTTCACAATATTGTCAAACTTTATTTGACAAAATCTCTCATGCCATAACCAACTATCATCTACCTTTGCAACCAAACATGTCATTTCAGTAAGATTCAACTGAAATACATTACCTCTAGATCTGGTTCCTATTCCAATTACCTTTCCATCTTTGTGTTTGATCATGCATGTCTTCTCTATGAATTGTAATTGATAACCTTTTTCCACTAGTTGTCCAACATTCAAAAGGTTGTGGTTCAAACTATCAACAAAATATACATCCTCAATGTTAGTCTTACCATCAAGAGTTATAGATCCAATACCTTTAACTTGGCATGTTGCATTGTTCCCAACTCTGAAAATGCCTCCATCATGACTTTTGAAGTTAACAAATTTGTTTATATCACCAATCATATAATGTGAACAACCACTGTCAATTATCTAATCAAATTTATTTTCAACCTGTGATACCAAAGCCATTTTCTCTGGACTTTCTTCTTTAATAGCTACAAATCCAATTTCATCATAACTAGGACTTATTTCTTGTTCATCATAATCATCTTCTTCATTTTCATACAAACATTCTCTCTCTCTTCTATGTTTGAAATTATGTCTATAGCTTTTCTCTCTTTTAGGACATAGATGCATAATGACCATTTTCTATGTTTGACATTTAAAGATTTTTCTTACCATCTTTTTCTCTTCTTACTAGAAGGGTTGTTCCTTCTTCAATCTTTCTATCCTCATCAATTTTGCTAATACTAGAAAAGTCTCCTTTAACACTTGGGCTCCTTGATAAACTAGGTTGAATATCCAAGGCACTGAAATTTGTTTCTATTTTGGTTAATTCTTTGGACTGTCTAAGCTCATTCTCAACTACTTCAAGTCTTCCAAGCAATGTTTCTTTTGTGAAATATTTTGTACAAGAGATTAATAACTATATTATTTGAACTACTAGCTTAAATAGTGGTGTTAATCTCTTCAATATCTTCCATATAACCTCATCATCTTCTTTTGTTCCTCCTTGAGATCTAATACCTACAGTAATTTCTGATATTCTACCTACAAATGTTCTTATAGATTCATCTTCCATCATCTTAGCATCTTGAAAAGAACAAATCCAACTTTGTAACCTCAATTTCTTAGAATGTTCATCACCTTCAAAACTATTTTCCAAATCTTCTCAAATCATATGAGAAGTAACAAGTGACTTTACCTAATTGTACTCAATTTTAGGAAGTACAAAAAATAATGCTTCTCTAGCTCACATGTCACATATAAAAAGATCTCTTTCTTCCTTAGTATAAGTTTCCAAATCTTTCTCAACAATGATCATATTTTCTATTTTTTTCTTCATCTTTTCCTTCCAGCTATCATAATATGTTCCATTAAAATTCATACTATCTTTCCTGAACATGTTTTCCATGGATCTCCCAAAGTTGTTAAACTTTATCTTCAAGGACCTGATGCTCTGATTCCAATTGTTAGAAACAATAGTCCACCAAGATAACTAAAGGGGGGGTGGGGTGAATTAGTTATCCAATGATTAAAACATCTATCCACTTTAAATAAACTTAATCATTCAACCAAAGTAAACAACAACCATGCAAAGATGACATACACAATTAAAATAGATATGTTAACTAGGGAAACCCTTGATCAGATGGAAAACCTTGGTGGGAATGATTCCCAAAAGATTATGTGCTAATATAAATATTCGTTATTAGAGGATGGACCCTATTAGGAGTCTACTACAACATTTAGTACATATGAGTCCCTATTAGGAGACTTTGAATCTTTGTTAGAAATTTTCAACCCTTTTAGGAGTTGTGCCAACCCTATTAGGAGTTGTAGAAGATAGAAGGACCCACTATCCAAATAGCTTCTAGGGCAAGATCACTGAATTCACTGTCCAACTAATCTCTCAACTATTCCTTATAGAATAATTTTATATAGTGTATTTCAAATTCTTTCATTTGTCCTGTCAACTAGACCAATCATTATTAGACCTTGTAGATTAGGTCATGAACCTTAGATCCAAGTATCCAACTTTGGATCACACAATAAAACTTCAACAATGAAGTTTCCTTCACCTTTTCTCTACTTTTCTCAACTTCACATTCTGCTCTTTTTACTGCTTACAGTCATTTGCATATCTCACAGATTCCACTTCATGATAAAGGAAAATATCCTTCCTTTATATCAAATCCATAAAAAAATTCCCTAAGTCAGTTGTTACACCTTCTCAATTAATTATCATAAGACTACATTAAGAACATGTTACACTTAGTGATAACATTAATCTTCCATCTCGCAACTTGAATAAATTTTTGTACGCATGTCATAATGATGAGTGAACTTAACCACATCATCATCAACATGTCTTCTTCACATCTTTAACTTTGGCTTCTTAGAATAACGAATCTACTAAGAGATATAACAAGATTACTAGAACATGCCTCTGTATACTCTATCTCATAACAATCTTTATCAAAACTTGCATAACTTCTTCTAGACTTAATATCATATGCTTCTAAGGTTAGCTATGTATACTATGTTGGGACTAATAATTGCATGGTCAATTTTGAGAACCATTGAAAAAATCAAGCCCTTAAATGCTTTTAAATGAGATTGTACTTGGTTGTCAGTCTGAGGCCTAAGAGGTGTTTAATGTTTCTAACACCTTTCATTTAGTGCGTCTATGTGTTCTATGAAGTTAAATTCACATTTCAAACCATTCTGCGAAGTCCCATTTTGAGCTAGTGTCAAAATTTGCAATTCTGCCCGTGTCAAATAGTGATCAGAGGCCCAATTTTCATCTGAATATCTTTTACCCGGGAATGTGTCATGACTAGAAACTTTGGGGATGCTTAGTATGCATAATAAAGAACTTATGTTTCAATTTTCAAGTCATTTTGAATCTTTTTGACTAGGTTTTGCACCCCCCAAAGTTGGTCATTTACTATTTTGTGCATTTGACTAGTTCACAATTCTAGGAAGCCCTGTTTGACCAATCATATCTTTGACCCAGTTGACCCAAATGAAAAAATTATTTTTGTATTGTGTTCCAGGGGTTAGACACTTCATATGTTCCAATTTTGAGATCATGACAAATCCATTTGATCAATTTGCTAACATGATTAAAAACCCAGTTTGCATTGTTTTGTTACAACTAAGGTATCCAGATTGATTCACATCCCTGTTCGGCACGTTATAACATTGATCCTGTGATTGGTAAGCCTAAGTGAATTGTACCATTGTGTTGTGTCCTAAAAATCCTTGAAGTATGCCAGTTCTTAAGTCATGACGAATCCTTCTACATACTTTCACATGTCCGTACATTTGCTAAAAATTACTTTTTGACACATTTCTCAGTTAAAATTTCCAAGTGCGTGTTTTCGAAAATTCGCCAAATATGCCCTGTGATTCATCATGAGCCCAAAACATGGAATTATATTCTCTCCATGGAAAAGAACTTATATCCTAGTTTTCAAAACCCCAAGTGATCAATAACCCAGTTTATAATGCCGAACCTAAGCCCAGTTTATGTTTTTTAACATTGTTTGCCTACAGGATAATTGAAGTATGAATGTTCGACAATTAAAATCTTTTGATCAAGAATTCTTTATGGGCTGAAAATTTTCAGTATGGTAGAGCGTGTATGATTGAACACTCATACCAATTTTTATGGCCTGGTTAATTGATTGAGTCAATTTTTAAGGCTAGCTGGCAGGCCTCCAGACACAAATTTACAATTTTTAGATTTGATTAAAAAATTCTCAAATATAGAGAGGGATTCAAATGAAGACAAATTGGGGTAAATGGAGACACATCATGAAGGAAATATGAATCAAGGCAAAACATTCTTGATAAATTTTATTACATTATGAATGATAAGAGGCAAATTGATTAAAAAGCTCATGCTAAATTTGAAAAAGGAAAATCAAAGCATATAGAGCTATTCTTCTTCTTATGCTCGAACAACAAGCGAAGTGTTAAGATCTTTTAATCAAGAATTAGATGTTCCATGGATACAAGAGAGTACTAGAGAATGGTTGAAAGTTGACCTTGGGAAATTGTTTAAACAATTGTAAGGGAGATACCATATGAAAATAAGACAGCAAATGAAGGAGAATGTTGTAACCGGCTAACAAGGCAGAGCATTCCTTGAAAAATTATTTGGCTGCTAATTAGAATACAATGGGAGTAAGATTATATTATAAGTTTGCTAAGTTTTTCATTTTTTTAAATACATGAGGCAAATAAAACAAGTTGTAGCAAGAGTAGACCAAGAAAAAGTTCAAAGCAACCCATGTTTTGGGGCATCCACATGTTGCAAGGCGTCCAAAGAGTAGAACAAAGTTTATAAGGGGAAATGCCACTTTCCATGGCAGCAAAAAATGCAGCAATCCACGTTTTTAGTAAAATGAACAAATTTGCTACTGAAACAAAGCTCAAGGAAGCATGTATCCACGTTTTTGAAGCCCATGGCTTCCTCCAGCAATAGTATCACATTTTTTAGAAGGGGGGAGCTTATTTTTAATGGCCATGTGCATAAGAAATGACCATTACAATGAAAAGTCTATAGATTCATAGCAAAAAAATGACCAGCAGGATGGAGCTTCACGTTTAAAATAAGAAACTCATGCCAAAGGAGCTGGAACAACTCACACATATGCAGCAAAAGAAAACCTATGCATTTAGCAATCACAGCAAACACAAAGAGGAAGAACCATTGAGGAACATTATCCCACATTGAGCAGGTGGGAAGCATTTTTAGTCTTTATATACTTTTGCACGCAAACATATAGTGTCAACAAGACAAAGCATTTTGAAAAGGCAAGGGAGGTGCACGTGGGTCCTAGTCGACCAGAAGGAGTAAAGTATATTTTTAAAGAAAATGCATGCCCAAATGATGATGTCATCAAATTGAAGGGGCCGAAAAGCTCAAAAATCCGACAGGTCACTAAGGCGCTTGCCGAAAAATCTCAAAAAATCCGACTAGTGACTTGGCGACTTGCCGAAAAATTTCAAATCCAGCTAAAAGGTCAAATGAGCATGTGGGTCCCTCTTGGATATGGAGCAGTGAACCAGAAGGTGACATGTGGTGAATGCTTCTTAATGTGGTATGCTTCCCAAGCTGCTGATATGGTAGAGGGTGACACGTGTCGTGAGGTCGCTATGTTGCTGATGATGTGGCAAATGCTGACATGTTACAACGACATAGCGACTATGACATGGCAATGATGACATGGCAACCAGTGACATGGCCATGAGATGGATGAATCTGGTGATGACATGTGGTGCACAGTTGGAGGTGTCTAACAACTGTGCATGGAAGGAGCGAATCAGAATATGCCACGTGTCAAGGTTGGTCAACCAAGTTTGACCCGGATAGAAAATGGTGGAGAATTTGAGAAATTTCAAATTTAAATATTTTATTATTTCTCCCATTTATGTAATGTTTGAAACTTTAATATAGTTTAAACTATATAAAAGGTTTTAATTTTTGCAAAATAATGTGCAAACCTGTGACTGGAAGCCTGATTTTCAGAGGGACATAACTGGGGCTATTTTAATCTAAAATAGGCACTCCAATATACCATCAAAATCAAGAAGAGCTGAATTTTTCATTTCTAGAGTTAGATTATGCACAGGTGTTCACCGATTCACATGGTAGGCGAGTTTGTGAAATCTAGGGTATTGGCAACAGAACAAGCAGATTTAATCTTTGAGCATCTGAATCTATTATAAGGCAGTTTTGAAGACCTTTTGGAACCCGAATGTGAAGAAAATCATCCTTAATTAGTTTTCTTACATTCTAGAAGTTACATTGAACTAGATTTTCACTTTAACGATGAATTCATTTTAGTATCAAGAATCAATTACATCATTACATTTTGAGATATTTTATGAGCCAAAATGAAAGGATTTGATTTTTAGTTATGGAGAGAAGGTAGAGAGAAGCTTTTAGTTATCTTGGGAAGGAATTTTGAGGGTACACTTGTCGACTACAAATTCAATCTGAGAATTTCCCTCTTCATACACATTCTTTCTTCTTCTCTAAAATAGGTTGTTGTTTGGTTTTCTATTTCTAGTTCTTGGAGCTCTGCTCAAGCTGTGAAAGCCACACACCCAGCATTTCTCTCTTGTATTAAGTAGCATCCATGTTTTATGCAGAAAGTTCTGGTCTGTTAGGTGATTTATGAGTCATTTATGTATATCTTTCATGTATTTGGTTTCAAGGAAAGCAAATAAAGCACAACAAAGGTTTTAAGTTCAGTCTGAATCTTGTCTCCTGATTATGGATCTGTTATTTCTTCTAATTTATGATCAAAGAGCATAGATTAGGTTTCATTTTGTTTAGGAATTTATGTGATTAAAATGTCTTGCTGGTGGGGCAAAGAACCATGTAATTACTTGATATTTGTCATAGGGTTTGCAGATTTCATGATAGGATGTTCTGAGTATGAGACTCATTCTGTAGTAGATGTCTGGTCACAAAGTGAAGGATAGATCAAGGATCTTGATGTAGGAATTATGTCACAGATTTACAGAAGATGTATGGTTATAATTCATGTAATTTTCCAATGGATAAGGCACTAGTTAGAGAAAGGATCATTAGGTTTGTTGCTCATACCTAGGTCTTGTTGTTATCAACATATTAAATCATTTTTCCCTTTTATGTTGAAAGCTATTCAATGTTAACTCGCACTTAGCTTGCTAGTTTCATGAGTTATGTTCTTAGCTATTTCATGCTTGTGATTCTTGGTTAAGTATAGAAGATTTAGGGGTTTTTATCTACTTTACATTAGATTCAGTGTATGCTTTGATAACTGGTACCATATAAAGAATCCATAGGTCTACCCACCTAGGTTTTGCAGAGCCTAAAGTGCAGAAGGAGTATAGCCTTATAGTTCACCCAGGTTCTTGGTGAAGTGTGTCAATTATTAGAGATAGCTGCCCATAGATGCATTCTTTCCTTGCATACTTGGTTGTTCAAACACTGTTAAATCAGGAGCCAACATACTAGACACATAATATAATCTCCCTTTAACCTTGTGTAGTGAAAATGCTCAACTGTCTATCCGTACCAACTTGATCTTTCCATTTTTGGTAGTGGGCTAGCATCCCTCATAGGATTCATGACATGGCTTAACTAACTCATGTGGTTCTATAAGACTATTCATTGTATCAGGTATTAACAAGTTGATCTTTTGGTGCAACAGCAACCCTATCCTTTCTAACAATTAGCATCAGAGCTTTGTCATAGGTTTGAATCTTTCTAGCCACAATGAGTGACCCTAGGAGGGGGATTATTGGTAGTGGGCTAGTGTCCCTCACAAGATTTGTGACATGGCTTAATTGTGTTATGTGGTTCTATAAGACTATTGGTTGTATTGAGTATTAAAAAATTGATATTTTGGTGCAACAACAACCCTATCCTTTCTAACATTTCACACCACATACCTGATTCTTGCTCTATTTTCTTTACCCCCATTTATTCTTTGCTAGTGAATTTGGAGATGGTTCCTTGGTTTTTTTTTTTTTTTTTTTGCATTGGCTCATTACCTTCATCTTTCCATTTGTTGTTCATTGGATTTTCCCTCCTCCCTTTTTGTTTGAACTTCTCTTCAATTTTTGATGCATATTTGAAAGCACTAGACAATGTTTCTATAGTTAAGAAATTTATTTTAGTCTGAATGTTTCTATTAAGACCAATCTTATACTTTAGAACTCAATGTTTTTCTGAGTCTTTCACAACAAGATTTGTAGAGAGAGCATAAAAAATATTGGTGTACTCCTGAGCTAATTGGTCTTTCTTTTGTTGGATTAATTGTCATTGCATATATTTTGTTCATAGGTATCCTTAGGGTAATATTCTTTTTTTTTGCTCTACAAATTCTTCCCATGTGGGTTTTCCATCAAATAACATAGAGAATTCATGTCCATCTTATGATTCTTGGGTTTCTTCAATTGTTAAGTGTGCCTCCCATGCCAACTTCACATGATTCTCATCTTTGAGGAGGATGAAGGTTATATTTTCAATATCTAAGAAATTATTAACACAAAAGTACCTCTCCAATTTGGACACCTAATCATCAACAACATTTGCATCATTTTTTCCTTGAAAAGTTGGAATGTCAAAATTTAATTGCACCTTGAATGGGGTTTGCCCACCAAATTTTGAATTGCTTGGGCTAGCATGTAACTCTAATTTTTCAAGCATCTATAATAATTTCTTCATCATCTCTTCATGTTGTTTATTTAATATCTCTTCTACCAATATTTTGAAGGATTCATCCATCCCTTCTAATGATTATTTTGCCATCTACGATCGTGTGTGTCTTAAAGGAAGATAATCTAAGAGCTCTCTTGTGGCCAATCCAAACCTTCGATAAGTTGGTCATTTATGATGGGACATACAAGAGAAAACAAACTTTGACACCACTAATTAGAATTAGTAATTCAGATTACAATACCTGGTGTAGAACCTATGGTATTGTGACTAAATTGAAAGCAATTAAAATGCAATAGTAGATGTTTCTACAAGCCAAAAAGTGATCCATTCATTTCAAAAAATAGATTTTATAAAAGTTTGATGGATCCCAAGAGTCACCATTATCCCTTGTGTATGAAAAAAAAAATTCCACAAGCTAATTAATTACAAAACAAACTCTAGCAACTACAAAATTCTATATTAAAATTTACATCTACTTGTAGAAGTCATAACTTTCTACTCGTACCACAAAATCACAAACTGTCAGAATTCCTAGAAAGATCTTCTAGAGTTCTACATTTATTTTTTGTAGTCTTAATAATATTTATATGACTTATTAGCAATTTCAAAGCCTAGAAATTTCCTAGAGGCCTTTGAAAATGTAAAATACTAGAACATAGAAAATACCAAAAAAAAGGATTTCGATATTTTCCCATTATTGCTTGTGCCAAAATCCTTTGCATCTTCCTAGATTGTGTTTTGATCACCTTCTTGACTCTTGAGTCCAACACTTTTTTAGCTTCTATATTTTTGGATGAGGGTACCACTGTAGGTTCCAAATTAACATGGATTCTTTAATTGCTCTGATGTAGGGTACCCTTGAATTCAACCAAATCTTGCCCACTAAAAATAGGAGAGATGCCTAACTCTGATGGAAATCAATCTTATAAGAATTGGCTCCATATTTGGCTATGATTTTTCAAGGCCCCACTCTTTCCATTTGTAACTTAGTTGGCACACCTTTCTACAACTTGGACTTGTTCAAATGCACCATGACATAATCTCCATTAGCAAATTGAATGTCATTCCTTCTTTCATCCACTTTGGATTTCAACTTTTGGATGCTATCTTGGATAGTTTTCTTTAATTTCTCTTGGATTTCTTTCATGGTTTGAGAAAAATCTATAGCATTTCCACTTCTATATTCCATTCCTCCAAGATCCTTTAACTCACATACACCCCTTGGATGTATCTTGTACACAATTTCAAATGGGATTTTTTCTGTGGTCTTATTCTTACTATCATTGTAAACATACTATGCTTGGGAAATAATCATATCCCATGTTTCTCATACTCCTTAGTTAAGAACCTTAAGAGATTTCCTACCACCCTATTAACCACCTCAATCTGACCATCAGTTTGAGGATGATATGTTGAACCAAAGGAAAGGTTTGTACCAAGTTTTCTCCATAAAGTCTTCCAAAAGTGGCTCATGAATTTTATATATCTATCTAAAATAATGCTCAATAGAATTCCATCAATCCTCACAACCTCATTAAAGAATAGGTGTACAATGTGGCTAGTATCATTGGTAGTCTTACATAGAATCAAGTTCCCCATCTTCTAAATCTATGAACCACTACATAGATATTTTCATAACCCTATTTTTTCTTGGGAAAACCTACTATGAAGTCCATGCTCACACACTCCCATGGCATATTGGGGACTAGTAAGGGCTAATATAGACTTGCATTACTCAGTACACCCTTATCTTTCATACATACCATGCATTGCTCAACGTACCTAGTCACATCCCTAACTAGTTTAGGCCAATAATAGAACCTTTACACCAGTTCAAGAGTTCTTCTCACACCAACATGTCAAATTAGACTCCCATTATTTTTTTCCTAAATTAGGTTCTCCCTTATTGATCCCCTTGGTACACATAACTAATTTCCCTTAAATAAAAATCTATTTTTTAAAGAAAATTCAAAGAACTTACTATGGAAATGATTCTTATAGTTGGAACGTACCTTATATGCCTCTGCGAAGTCTTCATCCTCCTTATAAAAACTCTTGAAGCTCTCTATCCCAATGCTATGTAACTAAACCTCTTGGATAGTTAACAATCTCCTTCTCAATGCATCTATCACTTTGTTCATCTACCCTTTCTTATTCTTAATTGTGAAAGTGAAATCTTGTAGGTACTCCATCCATTTTAAGTGCATGTTACTCAACTTTTCTTGAGTGTTGATATAGCTAAGAGCTTGATTGTCAGTAAAAACAAAAAATTCCTTGGGCAATAGGTAATGTCTCCACTTCCTAAGAGATTGAACTAGTGAATAGAGTTCTAGTTCATTAGAAGAATACTTCTTTTTGGATTCATTTATTTTTTCACTAAATAATTCTATCGGCCTACCTTCTTGACTCAACACTCCTACTGCTAGGCCACTTGCATCACACTCTATGGTGAAAAGTTTCTCAAAACTAGGAAATTGGAAAATAGGATGGGTAGCTACTTATTTCTTTAGCATCTCAAAGGAATTCTCTACTTCTAGAGTCCACTTGAACTTAGACTTGACCCCACCCTTAATGGTATCTAGCATAGGTGCACATATGCCACTAAAATTCCTAATGAACTTCCTATAAAACTAAGCTAGACCATGAAAACTTCTTACCTCAGTAGATGTAGTAGGTGGTGACTAGTTGAGAATAGCTACTACCTTCTCTTGATCCATCTTCAAAGACCCCTTTGACACCACAAACCAAATACACAATCTCTTATTTGAAGAAGCCACACTTTTCAAGGTTTATAGTAAGCTTCTCCTCAAGAAGTCTCTTCAATATTGCTTCCACATGTTTGATGTGCTCTTCCTTTATCTTTCTAAAAATTAGTATATCATTTAGATATACAACCATAAATCTTCTAGTGAAATCCTTAAGAACTTCATTCATGAGCCTCATGAATATGCTAGGAGAATTTGAGAGACCAAGTGGAATCACAAGCCATTCATACAATCCATCTATTATCTTGAATTTTATCTTCCATTAATCTCCCTCCTTAATCCTAATTTGGTGATATTTTCTCTTCAATTTCATCTTTGTGAAGTACATTGCCCCTCCAAGATAATCTATGAGATCTTCAATCCTAGGTATGGGGAACTTGCACCTGATTTTGATCCTATTTATAGCCCTTGAGTCTATGTATAGTCTCCATTTTCCTCCCTTCTTGGATACTAGCACAACAGGGACTACACATGGGCTTATGCTTTTCTTGATCAAAACTTGGTCCAGAAGTTCTTGAACTTGTCTTGCTACTTGCAATTTTTGGTTTGGAGTAAGCTTATATACTACTTTTCTTGGTAGGGATGCACTAGGAACAAAGTCTATTTGATGTCTTATTACCCTTCTTTTAAGTAAGGTGGTAGGAGTTCCATCACTCATAATGTATTTGTACATTTCAAGCAATTATTGTACCTCTATTGGCAATGGGTCTTTGATTGTCTTCTCTTCTCCCTTGGAGTTCAACACAACTAGGTAGCTTTGATTCTCATCATCTTTGAGATCCTTGAAAAATTATTTTCCATTGCACAACACACTAGGCACTTTAGACTATGGTTCACCTCCCTCCAATGAAGATTGGATTTTAAAATTTTTGCCCCCTTTCTTGAATGATATGGAGTTTTCCTTCCCATCATATATTGCTTATCTATCAAACTACCAAGGCCTACCTAATAGAAAATGACAAGCATCCATGAGTAAGATGTCACACAACAACCTATCCTTGTACCCTGTTATGGAGAAATCAACCAAATTTTGTTCATTCACCAATATACTTTGACCCTTTTTGAGCCAAGTCACCTTATATGGGTTCACATGGGGTATCTTGGTCAACTTGAGCTTTTTGACTACCTCCTTTGATATTATGTTATTAGTAGATCCTAAATCCACCACTATCATGTAGATCTTCCCAAGAATCATACATCTAATCCTAAACAAATATCTCCTATGCTTAGGTTCATTAGGAATTGGTTGCTCGATCAATACCATTCTAAACATAAGTTTCTCTCCTTTTTATGACTCTATGTGATCCACTTCATTCTCCTTTCCACTAGAGATATCCTCTTGAGCATATGCCACTCTTTTTTCTTGGTTTGAAGAAGAAGGATTTTTAGGGAATCTATATGTTGCATGGCCTCATTGACCGTAGTTATAACACTTCATACTAGAAAAGTAAGAGTTACTTCTTCCTAATCCTCTACCTATGCTAGAACCTCCTTGGTTACCTCTTCCTCTACTATAACCTCCTCTAGGGATGCTTTCAATGGATTTCTTAGTGAGCTTGGTCTCACCTTGGTTCTTGATCTATTCACTACCTCTACCTTGATATCCTCCTCTTTGTCCCCTTTGATTTCTACCCTTTCCTCTATCCTTGAAGTTAGATTCCCCCTTATTTCTAGTCTTCTCTTCCACCTTTAGGGCTAGTTGATGGCACCTTTGAAGAGTAGTAGGTTCCCAAAAGCTTTGATCCTCTTGAATATTCCATTTTAGACCACCCAAGTATCTAGCCACTTTTATTGGCTCCTCTTCTTACTTCTTGGACCTAAGACATAACCTATGAAGCTCCTTTGTATAAGAGGCCACATCCAAGTGTCCCTATTCTAGTCCTTGTCTCCTCTTGTGAAGTTATATTCAAAATATTTTGGTAGGAAATTCTCTTTTAGTTTGGTTACCATGGCATTCCAATTGGCTATAGGTTTCTTTCCCATCCAAACCCTTTCATCTTGGAGATATTTCCAGCATGTCAATGTTGAACCTCTAAGTCTTGGCTTAGCTACTTTGACCTTTTGTGCCTCAAATACCCCTTCACATTCAAAGCGATTCTCCATCCCATCTAGCCAATCCATCACTACATTTATATCCATCTTCCCACTAAATAAGGACACACCTTCAAAATCCTTCCCTCCTAGGGTTTTTATGTCTTTCAAGAAAGGATGTTCATTCAAGATAGGTTTTTTCCTAGGGACAACATCTTCTTCTTCTATCTCCTTACCCCTAACATTTCTCTCCTCTTCATTCTTCTTAGTTGCATCAACAACTGCATCCAACTTTATCTTCACCTCTTCTAAGGCTTGTTCAAGGACTCTATTATTCTCCTTTTTCTCATCAACCTCTTTGTCTATATCTATATTTTTCACCATACTTGACTCATCCACTAACTCTCCAGTAGTTGTAGACATACACTAACTTCCCAAGTCTTTAACTTGCTCTAATACCACTCTAATATAACTAGTTTATCTCCTACTCTAGTTCCCTCTAGGGTCTCCTTAGGTCTTTATTTTTACCCATTAGGGTTTATAATTACCCTATTCTCCTTAGGATCCTATCTATGAGGTCATTTTCCATTCAAGTAGTGCACACCAACTAGGTAGAACAAACATTCCATTACTACTTCTTAGGCTTTCTTTGACCTTACTGCTTCCTCTTCATTAACTCCACAATCCACCCCAACTTCATAACCAACACCCAAAATGAAGGTATAATCATCTTATAAGACACTAGGATACTCTCCAAGACTTTGCATCACAATTGGAATTGAAACCCAAATCAAGTTCCAAGAAACAAATAAAATTGCTCAAAACTACTTTCAAAAAGGCTACAAGTAATTAGCCCTACATTTGATGAAAAATTGGATTAACTTGAAAAAATCCTTAATAAGGGATTAAACCAATCATGGGTCCATACACCATTTTTAGAGTACTAAAGGATTCATGGGGTCTCAGGCTCCTAAGACATCTGTATAGTATGATCTACTTTCATGCCTACAAATCAAGGTTTTGCAAGAAATTGAACTAGTCTAGGAAGAATGGAGTTTTACCCTCATTATAACTTTCACCAATTACTCCCCTTTTATTTTTGGCTTCAACACACATCCCTCTATCACATTCCAATATTTTATTGAAGCATTCCAAGCATTCAATCACTCATAAAACCTTTGTAGCATACTATGATCCCTAGCCATGCATCACTAGCTTGCCTAGGGCATCACCACACTTAAAACTTCTCTTTTTTTCCATGGTCCCTCCTTCACTATAAAATATTTAAAAGGATTCTTCTTCCTAATCCCAAGATCCTATATAGATCCTACAATGGGAAGAGGAGCTATGACTCCATTTTTCTTGGTTGCCTGATTCATAATAATAGAGGGGAAGAACATAAAACAATTTCAAAATCTTACAAGAACCTTACAAATCAAAAAATACTAATCTATATAATCTTGCAATGAACACCTATAAAACTTTTAATTACTGAAAAACCAAATTTAACCTATGAAATTGCCAAAATACTCCAAAAGCATAAACTATAACTATTTTCTATTGTTTAGTCTGTACACATCAAAATGCCACAAAGTTCCAACCCTTTCAAAAGGTCAAGGATGGCCTTAAATACACATCTGAAATCCCATTCCAACTATTTGAGATAGTTACTAGATCCTAACTACAAAGTTTCTCAAATGCAACAAAAAGTTGTTAATGTTGTTAATGACAACATTGACAATTTTTGAGCATCTTTTACATCTTTTAGAGTTTGGTCATCAAACTTGTTCCAAAGCTTACCAAAATTTCCAAAAGCCTTGAATTGACTTAATACATGTAAAAAGGACCTTATATCACATATTTGGCCATCCTAACCTCAAATGCAAAAATTCCCTATTTGACCTATGTATGAAACTATGAGCAACTAAGGTCACATAAGGCTTTTCAAACTTACCTACCTAGGTGCCCCTACACCAAGTGGTATCTAGAATAAGTTGAAAAGGAAACTAGTAAAGGCTTAAAAAATTTGAGATTTGATAGAGGTGGAGAGTTTAGATTTAATGAATTCAACAATTTCTATAATGAAAAAGAAATCAAAAGACAAACTTCTACACCAAGGACCCCTCCACAAAATGCGATAGCCAAAAGGAGAAACAGATCTATGATGGATTGTGCTAGAACATTGATGATGGAGAAGAATTTTTATTTTAAATACTAAAGAGAAGTTGTCAATATAGCTTTCTATACCTTGAACTGAGTGAAGAAAGGTAAAAATTTCACACCTTTTAAATTATGGTATTGATACTCATCCAATGTAAAATATTTTAAAGTATTTGGAAGCAAGTGTTACATTCTAAAGGATAATAGAAATGGTAAACTTGATGCAAAAAGTGAAGAAGGTATATTCCTAAGATATTCCTTAATAAGTAAAGCTTACAAGTGTTTAAATACTAACACTAACAAAGTTGTTGAAAGTGAAAATGTAAAAATTGATGAATATACAGATATACATGAAGATGAACAAAAGAAGGAACCTAAAAATTACAAAACCTTTATGTACTACTATGAAGGCATGTATACTAATGCTGATGATACTATGAACCAAGTTGCTAATCAATAAGAATTAGTGACTGTCGAGTCACATAGAATGGATTTCAAGTTACAATCAAAGTTGAGGTACATTCTGATGCTGAGATCAGTTTATAGGAAAGGAATTTCGAGTTACCTAATAGAGAAGTACATAGTGAACATGAGATTGAATGTCATGAATGACCTATTATTGAAGAAATAAGAATAGAGCCAAGATTATGAAAATATATCCAAAGATATCATCCTATTGAATAAATCATTGGGAAAAAAGAGGATAGACCAATGACAAGGAATAGATTAAGAAATGACACCTATTTGTTAAGCATCCATGAACCTGAAATACTAAAGGATGCATTAGATAATGAAGACTAGATTCAAGCCATGAATGAAGATATTGATTAGATTGAGAAGAAAAAAACTTGAACACTAGTACAGAGACTAGAGAACAAAAATATTATTGGAACAATGTGGGTATATAGAAACGAATTAGATGAGAATGGTGAAGTAAAAAGGAATAAGTTAAGATTAGTCTGTAAAGATTATGCACAAGAGGAGGGAATTGATTATGGAGATAAATTTTTCCCATTTGTAAGATTGGAAATAATAAGAACTCTACTTGCTTATTCTTCTTATAAAGGATTCAAAGTTTATCGAATAGATTTTAAGTTAGCATTTCTGAATGGTATACTAGAAGAGGAGGTTTACATTGAACAACCTAAAGGATTTGTTGATCCAAACAATAAAAATATGGCATGTAGATTGCATAAAGCTTTATATGGTAAAGAAAGCTCATAGAGCATGGTATGAAACATTCACAATTATCTTGTAAAGATTGGTTTTGAGAAAATTGATAACAACTTCAATTGATATTTAAAGATAGAAGGAGGTAAAGGAATTTTACTAGCTGAAATATTTGTTGATGATATCATATTTGGAGGGAAAAATCCATTATGTAAGACATTTGCAAATAAAATGATGAAAGAATTTGAGATGTCTATGCTTAGAGAAATAAAGTTCTTTGTTGGATTACAAGAATATTAGATGAAATGTGGTATTTTCATTACTCAATCCAAGTATGTAAAGTAAATATTGAAGACATTTGTTATGGAAGATTCTAGACTAGTTAGTACTCCCATGGTGACAAGACATAAACTATCCAAAATTGATGATTATGTTGAGGTAAATCAAACATTGTATAGGTCTATGATTAGAAATTTTCAATATGTAGTTCATAGCAGATCTGATATTGCACTAGTTGTTGGGATTGTTACAATAGTTTCTACAAATTCTAAGGAGAATAAATTACTGATTAATAAATGGATTATGAGATACTTAAAAGGTATAGAAGGCTATGGTCTATACTATAAGACGAATGAAAATTTTGACTTGAGAGCCTATATAGATGTTGGTTGGGCTAGAAATATTGATGATGGGAAAAGTAGAAATGGTGGAGCATTTTTCTTAGGAAAAATATTGGTTTCTTGGACTAGCAAGAAACAGAATTGTATTTCACAATCTATTGTCGAAGCTAAATATGTGTTTGTTGTAGTGAATTGTACAAATGTGGTTTGGATCAAACAATTACTCAAAGGAATGAAGGAATAAATCATTGAACCTATGGTAATATATTGTGACAATATAAGTGATATAAACATATATAAGAATCATGTGATGCACACAAAGACAAAGCACATTGCAATCAAATATCATTATTTGAGAGATTTGGTTTAGGACAAAGAAGTGAGAATGGAATATGTGAATACAAAAGAAAATATAGCCAATATATTTACAGAGTCTTTAACTAAGGATGCACATAAATATCTTAGAGGTAAGCCAGGGGTGATGCCCCTATCTCAAGATACTTAAAGAAGTAACAATAGTGCCCTATAGCAACTGAGTTGAATGGCATACTTTACAACTTGATGCAATGGATCTTATTTTAAGAATTGCCTAAAGTAGGGAAGGAACTAAAATAGAAGATTTATAGTCATAAGCAAGGTGACAAAGGGAGAACCTTATCAAGGAAACTTGAATTGCAGATATCTACATAAATAGATGACAAGTCTTTGGTATTGTTGTCAAAGATGGAGAGTTTTATTAGAAAATAAGAATAGTTTACACTAAATATCTTGAAGAGAGATTTTATCTGAAGAAGAAGAGAGATTCCAAAGCAAATAGTAACCTATAAAAAGGTTGGACACATACTAATAAAGGGAGAGATTTCAATAAAAGGTATTAAGTTTCTTTTTAGTATTATTGTTGGTATTAGTTTTCCATCAATCCCAAAGAGGGAGATTGTTGAAAAAGAAGATTGTTGAGGTATAGAAATAAGGGTGATTGTTGAAACCTATCATGGGAAAAATCACTATTTTTTCATTGATGTAAAACTTGCTACTTGTTGGTAAGACAATTGGTAAATTTGGTTAGAATGCTATCATTTGGTTGATTGATGAAGAGGATTTGAAAAGAAAGGATAACAAGAGTACCTAGAGAAAGGCTGAGTTATATGGTGTATAAAAGGAGTACTAAGACCAAGTAAGACTTTGATGATATTGTGTATGGTTTATCTACTTAAGGCTAGAATGAAAGGATACTTAAGAAAAGATAAGAAAAAGACCAAGCAAAAAGAATGTGTTTTCCAAGCTTGAATGAGAAAATAGTGCAAGCCAAGCACTTAGTTTAGGCTGAGCATAAAGATGGTTATGACCAAGCTAAGAAAAGTATAGTTTTATTCAAGCATCAACACAATTCAGTTTGTGTTGAATGTTAAAGATGGAAGTAATGACCAAGCAAGACTTAGTTCATATCAAGCAACCTAGTGTTGACCTTGAGCATCAAAAGCATATTATTGTCGAGCGACAACATGTTATTGTCGAGTGATAGTATAAAGAATTTGAATGAAGAGTTCACAAATTTGAGCCAACAAAGTTGATTTTTTGAATTATTTGAAGCATTTTAAAGATAAGTATGATGAGCTAGTGGCATAGAATTCAAGATAAACCATTTGAAGATGATTCTAATGAGGATTGTAAGAGAATTTTCTAGAGGAAAAATAATGGAAAGAAGGCAAGATTCAATGAATATAACCTAACCCTAGGATGGATGATTATGATTAAGTGATAAAAGATCAAAATTCTCTATATAAGGAGACACAAGGCTAGAAGAAAAGTGTGAGTAAGAAAGAGAAGGAGTCTAGAGGTGTTGCTTCATATGGTGGCCGAAGGAATGAACTTGTAGTTGACATACTAAGCAAGAAGGCTTAAGGAGGTGAAGGCTTGAATGGTGAAAAAGAAATCAAAGATGAAGGGGAATTAATGCCAAGTAGAATGGAGAGCTAAATGAGATATTTGAGATTTACAAGTGAGTTGTTTTGTTATCACATCAGTCCTACTATTACTATCTAACAATTGTATCAATTTGGGTAAATCCTTTGGATTAAGGTTGAGCTAATGTTCATGAGTAAATCCTTTAGCCAAGTGATAGTCTAATAAAATGTTCTAAAATCCTCTATCAAGGCTCACTTTTAATAGGGTGACTAAAATCCTTTAATAAAGGTCACATTTAACAGGGTTTTCTCCTCATAGAGCTCACTTCAGAAGAGTGAAATTTGGTAGCATGTCACTGGTCATTTTTCCCAAATTGGGTTTCCAAATTAAATACTTGTGTAAAATTATGTGATTGATTTTGTGGTATCTCATGTTTATATTTATGCAAAGTTCATTTGACCTAGGATAGTAATATACAAAAATTTGAGATATTGGATGATCTAATCAATGCATGCACATATGTTTGTTAAGTACTAAAAAGTTTTATCTATGTATTTGGACCTTGGATAATTGGTTTACCACCCCTACTCTTAGTTATTCTAAATTATTTGAATAGGAAAAGCCCTAGTTGTTGCCATGCCACTAAGAAAGAAGGCTCAAGGAACAAAGAAGAAGTTGGAAGTGACACCCATTTCTCCTCCACCACTAAACAAGCCAAGGACCAGGGTAGTTGCTAGTGCTGAGTAGTTTGAAAACTAGAAGGTAGCATAACTTACAGAGCCTAGTGCCCCCAGAACTAGAAGAATAAGATTGTTCAAAGGATAACCCAAAGGGCTATCCAAATCCATTAAAGAGGTATGTGCAAATATACAAGGATCTTTAGGTTTTTCTAACTTTAGATTTGTAAAGTATGACACCTTAGACAATGTAGATCAAACTAAGATTGAGGATGCTATGGTTGATATGATTTCTAATCATAAGTTATGTCATAGTGAAATTGAGAAAAGGATACCCAAAGATTTATTTGATAGACTAGAAAGGAGATGGAAAAAAGAAAAAATAAAGGAGAAAAAGATAAGAATTGACACATTAGTCAGAGCTATGCCTGATCTATCATAGGAGAAACATGACACATTTTAGAATAGTATAGGAGCAGATTTTTGCCTAAGTATGAAATGTTTTTATTACTACAGAATAAAGAGGAAGTTGTACAATAGCATGAGTAGCTTTGGAAAAGCATTTTTGGGTTAACAACAAAGACATAAACTATAAATATCAAAGATTATTACAGCAGTTAAGAAAGCTTAGGTGTTTCAAGTCTACAAGGCAGCATGTCCCCTATTCATGCTGAAACCCTTGAAACTCTAGAGATCAAGCAATCAAGGATCATAGATACATAGATAAATGGTGAAGAGAATTATAAGGTCTCATTTAATTATCGACCAAGTATGTAAACTTGGAATGGCATTTGCAAAGTATATTCTTTAGACTTTCTCAATCTTAATACTAACCTATGGAATTCAAACGCTTGAGCTTTAGGAAAAATTTACTACAACCAGTAAATGAAATTACTCTAACAAAGCATGTAATCACAGATAGGTTACTTTAGCTATCTATGTTGTAGGAACAGTTCACTAATTTTGTTATCAATGGTAGTAGGAGAAACAAAGTTCTACCTTACTTGGAAATAAAAAAAGGAAATGAAATCTACTCTTAACAAAATAGTTCACTTACCAAGTGGGTCCCCTGGGATGAGTGAATAGGAAATACAATCAAGATAAGAGATATAAACTTGAACTGTGCATTCTATTCATTCATGGAGATAGATTACACTTGATTAAAAAATAGTATCACAATAGTGCTGCTATGAAAATCAACTTCTTCTACTCCTTTGACTACCCTCAAAGTTACAAAAGTCATTATTTTAAAGGAAACTACAAATACTTCCTAAATCTAAGATCACTCCATTAATGAATATCAATTACAAACTCATAAAGTTCAAGATAGAAACAACATTAACCATGAATAAATCCACTAGGAATATAGGAAGTTGTGGAAGCTACATCTATGCACTACAACAAAAGAAAGCAATAAATTATTTCCCCTTCTTGTGAAGTTTTTGCAATCCACGATTGGCTTTGATTGCTCTAGCATTGAAATGTTGATTCTTGAATACCCATGGCAAACACCTACAAAATAATCAATGAGCACACAACCTTCCATATATATATATATATATATATATATATATATATATATATTCTAATCATCAATATTAGAGAAAGGGCATAAAGTTTCAATTAACACTCTTACAAATCCTATGGCTACAGAAGGAAAACTACCTAAAACATAGCATAGATGGGGAAACATTTATCAACATCTATAACTACTTCATTATAACATTTATTTCCATGAATTCAAGAAAACATAGCATCTTTAAACTATCCATATTTCTACTTCATGTCTTCATACACACACACACACACATATAAAACATATACATAAAAACCATAAGTTCATCTACTTGAAACCATAAAGTCATGACTATTTGCAAAATAACTATTTGAAAGTGAGATAAAAAGAACTCAAAAAGATGGTCTGTTGGAGGCTTGTCATTCCCCCCAACTATATTTTTTCTTGTCCCCCAACCATGATATTCTAGATTCTGGGAGGAACTCTCCAATCGCTATTTGTCCTTTCCCAAGGATCATTTTTAACATAATCAAAGTATCCATGATTTTCTCTAAGTCTTCTTCATCACCAAACTTCTATAGACATATCATGATCCTCTTCATTGTCATTCATTTGTAGTAATGGTTGCAGGAGTATGGGAGGATGAAACCTTAATAAAAGCCAATATTGGCACAAACTCCTTCCCAAATTGATATACCATGGGACTCTTATAGTGGCAAGAGTTAAATTCTATGGAGAGTGGGGTTCCCTTATCTTTAGATCATGTGACATCTTTGTCCACCTTTGTCTTGAAGAAATGATTGTTATTTCAATATCATGAGATTAATGTTGTTCCCAATCTATAAAGGCTTTCTTTCTTACTAGGTATACTTTATTATCTTCACTTGGGTTTCCTAGAATAGAAATCCAATCTAGAAATGTTTGTCAGGAATTTTGAACTTCAAGTCTCATAAGAAGAGGATTTTTCATGTCATTATCCCTGTATGGTGTAGCTCGATGTCCCCTACTTATTTCATTTTGCATCCAAGACATAACTTCCCTCAATAACACATCTCCTACATAAAGGAGTGAATCCCACTCTATATCATTTGGCACTATCAAGTTATGTAGATATAATTCACATAACAAATTCTTTAGTCATTGGAACAGACTGGAATGCATCATAAAATTCATGAGGAATTGAAATAGAGGGACTAAACCCTTCTACAATTATTGTCAATTTAAAATTAACAAGTTGTTCCTTGAGGAATAATGCATACACTGGAGATGATTATCTACATTCCATAAGCTTAGGAATCAACCCTGTGATTTGTCCAATCCTTCTCTTCAAAATTTCATTTGGGTCTAAGATTTTCTTTAATTGATGGCCTTGCTCATCAATGACATGTTTCAAATTTTTTTTTCTAACTTCCATTTTTCTCTTTCCCACAATAAGTGTTGATTTAAATTGATCCTTGTAGATAGGGGTGTAGACAAATCATGTGGTGGTAAGGGTTCTTGACTGAGAATATCTACCTAGTTAGGTGTTAGGTGAGGAAATTTTATGGTACTTTTTGACATGGAGGGTTATCCCTTCCATAGAACAAGCATTGTTGCTACATTTTCTTTCTTACTAGACTTAGTTGTTGCTTTAGCCAGTGTCTCTAATCCATCCTGATTGAGCTTTTCTAGCACTTCTTAAATAATTTCTTGTCTAATTTTTGGGTATTCCTTAGAAGGAAGGTCTTTTGAATTCTCACAAGTGTCTTGCATAATAGGATTTTCTTCAAACCCTTTAGATACTTCAAACTCTTTAGAATCCTTATCACTATTAACAAGTACATAATTAACACTAAGGTCAACTTCTAGTTGTGGATTCTAGTTGTTGAACGCAAAGTCACTAGCTATATTTTGTTGAAATTTTCCCTACAAAGAGGACTTATCCACAAACTCAGAGGATTCTAGGTTAACCATTGGAATAAAAGCCTCAACAACCCTATTACCTTCAGAAAACCTTGCACTTCTTCTTGTAGTGGGTGTAGACAAGCATGGAGGATTCTTTCATTTCCTCCTACTCATGGTCATTTCCTTTGTAGCTGCTTTCGGAGGTTTTTCTAAATTTTCTTCCCCATACAAGTGTAAGGTTCCATTGATATTATTATCACTATAAAGTTATTATTCTATTTTTCACTCATCTAGTTCCACAACTTTACCCTTGCCTCCCCTAATGGTGGACCTGGTCTTTACAAACAATGGCATTTTAGAAGCATTGGTATTTTCTTTATTTTTACTTCTCTTCTTGCTAGAAATGGAGGCATCAACTTTATAAATTCTTTCCCTAGATGGTCTAGAATTGGAGGGAGAATCTTTTGGAATATTTTATGTCCTTGGGATAACTTTGCAAAATCTACTAGATGTCCATGCCCTATGCCCAATACCCTAGCCTCTAGGGCCAGCCAATCTAGGTTCTACCTCATTCAATTGCAAAAACTCTTCCCATGACCCAATTGATTGATTGTTTAATTCTCTTTCAAAATTAATTTTATCAACCAATCATGTGAAATAGACTAGTATTTTTCTAACTAAAATAAAGAAGCTTTCTTCTTCACAATATTAAACAAGAAATTGGAAAGATTTACCAATCTATTGTCAAATCAAAGATGAGCCAAAATTTTGAAATGTAGGCTATGCAAATATTTGTAGTGACCTTCACAAGTGAAATATTGGATGATGAATTTTGTTGGCTACATGAATTCCAAGGGTAAGGATAATCTAAAAGTGCCTTGCTTCTTATCTATTCCAATGGAGGGTTATTGTGCAAACTGAACTGTGCCCTAACTAAATGTAAATCAAAATCCTTCACCCACTTTTCACCTTCCTCGGGCAACCCAGTGACTTCAACCATAATACATTTTTTAAATTCAATTTGTATTCCTTTGACCAATGCAAATCCATCCCTTATGGTTCTTAAAAATTTAAGAGAAACCTCTTCATTGAACCCCTTAAGACTTAGGTAGTAGTCTAACCATCCTTTCCTTCTAAACATTTCACAACTAGACGCATCACCCAAAAAACCCCTATGATCCATCAGCTCGTATCTTTGAAGACCTGCTCCCATTTTTATGAATAATAATTTTTGGCAGAATCTTATTGTTCATAGAACACAACAATGGTGAATTGGCTAAATTCTCAATGTTACAGCACCAAAAAAAATGATGTGCAATTACTATGTGCTTCTTGGAATTAAAAGTTTTTAATGCACAAAATATAATGATATCTTTACTTGCATCAAATCTCATAATATTTCACTCATGTCAAGGCCTACCACCCCGAACACATTGCTAATATACCATTAAAAGTTAAACTTCAACTTTTAATGTCGCTAATTTCCTTTATGATGTAATTATGGAAGGACATGTCATCAAACATGTGACGATAGTCATCTCATAAGACAAAAACGCAAAGTTTACAAGCAATTTGAAAACTTGAAAAATGAATATTCCCCCCCCCCCCCAACTAAGTAAGAGCATGGGTCCCACCAGGCCAGGATATACAAGAGTGGAAAATTAAAACAACACAAATTCCTAATGCATAATGAATAAAATAAAACATATACAAGGTTATGTGGCACAAACCTAGTGAGTGTTGTAGAAAAGGTGCTCTAAAAAAGATAACCTAATTTAATGGAGTGATGGGATGGTATGAAAAGATGGTGAAGAGAGAGGGTGAGGTAAAGTGTATGGTGGAGAAAATACTTTAAGGAAGAAAGCATTTATTACGAGGATCTTGAATGGAATCAAGAATCATCAGAAGTTGAGGTAGAAGACCCAAAATCTTTGGCTACAGGAATGAATATGTCTTTGTTGTGTTGGAACTCTTCATGACTAACTAGTTTTTTGGAGAGTTTGATTCGATGCCCATTGAAAAGTAGCTTGAACCATACAGGATCAATAGTAGATAACTAGAACACTCCATTTAGAAACACAACAATAATTTCATATGGCCCTAACCAACAAGTTTGAAACTTTCCTAGATTTTTTTGATACTTGGAATCATAAAGAAGTGCCCAAACTCCCACAAAAAACATTTTATCCTTGATAAACTTATCATGCCACTATTTACATTGATATTGGATGATTTATGTGTTATTCAATAAAAATTTGGGCCATTCCTCAAGGCCATTTAAACTCAAAATTTAGTCTTTTTGTGCAATAGCAAGATCCATACCAAGCACTAGAGTAGTCCTTAATATCTGATATTCAAACTCCATAGGCATTATGATTGACTTACCAAAGAGTAGCTCAAAAGGAGTAAAACCCATTGTAGATTTCTAGGTGGTTCTATAAGCCCAAATAGCTTTAGGAAGGTGTGTGTCCTAGTCTTTCCTGTGGAGTGCTACTATTTTGATAAGAATGGCTTCCATCTCCCTATTGGTAACTTCTACTTTTCCATTATCTTGTGGATGGTAGGGTGATGATTTACCATGCCGAATGGCATATTCCTCCATTAAAGTAGCTATCAAATTAGATGTAAATTGAGCTCCTTGATCAAATGTCAGCTCCCTAGGGACACCAAACAATGTAAAGATAGATTCATATAAGAACTTAGAAACATTATTATCCCTTGGATGTTTCATGGGTTTGGCTTCTGCCTACTTAGTTACATAATTAGTGCAAACTAAAATATAGGATTTAACCTATGAAGAGGGTTCAATAGGACCTATAAAGTCAATCCCCCATTTATCAAAGGGTGAAATGAATATCTGAGGCTGTAGGGGCATTTCATCTAATTTAGTGGGTTGCCCCATGCATTGACACTTATCACATTTCTTTGTGTACTGAGCTACATCCTTGTGTAAACTTTACTAATAGTACCCTATGGCCAATATTTTAAAGGTTCTCCACTTGGCTGCAAAATGACCTCCACATGGCTCATTGTAACATGCCCTTAGGTTATCATATGTTTCATCTTCCCTTATGCACAGATGCATTAATTGATTAGGACCAATATAAAACATAGATCCAGATATCCAAGAATAAGTAAAGCTCTTTTTAGGTAATAACTTCCTTTCTTTAGCAGAGAAGTGAATTGGTGTTTTTTCTTTGGATAGGTAATTAGCAATATCTACATACCATGGATTTTGTGTTGGCAAAAGGAAGAGATGTTCATCTATATAAAAAAATTTTGTCAATGGTTGTAGGATCATCAAGGACATGCAACCAAGAGATAAAATCAACTACCACACTGACCTTGTTGGGCTTATCTACTATTGTGATATCATTTTTTTGTAGTAATAGCAACCAATGAGCCAATCTTTGTGATATTATAGGCTTTTTCATTAGGTACTTTATAGCAGAGTGGTTAGTATGAACAAATATTTCATATCCAATAATATAGTACCTAAATTTATTCAGTGCATAGATAACTGCAAGTAGCTCTTTTTCAATGACTTTGTAGTTGAACTTTGCACCTTGCAAATTTTTACTAGTGAAATAAATAGCATGTTCAACTGAGTCTACTTTTTTACTTAGCATGACACCTATAGCATAGTATAAGGCATCTTTATGAATATGGAAAGGCAATCTTCAAATGGGCCCTCTCAAAATTGGTTTTGTTGTGAGAACCTCTTTAAGCTATAGGAAAGATGTAGTACATTCAGAGTCCCAAGAAAATTCAAAATCTTTTTTTAATAGGTTATAAAGGGGTGTTGCAAGTTGACTAAAGTTCTTGATGAATCTTCTATAGTACTTGGCATGTCCAAGGAAAATTTGCACATCCTTCTACTTCTATGGAATGGGCAAGGTAGTGATAACATCAATCTTTGTCAGACCTACTTTGATGTGTTGGAAATGTTATAACAAGCTAAGTTATTGAGAGGTGAGGGGTGAATTAGTAACTTCTAAAAAATTTAAGCATATTAGCAATTAATCCTTTATATGAATTCTAATCTAACTTCATGCATGAGAAACTTAGAAAACATGAAAGCATACATAACACTTTGACACAAAGATTTGGTGATCCAAAAACCTTCCAAATAGAAAGTAAAACTAGGGTGGGGATGATACCCACAAGCTTTAGTACTACTGTATAAGTTTGGCCTATTAAGGCTTAAATTGATCACTTTAGATTATCTACCCTATTAGGAGCAATAAGGACTGCTAGGTCCACCTTGTTAAAGGATTTACAAACATACAATGAAGTATGCACTCAGTAAAGAGATTTACATAAGACTATTTGGTCTACCTTGTTAAAGGATCTCTGATCTACAACTTGGTTTGTTGAATGAGATTCATCTAAGTCTACAAATCACCTTGTTGTGATAGATGAATCTTTGTTGCTCCTTATACTAATGTAGCCTTTGTAATTTGTACTTTTTCTCTTCTATGATGATCACATCACTTCCTGATTGGTTCCATACATACATTGGATGTGATACAATACATTACACATATACCAATCCAATTATACAATTACAAAGTTGGCCACAATAGAATTTTACATAAATATTTCAAAGTTAGCTCAAATGTAGACATTGGAGTTCTGAAGATAAACTCAGTGAGGTTCTAATACTTGGCATTCACTATCAATGCTCAACATCATCATGCACTTAGTAGGTGTAGAAGCTTGGTCCATATTGATCACTTCCAAGTAGTCTTGAACTCATTCTGCATTGGTGACTTGGTGAATACTATGAAACTTGGCATATAAACTAAATCACTTGTTTACCATTGCATAGCTTGATAAACACTATCACCTCAAGCTTGGTATAAACTGAGTCACTTGGTTAATGCTAAGTAGCTTGGTCAATAATGGACTAGCATCACATTAACTACAAACTTGGCAACCACTGTACAACTTGGTTTGCACTAATAAACTCAGCATAAACTGAGATGCCCAGTTTATACTATTGATCTTTTCAATAGCTATAACTACTCAATATACATTGGAATGTGTCCAAAGGACTTGGTAGCAACTATAGAACTTAGTGACAACTAAAATGCTTGGTTAACATTGTTAACTATACAATAAGCTTAGTAGATACTTATAATTTGAATAAGTGTATGTCACTAATAACAAACTCAACTAATATTTCAACAATCTCTCCCTTTGGCATTAGTGACAAAAACACTTATTAGCAAAAATTGAATTCAAAAAGTTCCTGAATATTTGTATCCATCACCTTGTGATTCTAGCTCAGTAGAGTATACTATTTTTGACATTTCAAAATTGGTTTTGTAATATATATTTTTGTACATGCAAGTAAGGCTCCTATACAGTATACTGTACATTTGAATACATCTCCTCTCTATATACAATATACACTTGCTAGATACATTCTTCTTTGAATCATTATTTACATTTATCTCACATCTATCTCCCCATTTTCTTTTTAGCTTATGTATCAATTCTTACATATTTCTCCCAATAACTCATCATTTCAATATCTTCTCCCCCTTTTGACAATAATGCCAAAGATTTATTCTATATATTTACAAATTAATGCCAAAATGATACAAAAATTATGAATGTACCTTGAGTATGATAGTCAAAGTTTTGTCCCAATTGTCTTGCAATACCTTACATGTGTGTAGTGCAATCTGCACTTCTATTGACAACTCAATCATGTGGTCTACTATGGAAAAATTATTTTCATGGATGAGGGTTTTTGCATGTGCAATATGCTTTTGTAGTGCATCCATATTAGGGAGAATCATATTCTAAATATCTACCAATGTAGATCTGATTCTAGCCTCTTCTTTAAGAAAATCTACCTATATATCTATCAAAAATCTAATCTTATTGAAATGTGCAGAGCTTGAACTTGGGTTGAGCTGCAATTATTGAGCACTCACCTTGAGCTCTTCATTAATCTTAGGCAATTTGTCCTTTATTTCCTTAGTGAAATTTGAAACATCACATAACTTACCAAAAATTGATGATACATTAGTACAAGAGGTTTCCAGAGAGCCCAAAATGGTAGAGAGTTCTACTTGGTAAATGAAAATCTATTGAGCAATGTGCTCTAACACTTTATTCTCAAATTTCCTCTCTCCTTTCTATAGTAACTTGTCTTGTCCATCTACATCTTCATTATACTTCTAGACTACTTCTACCAATTAATACAAAACTGGTTGAGATGGATCAACCTCTATACCTAGAGCCTCTACCAAAATATTTTTGGCATCCTCAATGATTTTAAATTCTTTGTCTCTTTCCTCTCTTAGCCTTTGCTACTTGGCTTTCTTTTGGACAAGTTCACCAAATGTTTGCATTTGATCTGGATTGAGTTTGGATATGTCCCAATTTGGGATCACTATATCCTCATCAAGGTTTATTTCTTCCTCCTTTTCTTTTCCTTGGCCCAAAAAATTTGTGCTTGGTTGAGGCTTGGTCTCAACTATTCATACACTTATTTCTTGCTTACTAGGAATGGAAACAATAATAGACATAATAAGACTAGCTACAAAAATTAATATTGCACTTATTGTAGAAACACTAGGAGAAATACCTATAGTAGCCAATATTGATGTATCCAAAATTGATGTGTCCAAAATTGTTGTATCCAACATGGTAAAAGAGGGAAGAGTCTACAACTCAGTAGATGAAGTGGAGGTCACTTTAGTCAATGATGTGCTGAGCTGAACTGGTGCTAAGATTGATTAGATGTTAGTGTTGTCATTGGTAGTCACAATCAATCCTATTGAGGTTGTCTCTATACTTGATTTTGTTACTATTTTTCTTGGAGAGTGAAGGAGTGAGGCAATAACTGCTGCAACAATCTTAACTGAGTTAGTTTCCTCATCATCCTATGTTCCTTCCTTGATACCCTCTTGCTCTTGTTCCTCTTCATAATCAATAGTATCAAAATGTGTTGTTTCTTCATCATTTCCTTCTTTATCATTATCATCATCATCATCATCACCATCTTTCACATCAATAGAAAAATCACTCAATTTATGAAGATGATATACATTCTTACATGTAATTGTTGCATTCCTTACAACATGCTCAATATCTTTCATCAGAACTGAACAAGTGTTGAATTTTAGAGTTAATTTATCCTCATTTTTCTTCAGATATTCCTTAACTTGCTTGTCTGTTAAGCTCAGAATAAGCTACCTTAGGGTTTTCCCATAGATGTCTTTTATAGTTTTCATGGAAAATTCTCATCTTGGCTTAATCTTATCCATCAAAATATTAGGAATCTGAGAAGTAAGATGGTCAGGTGAGTATTTCCACTTACCCATTTTGTCTATCATTAGATCTTCAATTTTCATTTGTTCTTCATTAGTCTTGAAATCATACTTTAATGCTTTAGAATTTGTTATGTCGGCCCCTTTCTACAGTTCTTTTAGTCTATCTTGGAAGGTGCGTGGATGTTTTTTGAATATTATATCTCCTCCTTCCTTATCAACTTTCTTCTTTGAGGATATTCTAGTAAACATAGTAGTGGATGTCTTGGAAGGATTGGTAATTATTACCTTGCTCTTCTTATTCAATGGTTCCTCTACCTTTAATTTTTCCTCATCCTCTACTTCTTCTCTCACCTTTTCCCTTGGTCAACAAAAGAGTAAAACTAGTTTTCAACTTGGCAATTTTTTCCTTGCCTTTATTTACTACCTGAGCGAGCTTGATCTCCAATTCTATCCTGGCTTTGGATTCATCATATGTACCAAAATATGCAGCCTTGGAATCAACTGGTTCATTTACAAGTGCCTCAATTATATCCTCAGTTTCATCTATGTTAACCTCATATCCAAGAGGTTTCACCCATGCAATTCTAGGCCTAACTACTTGAATGTATACCTTATCACTATCTACCATGAAACACACATCATCCTTGTAATCTTCAACTAATTTCCTTGGAATCCTAAATCTAATATTCATTTTATCTTTAAATGCATCAAAATAGTTATCCATTATACTATTATAATTCTCTCACATCTTAGTAATGTACTCATTAATCTGGTAGAGTATTGGCACATCTTTTCTCCATACAACTAAACCTTTTAAAGGGAAGAATTTTTTAACATAAAAGAATAAACATGTCAATTGAGAGCTAAAATTACATGGGTTGTTTTTTAATTTTTTGATTCTCTCCATGTTCTTGTTGAGTTTTTTCAACAATAGCTCAGCAAGATCAAAAGAAAGGTTGTTCTTCACTACCTTGTATGCAATGTCAACTACTTCGCATGACACACTACTCAACTTGCTTGAATTATAGACCTTATGCACGATGATATGAATATTAAACTTAAATTCCATGTTAGTGAAACTTCTTATCTTCATGCCTCTACCATCCCATTTTGCTAGGGTTTTCTTTTCTAGTTCAGCTTGACCTAGGGTTTTGGTCATTTTAGCTTTAGCCAACATTGGGAGACCAAGATTCTATGAATCATCTTTTTCATCATTAAAAATTTTTCTTCCAACCAAAACTATCCATTGTGCACTCGACTAAGAATAAACCTAATCCATTTCACTTGGAATTTATGGGGCATGTGAGGACTATGTATTAATCCTTTGGTATTGAGGTGTTGGTGTTTGGGTTTCAAAATGCCATTTACACACAACTTTTCTAGGGCTTCATCCATTTTGAGTGTACCAATTTCTTAAATTACACATTTAAAATGAGAATAAATGTCATTGATTAATAGTACCTTGGAAGGGATTTGAGATTGCACTCCACTCGGATCTAGGGTTTCAACAATTGTAGGAGTGAGCTTGAAGTTTGGAGCTTTCCATTCTACACCACGAACCAACATGTCTGATCCTCATTTTTCCTTGTTGTTGTTGGATGCCATCTTCACTTGGTAGGGTTTGAGAGAATTTGAAATATTTTAGTAAAAATTCACTCAAATTGTTTGGATGCTGGAAGATCTCACTTGCAATATCTCTTGAAATTTCATGGTGAAAATGACTTTGATTTCATTCCTTTTATCAAATTTTACCATAAATGCTTGGTATGAGTGGTAGATCAAATTGATGGATTTTCATCTATTTCCTTTTATTGATTACTTGATAAATTCTTCCATCATTCGATAACCACATAAAATTTAGTTACTTATGATGTTGCTCAGTAGAGTCTATGACCTAACCTCACTCGATAAGGAAAGTAACTTGGTAGTAACTAGTACCCTTTTACTTGATGATCCCTTTGTATCTTGAATATAGATATGGATCTTTTGTCCTTTCAACTGGAACTTATTTGGATATCTTCTTTGATAGCCTACTTCTAGTTCTCCTTTGAGAAATCAAGTAGAAATTATGGAGCCACCCAATTCTTAAGTGACTTGTTCATCATTGTTTGGACTTGCATTCTCAATAGACTTTGGAACCCATTTTTGTCTCATCTATTTTCTAATTTCATTAGTCATTGTCTTCCTTTCATCTTCAATCCTTCCAGTATTCATGCAGTTCTTAGCAAGATGACCAAGTTCAGTATAAATGAAACATCTTTTAGTAGTATCTCTTTTCCTCAAATGATGCTTTACTCAATTCATTCTAGTGTGTTTAAATCCTCCATAGTAATGGCATCTGCACTAAGTGTTGTAGTCCCAACCAAATATGGCTTTTACAGTTTGTTCTGCTAGATTAAATATCTTGGTTTTGCATTCTAATGATTTGTGCCCATGCTTCTTATAGTTGTGACATTTACCTTCAAATTTTGGTTTCTCTTTGCATTCATTAGCCTTATGACCATGCTAGTTGCAATTGTAACATTTTCCATTCAATTTTTCTTTTCTATTGCCCCAACATTTGTTTGAAGTGTGACCTATCTTACCACACTAATTGCAAGTAGGTCTTTGATTCTCTTGAGCTCCTTGCTTGGATGATTCTCCTTCTATATATCTAATTCCTTCTTTTCCTTTTTGTCTATAGAGATTTTTCTCTTTCAATTGATTCATGTCTGCTTGGGATTTCATCATTCTTTCATTGGTTTGCCTTTTACAATTGAGATCATTCTACAATATTTCATTCTTTGATCTCAAGTTCATGATTTCTTCATTTTTATTGGTGATCTGATCAATGAAGTCTACTTGCTGAAGGGATAGGTGCTAGATTTCATTGTTCTTTCCTTCTATCTCTTCTCTTATCTTGTTTTTCTCTCCCATAACTTCACATAATCTTACTAACTAAATTTCTTTCTCTCTTCTTAGTTTTCTTACTTCTTCTTGCAGTGAACCATTCCTTTCTAGGAGTTCTTTGATTACTTCATTGGCTTCATTTGGATTTCTTAAATAAAGGTTTTCAATTCTTTCTTCAATGTAGAGATGATCATACATTTGAATTGCAAGATCTTTTCTTCTTTTCAAAGATTGAGAAAGTTGTTCTTTTTCTTTCTTGAGTTGGGCAATAGCCATTTCCAAATCTAGCTTCTCATTGTCAATAGCCTTGTCAAGTCTAAATATCTCCATGGCCTTTGATCTTTTCTCAAGCTATTAAAATTTTCTCTGAGAACCACAAAGAAAAGGATGTCAAACTCAAAGAGAAATGTCATAGGGTCTTATGTGACAAGGCCATATAATTTAGGTAATGCAGTGATAGGTATGTTCTTCAAATTTTGGTTACCTTACTAAGTAGAAATAGGAAAAGGAAACATGGGATGAGGTTGAGCCATTCTTAAAGGAGGACCTAGTGGTGGTGGTTGATATATAACAAGGGTAAGTGGGTTGTCTTGGTATTCAAGTTCAAAGAAAAGGTCATTCAAATGCAATGATTCTTTAGAGGATGAGGGTATTCATTCTTGAGCATCAACAAATGGATTTTTAAAGGGTTCTTCTTCTTTGTTCTCATTGTAACTTTCTTTAGGTTTAGGATTCAAAATATCTAATGGTTCTTCCTAATTAATACAAGGAAGAAATATTCCAAGGAGGTTTCTTGATGCAAGAGCATCTAGAGGTATAAGGGCAATCCTGTGTCACCCAAAAAATGTACTTAGACTTAGTTTCTGTTTCATGTGTTTTCATTTTTGGACACCCATTTGGGTCAAATAAAGGTTCCAACTCTCACAGTTCCACTATCAATGTGCTAGAAAATCTTGAAAAAATAGGAGCATGTAATTGGGCCATCATTTTGGTAAACTAGAAGATGTGAATTGGCCAGATGAATGTAATTGTGATTTACAACATTCCAGAAAAAGAATCAGGTCAAAAGGCCCCACAGTTTGAAAGTTATTGCAGTTTTTCAAGTTTTGGAGACCTCCTAAGAATGTTTCAAAGTCAGGTTAGGGGAATTAAATGACCTCAAAAAGGGTCAAAAAATGGGGGATGAGTGAAGCTTTTCCATAGGGCTATAGAGCACTTTGCAAACTTTCTAGAAATGTAAACAGTTCGTCAATCGGAGCTACGGTTCAAAAGTTGTCTCCCAGAAGTTCGGTTACCTTTTCTAGATTCTTCTAGATTTGCGTCAACTTCTAACATAGCTTCTGGAGCCTTCTATTTGGTCGGTGGATGCTTACTAGAACCTTCTAGAATGTATTCCTAGTCCTTAACCCTTTGGGGTCTATTTAAGGAGATTCTTGGCATTGTAAAAAGCAGTTCGGAGTGGAGTTAGAAAGGAGGTACTGAAAGGAGAAATTATCTCCAGATTTATGCTATTGTAAGCCCTTAGGGCATGTTTTGAAGTTTATTTTCTCTATACTATTTGTACTAGCTTACTTTCTCAATTAATATAATTTCCCTTTTCTGTTGTGTCCATTCTGTTCTTGGGTTGTGTCCCCATCAAGTGGTATTAGAGCATACCTTTGTTAGTGGTAACAAAGCATGCCCTTCATCAGTGGTATCAGAGCAGGAGTTCCTGAGTGTACAAGCAGATCGCCAAAGTGTGAGGTAGTTTGTACTAGGACCTTGGTTGGGTGAAGTTTATTAGAGCAAGAGTTCCTGAGTGTGCGGACAGATCATCGAACGTAAGGCAGTTTGCACCAGGACCTTGAGTTGGGTGAAGTTTGTGAAGAAGTTCTTGATTGTGTAGATAGAGTGCTGACTATGAGGTAGTTTGCATGAGGTTCTTATTTTGGATGAGATTTGTCTCCTAAAGACTTGATTATGGAGAAGAAAATGAAGAAGATGACTTTTGTGATTGGATGGATTCTAAGGATTCCTCGACTTGAGAAAATTAGGTCAAGAAATCAAGAGGTATTGCTAGTTGATTTGCAAAAGCAAGTGAATGAATTAGAAGCTGAGTTGTGGAAATGAAGAGCACATTACTAGAAAAGGGATGTTGATAATTCCTTGGATGCGGAAAAGATAGAAGATCCAGTGGAGTATCAGACATGTGGTACAAAAGAAGAGCAAGAGGATGAAGAGGAAATTATTTGCGAACCTAAAGTTGAAGAAGAGCATGAAGATGGAAAGATTTATGAACCTGAAGTAGATCAAGAAGATTTGAAGATTGCAGAAATGGAGGAAAATTATAGTGCCTTCGTTGGAGATCAAGAAAGTGGAGAAGTAGTTACATGCATTGTTGATGACATGAAAGTGGCAAGTGAAGATGAATATGTCAAACAGGGAAATTTCTATGACTCATGGGATGTTGCCTTTGAGATGAGTTTGAAAGATATTAATGATGGTTTTCTTGAGGATCTTGTTAGTCATGTATGGTATGCAAAGGAAGATTGGTATGGTATTGCTAGGTTTATTATAGGTTTGATCAATTCAACAAGATTGGATGAGGATGAGATTTATACTTGGATAGAGTTCATTGTGAAGGAGCATTTTCAGCAGCAAATAGTTGTTCCAGCTAGGTGTTGGAAAAGAAGAAAGAAGGAAATATATCGGCACTGGATACTTGTTCCAGCTATGTGTTGGAGGAAGAGAAAAAAAAATTTAAAATGTCAACAGTGGCTACTTCATTTTGTGAATCCATATTCACAAAAATTTTCCTACCATGGGAGTCGGATGCAGGAGCATCATGCATCAGCAAAAAAAAATGTGTGGAAGATTTGCATGTTGGTTTTCTTGTCCCTATTAAGGTGGAAGCTTGTGGTGAAGATGAAGATGGTTCTATATCTTTCTTTTGGTGTCAAAGTGTGGGACACACTTTTCTATCTACCAAGGGAGTCTAATGCAGGAGCATTTTGCATGGGAAAATTAAATTATTAGAAAAAAAAAAAGGAGAAAAAAAAAAACAAATTTCGAGGAGAGAGAAAGTGACGAAAATAGAAGGAAAAATAATAAATAAAATAAAATAGGAAAAAATGAGAAAAAAGAGAATTTCTATTTTCGAGGTGCATGAGTGGCATAAATAGGAAAAATAGTTGTTATTCCATTAATCGAGGTGTGTAGGTGGCATCTTAGAAGTTTGTGGAAAGTTCTTTAAATCATGCATTTAATATTTGTTGTGATCTATAAAGCAAATTTAATTTTGTAATTGGGCCACATGGTGGTGCTTAGTTGTATTTAGGTGGAAATTCTAGAAGGTTGTGGATATTGTAGAAGGTCGTGGAAATTCTAGAATGTTGTGGATAAATCATGCCTTGGGGTGTAAGTGCCTATTTAAGGAAGGCCTATGTTCATTTGTAATGAAGCTCAAGGAGAAGCTCTTCAAGTGTAATATCTTGTAGGGAAGCTCTCGAGGAAGCTCTTCAAGTGTAAGCTCTTCAAGTAGAAGCTCTTTGAATGTAATCTCTTCTAATGAATTTCAAGTATTAATGGATGCTTTATGAAGCATTTTTGTCATCTCTCTGTCTCCATCTTGTTGCATTTTTTGGTTGTGAGTTGGTACGGGTGGCGTGCCCGTCATCAATGATATCAGAGCATAACTTTGTTAGTGGTAGCAAAGCATGCCCTTCATCATTTCTCCTATGCATAAAATTCTTACTTAAGACTAAGATCTAGATTATTAGAAATAGAAATGCAACTACCAAGATAAGTATAAATTAACACCATCCTCAGTAATGGCTCTAAAAATACTTGGCCAAATAATGGTATCAGAAACCTATAGAAATGGACAATCTATTCAAGATTGGACACCCTAATTGATTTCTAAATGAATTATTTGGTCTCATTTAATTATTGACTGGGGATATAAACTTGGAATGAAATTCACAAAGTATTTGCTTTAAACTTTCTCAATCTTAAGACTAACCTATGGAATTCAAATTCTTGAGCTTTAGGAAAACTTTATTAGAGCCAGTAAATGAAATTATTCTAACAAAATATGTAATCATGGATAGAGGTTACTCTAACTACCTATGTTACAAGAATAGTTTATTGATTTTGTTATCAATGGCTGCAAGAGAAAAAAAAGTTCTACCTTACTTAGAAATAAAAAAGGAAATGAAATTTACTCTTAATAGAATAGATCACTCACCAAGTGGGCCATGTTGGATGAATGAGTAGGAAATACAATCAAGATAAGAGATATAAACTTGAAATGTGCATTCTATTCATTCGTGGAGAAAGATTACACGTGTGTGAAAAATAATATCACAATACTGCTACTATGAAAATAAACTTCTTCTACTCCTTCAACTGCCCTCAAAGTTACAACAATCATTATTTTAAAGGAAACTACGACTACTTCCTAAATCTAAGATCACTCCATTAATGAGGATCAATTACAAACTCATAAATTTTAAAACATAAACAACATTAACCATGAATAAATCCTCCAAGAATATAGAAAGTTATGGAAGCTACATCTACGTGTTGCAAAGAAAGAAAGCAATAAATTTTATTTGACATCTCTTGCTCTCTTATCTTGATGATGGATCACGTAGTGTGATTCGAAACATTGATGACAAAAATCTCCACACAATCTAATCCAGAAATTGATTTATATAATAAATGATTTTCCACACTTGCAAAGGTCTAGCAATCCACAGTTGGCTTTGACTACTCCTACATTGAAATGTTGATCCTTGAATACTCACAACAAACACCTACAAAAAATCAATGCACACACAACCTTCCATATACATACATACATACATACATATATCTACATATACATACATATATATATATTTCCATCATTAATATTAGAGGAAAGGTGTAAAGTTCCAATTAAAACTCTTAGAAATCATATGGCTACAAGAGGAAAACTAACCAAAACATAGCATAGATGGGGAAATAGTTATCAACATCTAAAACTACTTCATTATACCATTTTTTTCCATGAATTCATGCAAATATAGCATCTTTAAACTATCCATATTGCTACTTCATTTCTTCACATATTTATATAACATATACATAAAAACCATAAGTTCATATGCTTGAAACAATTAAGTCATGACTATTTTCAAAATAACTATGTGAAAGTAAGATAAAAAGAACTCAAAAAGATGGCATTTTGGAGGCCCATCAATCACCTTGGAGCAAACAATTTTTTTGCAAGAATTTTTGGCGAAGAAGAAGAGACAAGAACAATTAAGAAGAGAGCTTAAGAAAAAATAGGTACTACATGATGTAAAGAATATTTTTGTTGATGCTTTTAACATTCAAAATTTTGAAGATGATGCACCAATCATCAACCAGGTTGTAAATATAGTTGATCAAGTGAATATTGGAAGTATGGAGTCAAATAAGAAGCTAATGGATTAATCTACTTGAAGATTTGAAACTAAGGTTGTGGAAAAAGTCTCCATAACCATTGCTAACAAGAAAGTGCAATTACAAGAGAGAGTATATATTATGATTGATCTAATATAGGAGGTACAATAGTTGTACACAAATTTTTCAAATGTCCAAGATTCACTAACAACATCTAGGCACAAATAAATCAAATTTAGGCTAAGATAAAGAGATCCAATAGTAGTATTTATGAGTTAGTAGGATCAAGCATCAATCACTACAATAATCTATTAAATTCTCAAGGAATACTAGCCAAGTTTTAGGTAGCTGACAATAATATGAGATCAAAATTGATCTCTATTCAAGTAATGTTGATACCTCATTTGGAGGTTATATAGAGAGAATTGAAAACAACTCATGATCTTATCATAAAAGATCATAATCTTTAAATGGCTAATAGTATAATTGATTTGGCTACAAGATTATAGTTGTAGATTACTATATTGGAGGTAGAAAGAACCACATGGGATCATGCATTATTCATGATTACCAAAGTTCATAAGGAATTCATTAAAAAATATGGATTTCTTCCACCCATTCAACCCTAGCAGCAATGACATAGGTGTTCAAAAACAAGAGGGAAATAGGTATTGAAGGGTAAATTAGATTTGTTAAAAGAAAACATGGGATAAATAGATGGATTTTTTATTCATTTTTGCATTTTTTATTCATTATTCATTGGCATAAGTTATAATACTTGTGGGGAGAGCTCATTTATCATATTATATTGTAATGATGTAAATATGATAGTATTTTTTCCACTAATGTCAAAGGGGGAGATTTTTGGTATCTCTAACCATTGTTGTCTATTAGTGTCAACTACTTAGTCATTTACAAGGCAAAGTCAGATGGTCATCACTATGACTAAGCTACTCTATATAGGTCGAGTCATGCACATAAGAAAGTATATACTGAGCTCTATAGGATATGAGTAAGTGTATGGTCATCAAGTGTTTCAATATGAATTGATCCCATCAGTGACTAATCAAGTATCAAGTATACTAGTGCCAAGTTACATAGTGTATGTCAAGCACAATACATGTCCAACATTAGAATAGTAATATAGGCTAAGAAATAGAAATGTTGAGCATAAGGAAATAGTAAAGACTGAGCAATGTAGAGTTTACATAAAACTTAGGAATGGAATAGAGTTTGAGGCAAAATGATTATCAAGCCAACTTGGAAGGAACATTTAATACATGTAGAGGTTGTTACAGAATATTTCATGATGTGGATCATAGATCCTTATGTTATGCAATCAATGATTCAGATGGAGAGGCTATTATAAAAGCATCTAGAAAACTCTTTACAGAACTCTTTAAATAGTGATTATCTTAACCTAGATCATATAGAGTGTGAGAGATGCATGTGAAAACAAGAGAAAGGGAAATAATGGAGAAGTGTATGCATGTGATCAAGGATTAAAGTGAGGATTGAGATCAAAATTCATAAAGGGTTATGTTATCATCTAATAGAGCAAGTGACATATTCATCAAAATGAAGTGAAAGGGAAAGACAAGTAATATCTAATCAAGGAGAAGATTAGTTAGCAAGGAGAAGACTTGAAATTATCTTACAGAGAAAACTAAGAGTCTGGTACTAAATTAGTTTAACCAAATTGAATCAAGGTAAATCTCTTAATAGAGTGGTCTTAATAGATCTTTGTAAATCTCCTAACAGATTCCTTACTTTGTTGTAAGTGTTAAATGCTCCAACAAGGTGAGAACTTGTAGTATCTTAAGCTTTTAACAGGGAAGACCCCTCATAGGGTAGATCATATCTTATGATCAAATATTGTAACCTTAATTGGTTGACTTTATTACTACAGCAGTGAATATTTATGGGTGTCATCCCCACCCTAGCTTTACCTTCAACTTGGAGGTTTTTTGGGTAGCAAATATTGCATTATGTGCTTCATTTTCATGCATGTGATTGATTAGATTTATATGTTAAAAAAAATTTACATTACAAGTTTTACATGTACAAGTTTACTAATAGATGTGAGTGAATTGGTGAAAATTTTAAGTGTTTAAGATTCTGATGCACTCCCCCTCTCAATATCTTTTTTTTCCTATTTATTACTCCATTAATCAACATTTCTTTTTCAACTAAAGAAGCTATTGGGATGGTTTCATTGATTATAGCTTTTATAATATTTGATATAAAAGGATGGTCAATTATTTATATGTTCACAATCATGACATTTTTAGACTATAGTTATGATATGCAGGGTCAGTTTCTTAACCTTGTAAGAGATGAGGATTATGCAGAGGCTCTCATAGTTGCATGATCTAACATGGGTATTCTTTCTCAAAGATATTCAAAAATTTTGAAAACTTTGAAAGGGACAGTGTTGACATTGACAAAGATGAAAGATACGTATCAGCAAAGTGCATTTCATTAACTATTCTTGTGACTTTGCTTTAGGTATGATCTAGAATCTAAATGAAATAGATATTAGTTTTATTATGACATGAAGGACTTGATATTTGGGTTCATCATTTTATTATTAATACACTTGTGCTATATCAGAAATGCTATCATAGTATAGCATGATCATTTTATCTCTAGCTTAACTAGTTTAGATTTCACTTTAACAAACTAAATCATTGTGATGAGGTCCTCAAATTAAGTGATAGGGTATAATTCCTTGAAAAAGACCTGAATATCATATTTAGTTCATATTCTTGATGTTGTACACTTGAGGGAGATTTAAATGGATGGAGCTTGTTGACTAGAAGAAGTGAACAATTATCCATTAATGTATTATTGCAAAACTAGAATATTTAAAATGAGATTAAATTTATTTTACATAAAATTTTAGAAATCCAACTACCCATTACAACTTAGTCCATTCTTATTCCTTCAACCTAGTAATGTCTTTGATATACAATGGACATATGCAAATATGCATGTCATGTTGACACAATAACGATGTGTGTTTTGTATATTACAACAAGTTGTATATGGCATGTCAATATTATTATACTCTAAACAATGGAAGCCATCTCTAATATAACCTATGTGAATATACTTGGAGTATGATTTTGTGTTTGACTAATATTTATTGCACCTACACTGATGATTGACAAAGGCAATACAAGCTCTAAACAAAGAAATCACAAACAATACAATTTTTATTATATTATCCTATTCAATAATGTCTTTGACAAATGATGTGATCTCCAATATATGCATGGTGAAGAGAATAGGTGCATTCGGAAGAGTCACCTTTTATTTTGATAATAATTATAATGATTATTATGGTAATTACATATTATTGATTACCTTATTGGCCATGCTTTAGTTAGACAATGTATGTATGACAATAATGCATGACATAGCCTCTTAACTTCTTTATGATGATATTTTGTAGGTGGGGAAAGGTGTGTATATGGAAAATATTAGAGGCATGATCACCTAGGGTCTCCATTTCCTACTAATAGACATGGTTGATCTAAGGAATTATAACCATGAGTTATCTCGTAGGGTGATAGGAGTCCTACTGAATACATTCATCCCTTATCTAATGTGTTGGGGAAGGTGACAAGAAATGTGAATCTAAAGTATCTACAGGTTGGTTAACAAATTCAAGTTGGATTAGAAAGCCATTTTGGCTTGTACAAGATTACTCCTCATGAGCTCCTTTCTCTATTCCTTGGAACCATAGTTAGCATTGAGGGTATTTCACTAAATTTTTTTACCATAGGTAAGATCACCCCTTTTTAAATTAGTTTGAAAATATCTAACTAATTGATGAACATATTATGCCCTTTATTATCCTTTCCTTTTAGCTATAAAAACTTACATTGTTATTTAAAGAATCTCTATTCTTTTGAGTGAAGAGTAAATAAGCTCACATAAAACAAATAGAATTCACTTAGACCTATGTTAGATGATTGGAGTTCTAGATACTATGGTACATGAAAGATGTTAAAAACATTGCACTATCATTTTCTCTTGTCTATATTATATTGTTAACTTTGTGACTAGAAAAAAATTATTAGATTTCTTTTATGTTTTATGATAATCTCGTTGCACAAAATTTAGCGTCTAGAATTTTTTTACCGTACCCAAGGGTTCTACAATGTATGATTAAATATTTTCTTGTTATAACAACAATAACTTTTTAATATGTTCTAACTCGGTTTAATTGGAAATGCCAACTATTTAACTATATTTTTCTCTCAGATATGTAGTTCAACTTATTTACTAGTATTTTTCTTTTTTTTTTTTATTAAGTCTTGAAAATATGATCTTATTGCCTAAAGATAATTGAAATAAGAAATGTATTCCAGTTTTTGTAATTAGTCCCTTTTTAAGATTTCTTTCTATATTGATCAACGTTAAATTGGATGATATGATTTTTAAAACTAATAAAATCTCTCCAAGTTGTAAATGGTGCAAGTTGGAAAGAGACTATTTTAGGTCTATGGAATGCATGTCTATGTCTTCTTCAAAGGGTATAAAAGAACACTACTAAGTTATTTATCTATTTTAAGAGAGACCAATTTATAAATTTCAATTTAGACCAAGAAAGTGCATATGAATTCAAGAAAAAATTAGAGAATAATTTAGTTTTGTTTCCATGTGTAGGAACAAAATCCCATAAACAATCCTAAACCTCATTTTTATTCACAATTGTGCATTCTACTAAGAATTAAATCATTGGTAATTGTTTCTATTATTGAAGAAGAAGATAAGATTGTTCAATATTCCAAAGATGATATATTAAAAAATATTGTGAATACACATGCACATGATAAAGAGAGGAAAATCATGGAATTTCTCTTGATTTTTATACTATGCATTTGATAACATCACTATTCTTTAAAGGGTACTAGCTCAATGGAAGAGCACCTACTTTACAAGTAGGAGGATGGTGGTTTGATTTCATCGTGCCTTAATATGATTAAATTAGTGATTAAATAAACTACCAAATATACTACCAAATAAATTACCAAATATACTACTAAATCAACCACCAAATCAAATACCAAATAAAATACCAAATAACAAACTATCAAATATAGTAGCAAATATAGTACCAAATAAACTACCAAATATACTACCCAATATACTACTAAATCAACTACCAAATAAATTACTACAAAATAATAATAAATGTCCAAATTAATGAATAAAATAGTTTAGTCATAAATTTGGTTGCCAAATTAATGACCGGCAATAAACTACCAATGGTCACATGATCAAAAAAAATTGTATATCTAAAATTTTAGCAGTTTATTTAATCATATATTGTTGTTTTTGTAATAGTGGTCTTTGTGTACATTACAAGATTCTTTGATATGTTAATAGCACTAGTTTTATCATAATAGATAACAACTGGATCAATAATCTCTTCCTTCATACCTTTCAATAGTTTATTGATCTATATGATATTCAAACAATTCACTACTGCTACCACATATTCAGCTTCAACTATTTATTGAGAAATGCAATTTTTCTTCTTACTTGTCCATGAAACTAGTCTCTTTCTTAGAAAGAATGCTCCACCACTTATACTTTGTCTACAAAGATTCCTTCCCAGTCTGAGTTAGTGAGCACCTTCAGTTCAAACTTATTGTTCTTCTTGTAATACAATTCATAGTCTTATGTTCCTTTCAGATATCTCAGTATCCTTTTCACTTCCATCATGTGATTTTCCTTAGGACTTGTAGAAAGTCTTACAACTATCCCAACTTCTAATGCAATATCAAGTTTGTTGTGAATTAAATCTTGTAGTTTTCCATTAATTGATCTATACAATGTCTGGTTCAAATTAGTAGAATCGTCATTCTTAGATAGCTTATGTCATGTGTCCATAGGTGTACTAACCGATCTTAAATCTTTCATTCCAAATTTTTTCAATATCTCATTGATGTATTTGGATTGAGTAATGAAGATATCTTGATTCATTTGATATACTTGTAATCCAACAAAGATTTTGATCTCACCAAACATAGACATTTCAAATTCCTTCTTCATCTCATCAATAAATTATTTGCATAATGCTTATTTTCTCCAAATATGATATCATCAACAAAGATTTCTGATAATAATATGTCATTTTTCTTGCTAATCTTCAAGTATATATTATTTTTATCATTAGTCCTTGCAAAACCAATCATCACCAAATAATTGTGTAGTATTTCATACCATGCTCTAGGGGATTTCTTCAAACCATATAGTGTCTTGTGCAACTTATATACCAAATTCTTCTTGTTGGAGTCAAAAAATCCTTTTGGATTCTCTATGTATACTTCTTCTTCAAGTATTCCATTCAAAAATATAGATTTGGCATCCATTTGATATATGTTAAATCCTTTATAAGAAGATTATACAAGTAGTTTTCTAACTCCTAGTCTTACAATAGGGGAAAATGTTTTCCCATAGTCAATTCATTCTTCTTGTGCATATCCTTTGCAAACCAATCTAGCCTTGTTCATTTTGATTTCACCTTTTTCATTCAATCTATTCATGAATACTCACTTTGTTTCAATAACATTTTTTTTTTTTAGGTCTAGGTACTAGTGTCCGTGTTTTGTTCTTTTCTATCTTCTCAATTTTTTCATTCATTTCTTGAATCCAATCCTCAGTCTCCAAAGTTTTTTTTACATATTTGGGTTCAAACTCACAAAGTGAACATGTCTAACTTCAAAGTCATGTCCTTCTTATAACACTAGATACTTTATCTTGAATGATTTTCTTAGGTGCACAATGTCTTATCGCACATTTTTCTAGTATAGGTTCTTTCCTTCTCTCTTCTTCTATAGGTTCATCTTGAAAAATGATTTTAGGCTCCTTATCTCTCTATAATTTAGGTTTGGGTTCAGTTTCTAATTGCTCAACATTATATTCCTAATGTTTGGCTCCTTTTGTCTATGATTCAGCATTATTTTTTTGATTAGTTTGTGGTGACTAATGAGGGAATTATTGTACATACTCCATAATTCCTCAACGGGGTTATTTTTATTGACATTTTTTGGTTGACATGTTGTAACTAGTTTTAACCCTAAAGTGGCAAAAAAAATTGTATAAAATGGCTTAGGAGTAGGTATTTCATAAGGTTTGATGTGATAATTCCTTCTTGTGGTAGAATTGAGCTATAAGGGATTTTGGATTGTAATCAAGTTTTAATCATTGGATAGTAATAATATTGGACTCATTGTTTGGTGTATGTATCCCAGGGATTGGATGAACCATGTTAAATGTTGGTATCTTGTATTCTCTTATGTGTGATTAATTATTTTCTAATATTGGTTATATTTGAATGTAATTTTTAGTTTTATCCATAGTTAATCCTAACAAGTGGTATCAGATAAAGCTTTTTTTTCATTTTTCCTCTACATGAAAGTCTCACAGTTGAGTGTTAGCAATGAAAAATGAGGATAAGCTAAAGGTTGAGAATTGTAATGGGAAGAACTTTCATTTATGGAAAATGAAAATAGGGGATTATCTTTATTAGAAGGATTTATGGAAGCCATTGGAAGGGGAAAAAAACTAAGAAAAAAGGAAATATGATAGATGAGGATTAGATAATTTTAGACAGTAAGGCACTTGGAAGCATTCAATTATGTCTGGCACCATCAGTGATATTTAAAATTACAAAAGAGAAGATGATGGAAGATGATGCAAACCCTAGCAAAATTATATGAAAATCCCTCTGCTTCAAACAAGGTATTTCTCATGAAGTATTTATTTAATATGAAGATGGTAGACAATGGATCTGTAGTAGATCATTAAATGAGTTTAATATGGTTAAGTTGGTTATCTTCTATGAATGTCAATTTTGATGAAGAAATTAAGTCCCTCTTGATTTTTTGTTCTTTTCCTAAAAGCTAGAATGGCTTGTTAGTGGTTGTCAATAATTCTATTTCTGGATCTAATGTCCTAAAATTTGATGATGTGATTGTTGTTATTCTAAGTGAGAAAAATCACAAGAAGACCTTAGGTTGATCTACATTAGGAAATTATTTGAATGCACAAAGCAAAGGCACAATGACTGAGAGGAAGTAATTCTAAAAATCATGGGAAATCAAGAGGAAAATCAAAGGGGAAGAGGTCCCAACCCAGAGGATTGAGAGATTGTTGGTACTATGGAAAACTAGGGCATAAGAAGAAAGACTATTGGACTCAAAAAACAATGAAGGAGATAAACCAGAAGGGAACAAGGAGGCAAATGTGGTAAGTAAAAAAATTGAAGAGGATTCTTTACTTCTTTCTTTAGAAAGTGTTTATGATTCTTGGGTTTTATATTATGGAGCTTGAATTCATGCTACACCTCATAGAGGTTATTTTATTGATTATGTCCAAGGAGATTTTGGGCTTGTGTATTTGGGAGATAATGAACCCTGTCAAATTGTTGGAAAGAGAAAAGTTAAGATTAATTTGTAGAATGAGAATCATTAGCTACTACATGAGGTAAGATGTGTTCCAAGGTTGAGTAGGAATTTGATTTTAGCAGGGAAACTTGGTGATGAGGGTTGCATAGTTACTTTTAATGATAAAAATTGGAAGGTTTCAAAAGGTTCCCTTGTAGAAGAAAAAGGTGTGAAATTAGCCACCTTACATCTGCATACGTGTCATATTGTTCCTTCTAGTTTAATTGTTTCAAAGAAAAATGAGTGTTCAGGAATAGTTGTTGTAGTTGAGTAGGGAGACCAAATAGTTGTTGTAGATTTTGATACAACGATGTGGCACTACAAACTTGGGCACATGAGTGAGAAAGATATGAAATTACTTCATTCAAAGAAATTTTTACCAGGTCTAAAATGTGTCAATATGGATTTCTGTAAAAGTTGTTTGTATGGAAAACAAAAGAGAGTGATTTTTGTGAAGAGTGGGAAGGAAAAGAAAAATGAGAAATTAGAGCTTGTGCATATAGATGTATGGGGACCAACTCAAGTATCTTCCCTTGGTGGCTCTCATTATTATGTTACATTCATTGATGATGCAACTAGAAAAGTATGGGTTTATTTTCTTACACAAAAATCTTATGTGTTTCAAACTTTTAATAAATAAAAATGCTTGGTTGAAAATGAAACTAGTAAGAGATTAAAATGTCTCAGATTTAATAATGGTGGTGAATATTGTAGTCATGAATTTGAATATTATTTCTCCACCAATGGTATTCATAGATAGAAAATTGTTCCAAGGACTCCACTAGAAAATGGAGTTGTTGAACGCATGAACAAGATAATAATGGAACATACAAGGAGTATGAGGTTGCATGCTAGGCTACCCTTAAACATGTGATATAAGGCTATCGATATTGTTGTATATTTGATCAATAGAGGTCCCTCTAATCCTTTGGGATGTGTTATTTGAGAGGAATCATGGACTAGTAAGAAGGTGAGTTATTCTTTTCTTATAACCGTTGGTTGTAAAGCATTTGCACATATTGATTCTAAAAATAGAACCAAGATGGAAGCTAAGTCAAAGAAATGTGTATTTTTTGGATAGGGAATTCATGAATTTGGTTATAGGCTCTAGAACTATGAAAATTGTAAAATTATAAGAAGCAAGAATTCCATATTCAATGAGAAAGTATTGTACAAATATTTGTTGTAGTAGCATGAGAAGAAAGAAAAATATTATGTAGTGTTGGATGATACTCCAAAATATTATGTTCCAACACTTCCTCATGATCTGCAAAAATCGTAACAACAAATACCATACATCCAAGTGAGTGTTAGATGGTCAACAAGGATAAGTAGACCACCAAAAATATTTTCTCCCTCTTTGTACTCTATTTTACTAACTAATTTTGGTGAACCTGAATGTTATGATGAAGTTGTGCAGGTGGATACAAAGATTCAATGGGAGTCTACGATGGCAGAAGAAATGGACTCCTTGCTGAAAAATAAGACAAGGGATTCATGTAAGTTTCTTGCAAGTAAAAAGGATTTACACAAAAAATGGGTTTATAGATTGAAATAAGAGGATGAAGGTAAGAAAATATTTAAATCTAGGTTAGTTGTCATAGGATTTGCATAGAAAAAGGGCATTGATTTTTTATGATATATTCTCTCATGTTGTTGAAATAACTTCTATTTGCATTGTTTTAAGTATTGTGGCTGCTAAATATTTGTATTTGGAGAACTTGATGTTAAAACAACCTTTCTTCATGGTGATTTAGATGAAGAGATATAAATGACATAGCCATAGGGATTTGAAGTCAAAGGTAAAGAGAACTTAGTGTGCAGATTTAAGAAAAGTCTTTATGGCTTGAAGCAAGCACCTCATAAATGGTATTTGAAATTTGATGGTTTTATGCATGAGCATGGATATAGTAGATGTCATTTAGATCATTTTGTTTATTTTTAGAGGTTGGATGATGCCAGCTACATTATTTAATGTTTATATGTTGATGATATGCCTATATTTGGGTCTAACATAGATCACATTAATGGGTTGTAATGTGAGTTACCACATTCATTTTTTATGAAGAATTTGGGGGTAAAAAAATAAATCTTTGGTATGAAAATTTACAAAGATAGGAAGAACATAAAATTGGCATTATCTCAGGCTAATTATATTAAGAAGGTGTTGCAACATTTCTCTATAGAGAATGCTAAAACTGTTAGCACACTTTTACTTGGTCATTTGAAGTTGACTAAGGAGATGTGTCTAAAGACACAAAAATATGAGGATAATATGTCCAAGGTACCATATGCTAAAATTGCAGAAAGTTTTATGTGTGTTATAGTATGTACAAGGATAGATATTGCACATACAGTGGGAGTTGTTAGTGGGTATATGAGTCATCCAAAGATTGAGCATTGGAATGTAGTCAAATACATTCTTAGATATTTGAGAGGAAATCTAGTAAGTGTTTACATTTTGGGGGCTCTAATACTAATTTGTAGGGCTATGTTGACTTGTATTTGGTAGGGGATATTGATAGCAGGTAGAGTACTACATGTTATGTATTTACTATTGGTGGGGCAACGGTGAGTTGGTTTTCTCGGTTACAAAAGGTGAATGTTTTATCTAGTACAGATGTAGAGTATTTGGTTGTTGTAGAGGTAGCCAAGGAGATAACATGGATTTATTTCTTCTTGGAAGAATTGGGATACCTTTAGAGAGATAATTATTTGTTTACAAATAGCTAGAGTTTCATTTATCTTGCAAAGAATTCTTCTTTGCATTCAAAGAAAAAAAACATACAATTTTATGGTATCATTTCATTTGGTCAATTTTGGATTATGCATAGTTAAAGTTGAACAAGATACCTATAAATGACAATCTAGTAGATATGTTTTAAAAAGGTAGTGACAAGGGAGAAGTTGAACTCCTCTTTAGCTTTAGTTGATCTTCTTGACTGAATAGAATAAAAGAACGGCATAGTCCAAGGTGGTTTGATCCAATGGGAGCCTTATGGAGTAGCAACACTGCTAAAAGAATAGTCTCCAAGTGGGAGATTGCTTACTAGTGTGGAGCTTGATTAGTCCCCAAGTGGGAGATTTTTTACTAGTGTGGAGCATGATCAGTCCCCAAGTGGGAGATTTAGTTTGTGGTGACTAATCAAGGAAGTACTATACATACTCCATAATTTCTTAGTGGGGCTATTTTTATGCAGGAACATCTTGGGTTTCCTTGCTATCCTACTCATCATTGTTCATTTTTCCTACTAGTGTTCAGTTCCAATGGTTGCCAAGTTACAATTGTTGTCAAGTTTTTCAATTAATTTTTGAATGTGCCAAGATGTCTAGTATTGGCTGAGAATTCCTTCATAAACCAAGTGAACATAATGTTTGCTAATATTTGGTTCCTTCTTTGAAGGATTTTTTATGTGATTAGTTCTTAGTTTGAGTTGTCTTATGTATTTAGTTTGGCTCATGAATTTAATGTAAGGATCTTGTCTTGAGATGTTTGCAGACCATTTTAAGGTGAGTCTTCTATTATGTAAAGATGTAGAATCTTCTGTAAGCCATTTTGGCAAGAATAAAAGGGGTGTTTAGGTTTAGGTTAGGCATCACTTAGAGAGAATGGAAATGTGAAGTAGAAGAACTGGAAATCTAAATTAAGGACATATAAAAGTTTTAAGTCTAGGATTTCATAAAATATTTTTGGTTGTAAACTAAAAGACCTTATAGCTGGGCATGTATGCAGATAATTTGATGAATCAATAAAATTGTTGTTGTTTTTTCTCTCCTTGATTTTGTTCTCTTTTTTGTTTTCTTTTGTTGTGTTACTCATCAAAATGATTGGATAGTTAGTTGTTCCTATGGCCCTAGTTTTTCACACTCCTTATGTTAAGTGGTATTAGAGCCTAAGGTTCATCCTTATGGATATTGGATCATGTATAACCCTGAATTGAATTTTGTTTTAGGGTAGAAAATCTATAAATTTTACCTATAACTTGCAGAGGGTTACAATCTTGTAGGAACTTGGTTGTAAACATGGTTTGAGATAGAGGAAATATTGAGACAACTATTATGGACATGTTGAGATAAATTAAAGCCATATTAGATGTTATGGAAACAAACCAAAGGAGAGGATCACATCTTGATGATGTGAGTAATGATGAAGCAAAGACACCAAAACCAAATCCAGAACCTGAAGAAGAACAAGATGAGGAAAGATTGTTGAGAGTTTTTTCTAGGGAACATTCAAAGCCTATTGTATAAATTGTTCCTTATGATGGAAAATTAGACACTAATTTTGTATTGGATTGGATCTCTAGCATGGAAAAGTTCTTTGAGTTTGAAAGTACTCTTGATAATAGGAAAGTAAAATTTTCATTCACTAGGTTGAAAGGTCATGCCTCACTATGGTGAGAGAATTTGCAAACTAATAGACAAAGGAGAGGAAAGGAGAATATTGGGACTTGTCTCAAAATGGTGAAAAATGTGAAGAAGAAGTTCTGTCTTGTTGATTACCAAGTAATCTTGTTGAGGAAGATGCAAAATTTGAGACAAAAGGACATGACTGTAAAGGAGCATACTAAGAAATTTTATAGATTAGACACCAAATCTAGACATGTGGATAGTGATGTTGAGAAAGTTGCAAGGTATCTAAATGGACTAAGATATGGAATTCAAGATGAGATAAGTTTTGTGAAATCTAAAAGGGTGGAAGAAGCATATCAAAATGCCTTGAAAGTTGAGGAGATCTTGATAAAGAAGCATGAACAAAGACAAAGAGGTAGAGGTGGTAGATTCTAGAGAGACAAAGGTAGATCTTATGGAGAAGGTGGAAGATCTAACAATTATGTGCAAGATAAGGGAAAATGTGAATGGGAAAATGATGAAAAAGGAAAGACCAAATGGAAAGATGGTAATTCTTACTGAGGAGGTACTAGCTCTTATCGAGGAAGAGTTAATTCTTATTCTAGAGGGTGATTTTCATGGTAATTTTTTTAGATGTGGTAAAGAATGGCATAGATCCTTTGACTGCAGATACTCTAGTGAGAATGAAAAAGGTAATAGAAATGTTATGATTCAAGGAGATCTTGAGGTTTCACCAAGTGAACCTAAGTCTGAAGAAAATCTAATAGTGAGAAGAACTTTGTGTAATAAGGAAATTGATGAGGAACCTGTCCTAAGGAGAAGTCCTTTTAAGACCAGATGTAAGATGGTTGGAAAATGATGCAAAGTGATCATTGATTATGGAAGTTAAAAAAATTGGCATCAAAGGAGATGATTACAAAGTTGTAATTTTAAAGGCTGAAGCACCCTAAAACTTATCATGTTTCATAGATCAAGGATGAGCATAAGATATTGGTAAGTGAATAGTGTATTGTAGGTTCAAGATTGGAAATTACTTTGACAAAATTTTATCTGATGTTATACCTATGGATTATTGTGATATTCTATTGGGTAGACCTTGGCAATATAATAGATATTACATGCATGATGGAAGATTGAATCAATATATTCTTTGAGTGAATGGGAGAAAGCAAGTATTATTGCCTTTAATTGAAGTCCAGATGAGGTTAATTGTACTACTATTTGATTTTTTGTTGTCAATGGAAAGAAGTTTGAAAAGGAAATGAAGAAGAACAATTTTTTTTCCATAATTCCTAGAAGACCAAGTTGTGACAGAAATAATTGAGTGGCAGAGGTTAATAGTAACTCAGTGATAGTAGAAGCTAGTAGTATTGATTGAGTTCTAGTAGAAATTGAAAGTTTGTTGAATGAATATAAAGAAATTTTTGTAGAGGATATACTTGATGGTTTACCACAAGTAATTAGTATAAGTCTTTGTATGGACCTAATTCCTAAATCTAGTTTTTTGAATAAAGCACCATATAGATTGACAGTGACAAAGAATGAAGAACTTAACAAACAATTGCAAGAGTTATTGTAGAAAAGTTTGATTAGAGAAAGTTTGAGTCTATCTATTGTACCTACTATATTAGCACCTCAGAAGAATGGAGAATTTGTAATAATTCTAGAGTTATTAACAATATTATAGTGAAATATAAGGTTTCCTATGTCAAGGGTGTATGATATAATGAATTATTTGAGTGGAGAAAAGTATTTTACAAAGATTGATTTGAAGAGTGGTTATCATTAGATCAAAATGGAAGACTACTTTCAAGGTAAAAAATGGTTTGTATGAATGGTTGGTAATGCCTTTTGGTTTGACTAATGCACCTAGTACTTTCATGAGGTTGATTAATGAAGTTCTCAAAATATTTTAGGTAAGTTTGTGATTTTTTTTTGGATGATATTTAGATATTCAGTAAGACTAAGGAAGAACATCTTGAGCATGTTAGACAAGTATTGCAAAGATTGAAAGAGGAGAAGTTGTTGATTAATTTGAAAAAGTGTTCCTTTATGCAAAAGGAGATTGTGTATTTGGGATTTTTTATTTTAGCTAATGGTTTGAGAATGGATCCTAAGAAGGTTAAAGCAATTTTGGAATGGCCTACACCTAAGAATGTGGTTGAGGTAAGATCATTTCATGGTTTGGCTAGTTTCTACAAAAATTTTATAAAAAATTTCAGTTCTATTTGTAATTCTATAACTGGGACAATGAGAGGAGATAAAAAGGATTTTAAGTGGACACATAGGGCTGATAAGAGTTTTGAGACTTTGAAACAAAAGGTTGTTGAGTTACCTATATTGGATTTTCTTGATTTTAATAAGGTATCTCAAGTTGAATGTGATGCAAAAGGCAGTGCAATAGGAGTTTTGTTGAGTCTAGTAGCCTATATTTTCACTATGCAAAAAAAATTGAAAATTGAGAAAATAGTGTTCTACCAATTAAGGTTTTCATGCATGTTATTGTCTTGTTTCAAAAAGGAAACCCTAAGTTGCTAAATCTATGCCTTGTGTTTTTTCCAAATTTTATTTAAGCCCTAAGGTCATGAATGAATTTAAATCATATATCCTATCCTTTGATAAGAGAAACTTCTATCCTATAGTTGACCTTTATGTTACCCTAGATCCTTTTGATAAGTGGGAAATTGTAAGCTTAATTCAAAATATTCTAACATATTTCCAATCTTACGGTCTAGGGAAAAGCATGGAGTCATAGTTTTAATTTCAAAGTCCCCCGAAGTTACATCCAAAAGGTCAAGAATAAAAGCATAAGGGTCATTCTTCAAGCTTTCTAACCTTATGCTTATCTTTAAAGCATATCATTGTAAGTCCATTTTCTAAAGGTTCATGAGTAGTTATTATTATACAATATAAAAGTGGAGTGTAGAGGCATATGTCATAAAGGGGACTTGATGTTTTCTGACAATATGCAAAAGGAGAAAGCAAAAGATCATGAGCCATAATTTCCAAGTTGTAAAGGTATATATATTCTTATGATAAAACGGTTAAACATGCAAGCATAAGGAAATCAGGCATGTGACTTTTTAAGTCTCTAGAGATACAATCAAAGGGAGATCATAGGATCACAAGATGAAATATGAGAGCTTCTAGAGTTAGGGTTGAAGGTGAACTGTAAGATCCTAGTTTGAATGGAAAAGGTTTATGATGCTACGATAAGAGTTAGGCATATTATTTGGAGGTTAAGTCAAAAGCTAAAGATGGATGTTATAAAGTTGTGACAATTTTTTAGTTGACTATTAGCGTATGATTGTGTTAGATATAGATTATACTGAGAGGGGGGGTGAATTAGTAGTTTCAATCTTTTTACCCATTACTTAATATTATTAATTACTATTCCATATGCATAAGAAAATAAACCAACAATGCTAAATAGTAGAAACATCCATACATAGAGAGAGCTCATAACACCATATTTTGTTAACTAGGGAAACCCTGGCCAAGGGAAAACCTCAATGGGGATGAAACCCACTAGATGATTCACTATATAAAAGAATCTAGTTAAGGATATTGACCCTGTGAGGAGTATATGAAGAATGTATAGTGTCTCAAGTCCCTGTTAGGAGACTAGGCCTTGTTAGAAGCCTCAACCCTATTAGGAGTTGCTTCAACCCTGTTAGGAGTTGGTAAATCATATACAAATGTGTGCAAGAAGAGCCCACTACCCTAACATGCAACTATACAATAAGTTCTTTAAGATCATAGGTATACATAAAATACTAGATCACATCTTGTACTTCACAAATCTTCTGATTGTCAGTTCTTCATACAAAGAGTGACTGCACACATATCATATTTCGCATAACATTCCTTCGCATCACATATCATAATATCACATTCACATTCACTTATCTTTAACTTTTCATTTGAAGTTCTTTTCTTATATCAAACATATAAATAGTTTCTTCTTTAGTCAGCTCACATATCATCCTTAAAGTTGGCTCAACAAGATTTAGTAATCAAAACAATTATGCAAGTTGTACAAGTCAATTTGTTGACATGCTCTATTCTACACTGTGAGGTATCTACATTAGTATTTCTTCCATAACTTGAACTCAATTGATCATACAGACATGCACACTGGTATACATCATCAAGATGACATCATGCATCTAGGGTTAATTGTGCAAGAGAATGTTCCACTGTCAACAAATCTTGTCATGCTACTGTAACACTGTTTAATACTTAGACAATTTTCCTTCACAAATAATCATGACTAAACTACAAAACAAATGTTGCCATAAATGACACCCACATATCTCACCTTGTTTGATTGATTGGTCATATTTCCAACAATCTCTCCCTTTGTCATTGATGGAAACATTTTGGGAAAATTGGCTAAGTCCCAAGCATGATGTCATACCAATCAAAATAAATAACCATAACATAGTAAAAACATTGTATTCATGTTTTGAAAGGATTACATCCCTTACAACTCTGATTGTAAAAAGAAAAACTTACTACTATACTTCAAAATATAACTATATAACTTATTATTACAATTTTCATTATTTATCCCCCTTTGACATCAATGACAAAGGTGCCAATAAAAAAAAAAATCCTATCAAAATTTGAAAGTTGCATCAAAACTTGGAAAAACAATCACTGAAGTTAGTCTTCAACTATGCAAGGTTTTTCTTCCAACTATCTTTTTAGTGCATCAGACACATTGATTAGTGCACATAGAGCATATGCGGCTAACTCTATTGCATTCAAACTTGTAGCCACAAAGTTTTCATATGAGGATTGGGCTGCCAAGTATTTCTCCAACAAATTTTGTAACAATGTAATATGTGGGGATAAATGGTCCCTCAAAAGAGTAAATCTTTTTATAGCTTTCTCCTTTTCCACTTGTATATCTCGGATGCTATCATGAAGTGCTTGCATTGTATGCTCAATGGTTTCTAACTTCTGATTCTATTTCAGAAAGTAATCAGTGAGCATTTGAAGCTTAGTTACCTTCTCTTTGATTTGCTCATCAAAACTATGAAGATGAAGGTATGCCATGTTGGACTTAGCATATATCTATTTCCCTTCTTCCATACTCTACCTTAATCCCTTAATACATACATTTGAATTTTCTATATCATTCCTTATATTTTTCCACTAGTCCAAGAGGTATCCTATACCTTTGCTTCATTTTAGTTTGGAAAGTTTTCATCATTCTATCAATATCATTGTTTCTGATTTGGTTCTATATGCACAAGTGATAGTCTACATTGTGCACTCACTTCCATCCCAATTTTTGATATCAAGAAACTTCTTTGTTGTGTAGAAGAATATATGTGTTAGTAGGGATCAAACCTAAAGATTGCTCTCCTAGACTTCTTGATTCTTGATATGTTATCCAAAAACTATGCTTGGATAATGTCACATAGATTAACCTCTTCACCCTTTACTACCATATAAGTTGCATGAAGAAATCTGGTAGGAACTAAATCTATCCTAGATCCATGGTTGAACTTATATCCCAAAATTTTACTAATGAGTCTCACTCCATCATCCTGAATGGTGTTGACCTTCATATTTCTACCATCAAAATGTAATGCCCCTCCAAGAGATCCAAAGAATTAACCTAAAGTTTCACTAAGTTTGGTAGCATTTTTTTTAATACATGAAAGTAAAAACCATTCATAACTCCATAGCGAAAGCAATAACAAACATTCAACTGAAAGTAATCATAAACATAATTAACTAAGTGCATGGTTCCTCCCAACCATAAATAGAATCATTAGACCATCATGGATCCTAGCCATCCCTCTGTGCGTAACATCCCAAATCATCGAAGAGATCATCGGCTATTAACATAGTAGGAATGTCACTCCTAAATCATACTACATCATATGCAGAAAGTAATTTAACATGAAAAGTAAAGCATAAGATAACATCATCTAACATATGCAAATCACCAATGTGAGGATACATGTCCACCATCATAATTCATGAATATAGATGCCAACAAAGAATGCATCAGCCATGGTGTCTCAGATGGATCTCAAATGGTAAGAGTGATAAGCACTACCACCTGACCGCATGGAACCTAAATGGTCCACTCCCATCACGCTGAGGAGATAATCTCAAGTCCCAAACAGGTTATCAAAATCACAAATATCAAATCACATAATACAAGTACTCTCTAAGTCCAAGAATCCTAAAAGTATACTATCTCAAAGGTTCCAATCACAAAACTGACATCTATTTCCCAGAGGCACACAATGACATGCAGGAAACCTACTCTGTAAGCGGTCAAGTGTCATCGCATATATCATGTAGAAGTTACCCTGGCAGTTCGCTTAGGACTCCATGGGTCCCTACTGATCCTTATGCGGCCACTAGTATCCTCTCATAATGACAAGGCATACTATGGAATGCAAGGTCTCAACCAAGCATTCTCTCTACTCCCATCCTAGTCTGTACAAGCACTCAAGGCATGGGTGAGAACATCAACAATTATCTTTTTAGGTTCATTTAATCCCCATTTAGTGTAAATTTTTTCACTTATTTAAACAACTTACAATGAGTTACCCTAGTAGCCACTTAGGGACCCAGCCTTCATTGCAAGCCACTTCCTGACACTACAAGTAGATAATCTACCCTAAGCTCATGGAATCATAAATCACAAAATCACCACAGTCCTATACAAGTGACTGGAAAGAAATACCAAAAGATAATCCACAATAAGAATCATCAAATATCCACAATAAAAGCATCAAATCTCCATGAGCATCTGAAAAGCATCCATAGATAATCATGACCACAATAGTTCTCTATTGGCAACTGAGGGTATCATTGATAATCAAAAGTATCCATTAGTTCTCAATAACCAAAATATATCTCAAAATCATACTAATTGAAGACTCCAAAATGGTTAAGTCAAACATGTCACAACATGACATCATCAATAAATAAATCAACATTTCAGTCCCATCATGGTGACTAGAAAGTAATCCAAGGATAACTGATTGAGGACTCAAAAATGATTAGCTCAAGTGTCTCATACACATACATCTCAACTTAACACATGAAGACTGATGAGCAATAACAATCAGTAAATACAAACATCTCATAGAGCATACCATCACATTACCACGGTTGGGTTTATAAAGATCAAAATCAAAACATCATCATGACATCACAATCACATAACCCTTGAGCCTTTGGGAGACATCCTATAACTGGTCAACACTAGTCAACCCAAAACCCAAAACAGATAGCATAGAGAAAACACAATGCAAACACATGTTTTGGTTTGCTAAATTTACATAGTTGAATTGAGTATGGAGGTTTCAGTTTCTATTTGCAAGTATACTTCAAGTATATAAGATTCATCATTTGACCTACAACTCAACCCGTTTATTCCCTCAATAACATTATCCTTCCTTTATTTAAAATTACATTCTAAGAATAGCTTAAGGGTAAATATTTACTCATTAAACTAATCTTCATTGACCCTTAATTAAATCATTCACTTTATTTGCTAAGATCCATGTTACTAACTGAATAACTTTTCCTTAATGTTACTTCAACTTTTCAACATAAACAAATGATCATTATTCATTTAAATATAAGAAAGCCAGTTACTAGTCTTCGAATAAGAAGATTATAACTTTATTAAAATGATCAATTTAATTAATCAATTAACATAGGTACCCAATCCATGACTTTTATCATTCTAATAATACTTAATTAAAACTTAATTTAAATATTACTAAATCTTAAGTCTCTTAAATCATTACTAACAACCATTAAAATACCTAAGGTCATTATCCAAATCAATTAATTAAATCTATATAGTTAGACTATAATATTACAAAATAATTCATTATTATAAAGGATGATCCTTTAATTCAAATCATTTATCAAATTATGATAATTATTAATTACTAATAACATATATACATACTTACATATATACATATATATATTTATATATAAATATATATACATACATACGTACATAAATATATATATATATATATATATAATTAATATTAATGATAAATATTTCAAAATGTTTTAAGAAATTTGAAATGGAGAAATTTGATTTCATCACTACCGAATCGCATACAACATAACACAGATATATATATAAACACCGTTGTCGACACGTGGTACCTTGAGATCACAAGGCCTACGGTGACAACAGTACTATGTACCCCCTATTGTCACAGTACCTATAGCAATAGGTACCCGCGACATCAGCAAGTACAGGGGTGTGGGTTCCGTCCCCCCCCCCTAAAACTTATGCAATATGAAATATTTTTTTTTATTATAACGTTTTAAAAACATTTGTCATCACTGCAATTTGAATTTTTTCAAATGTATATTTTCATAGTGATTTTAACATGCGAATTATTATTATATATATATATATATATATATATATATGCAGAGATTTATTAAGCATAACATGTATATATATATACATATATATATATGTATATATATATATACATATATGTATATATATATATATATATGTATATATATATATATATATATATGTATGTATATATATATACATATATGTATATATATGTATGCAAATCTGAATAAACATGTCTTTATCTACAAAATTTTAAAGGCTTTCAATTTTAAGAAATTCCATAAAATGTTTGTTCTCCAAATTTACTAAATAAATTCTCTAATGGATTTGGCTATCAATTTAAAAATCCTTTTAAATCTATTTCTCAATTCGATTCTAATTCGTACCCAAACTCGATTTAGAACTAATTCCTTTCTTAAATTGAAGCTAGGGTTTTCTATTGTTTTCTTCACATTCAAATAAAAATTAACATATATATCTAGATTCTAATTCAAGATTGAAGATTCAATCATAGAGAATATTCAGACACATATAACAGACATGATGAAGACAGAAAGAGAAAGAGTGCAAATGGAATATGCGAAAATCATGAGTGCACCTAGATACTGATGCTAGTTCCCTTTTCCTCAAAATCTGTAGAGAAAGCTCCTTCCTTCTCCCAAATCCCCGATCCTCCAACCATGCTCCAAATGCTCTCTCTAAGCTTCTAAGAGTGCCTCCTTATAAAGAACTCTCAGAAAGCACCTAGAATGTCTCTAGAAGCAACCAAAAGGTGTTGACAACTAAGCACGAGCTTTTTCCAACCTTCTAGATGAGTCATAAGGTTGTAGACACCATGTGCTTAATTGTGTGCTAACCCCTGTGTTGTTGACAACACGTGCATAATTAGAGTGCAAACTCTTGTGTTGTCTACACGAAAACTCCTGAGAATTCGCAAACTCCTATATGAATAAATAATGCAGATTAATTAATTTAATATTCACTTTACTCTTTTTAATTTAATTTATTAATTTTTAAATCTCATGCACTTACTTTAATAACTCCACTTATTCTATCTTAATATATTTATATTTTAATCACATGTACACATCATGCAATCTAGAATCTTTTAATAATTTTAATATCTTTTCCACTTTTAAATTCATTTTTGAAACTTAATTGCTAAAATATTTATTAACTTAAATAAATATTATCACATTCCAACTTTTAAAATTATAACTTTTATCACTAAATTAATTCTTTTTATTTAATTAATTTCCCAATTAATTCTTTTTATTTAATTAATTTTCCAATTAATTAAATAAAATAAATATTAAAAATACTATATTAATTTTCCATGAAATTAAACCATTAATTAAATCTTTTAATTAGGCTTAATTAATAGAAAATACACTAAAGACTCATAAAGTAAAATACAAAAACCCATCATAGAAAAACACATACAAAATCAAACCAAAAGGGTTAATATCATGAATTACATCATCTGGCACATTTGGAGGGTACTCAACTCAAATACCTGTCCTAATTTCCAATTAGGACAAATGGCTTAAAGGGTTGGGATTTGGACTTGAGAATTTATCTCCCCTCTCTTACCATTGAGATAATGTGAGAGGGTACGCTCATCCTAGCAATTTAGGAAAGTCGATACCCAGTACCTACAACCTGCATAAAATCCATGCATGTACAAGCACAATATATATATGCTAAGCTAAACAGGCAATGGTAGGAAGCAGTGCATTGTGTAGATCCTGACTAGCAGGTGACTATGACTCCCTTCCTTAACCACATCAAAAATTCCATCCAAGAACAAACACACACACCATACACATGCAAGTATGGGGTAAGTATCCATAAGAAAGAACATGTGATAATAAACCATCCAATCTAATCATCATCAATAACTTAAAGCAATGTAATAATCATCATGCATACATTAAATGTAGAGTCTAAGTAATCTCATCACATATCAACTGAATCCATAGCACAATATCTGATAGTCTCAAAACAATGTTGCTAACCATCAACATAAAACTAGTCTAACATAGTCTGACCATGATAGCAAAAATGTGACCTAGGGGCAAGCACTACACAAAACATGTGTTGAGATTTGTTTCAACTAACTTTCACACATTTCTTTATGTTCATTGGATTGCATCCTTCATTGTTTAAACCTATGACCTTGTGAATTATGTCATTATTAATGCATATGATAGAATCTCCCAACCATAGAAGGTCATCATAAACTCTACTCAAAATTATTCTTGTCCATTCATGATTATCAAAGTTCGTATAGAGCATGTGCTTAACTAGGTTAAGTTGTTTTCTAGTTTTAGTGACAAATCATTGTTGCACATTTTCTCTAATTCCTTATGGATCTCTATATCTCCTATGCTTTCAATTTTATAGTGAATATAACCTCTTATATCTTAGACATGAAGTACATATTCTAGTACTTGAAAAAATGCTCCAATGGGGTCATCAAGAAAAGAAAAAAATGGATGTTTCTTGAAATTATAGCTAGGTCTATTGCTTATATTAAACACTTCTTGTCTTGCTATTTCTCAAAATATACTCAACAAATTTAGAAAATACCTTAATTTCACATTTTAGGGTTTTTAGTGATTTTTCATATCTCCAAACTTCTTCAACACTTCAAATCTCTCTTCAATCTCACACTTAAGATTTTTCACAAGCAAATGATGTTTGTAAATCAATTTGCATCCTTTAAATCTTTTTCAATCTATATTTTGCATTAAATGTGTATCTGCCACTAGTCCAAATACTATCTCTATATAACAAAGAGGTTATTCATCTTATATATCCTTATCCTAATCATATTATGCAATGCGCACTTAACTGTAGACTCCTCTTAATGTCTAGTATATATCATTAACTGTGAAACTTTTGATATGCTTTCTAACATTAGTTATGATTAACTAACACACTATTTTACTAAGAGTGCTTAATGGAGGTAAGATGGATCATAGACAATAAGTGACTTTACTATCTTATCAGGTACATTAGGATGAGCTTCTTCCTAAACTATGTGAGAACTTCTAACTTTTCTTGGTTTTACAAATATTTCCTTAAATTCTTCTATCAGCTCCTCCATTTCTTCCTTCAGATTGTCATCATTTCTTCTATTGTTCCTTTTGTGATTCTAATTCCTGTTAAGGTTTCTTCTATCCATTCTACAAAACTTTGTTGTGTGTCAAAAGTTATTACATAATTGGCATACACGTACATTCCTTCTTTGTTCATTATTTTGGTTGTTAGGTGTTCTATGATTCCTTGCTATGTGTCCAAGATTGTTGCATCTATAACAAACAATTTGTCTTCTTTCTCCATTTTAATTGTTGTAAGATCTTCTTCTATTGCTTGCATAGTTAGTGTTCCTAGATGTTCTACTATTTGCATTGTAAGATATTTCTTTAGGGAAAAATTCACCCAAGATCATGGAACTCAAGGACAAGCACAATAGTAGACCAAAAAGAGTATGATTAGAATAATAATATGTATTCCATTCAATGTAAAAGTACACTAGGAGTGCCTACATATAAAGGCCACTAGAATGCATAAGAATTAGCAATATGATAAGTCATATAACCAGGCACATGTCCACCAAATATGGGTTATCCTCCATTAAGCACAGGAGTAAGTGCAATGATGAGAGGAAGGGCCTACAAAGGTGTAGCTTGCAAAATTATTTTGTAGACACTATGTGCTAAAATAAGAGTGTGAATAAATGTGTTGTCTACATGAGAACTCAGTTAATTATGAAAACTTCCGTGTTGTAGACACCATGTGCTAAATTAGAGTTGCTTACTCCAGTGTTGTCAACATGACAACTCATAAGAGTATGCAAACTCCTAAGTGTCTCACCTAAGAAATAATAAAATAATGCAATACAATAAAATAATGCATTAACTAAGTAAACTTAAGTAAGTGTAAATAGTAAATACATATTTACACTAACATGCATTATCACTATCATATTTAGGTTCCTTACAATCTATTGCATAAATTATGACAATAAAAATTTGAAATAGGTTTAAAAGACTTACCTTTGCAATCATCTCCATTATGTTCAAGTTCATTACACCAGGCATGAGATTCCTTTCTTCTTTTATCCTCATCATGATCAGATTCTTTAGATTTCTCAGAGTGAACAACATTCTCCTTTTCCTTAGATGTATCATCTATTTTTCTTATGCTCAGATCCTTTTTGACTACAGGGGTATCAGATTCTTTTCTCTCAATAGATTTCTTGGTGGATTGTCCAAGGAAAAATCCAAGTCCAGTCTTGTCATAACTAGGTCTCTATACAAATATTTGTTCTTCAATTTTTCCACTATTGGTATATAATTTCTCACATTGTTTTTTGGTTTGCACCAACTCACCTTTCATAATAGTGTTGTATTTCTCTAATTCTGTATGCTCTAACTTAATAGATTCCAATTCAAATGTTACCTTTCTTAACTGGGATCTTAGATCTACATTTTTAGCTTTTATTTTAGAGTCATTCTTTCCTCCATTTTTCTTAAGACTTAGCTTGAGTTCAACTATTTTTAACTCATTTTTTAGGATCTCGTTTTCTTTCTTTGTATATTCAATATCATCATCACTACTTTTTTCACTAGGTCCTTTTTGTTTTAGGTCATATATTGTCATGTCCCCTTTTCAAATAATTAAAAAAAGAAAATCTTTGCTAAGGCAGGCAAGCCCAAGAAAGTGAAGTTTCGAAAAAAGGGGGTTAATCTTTGGAAACCATTGGACTAATAAATGAAAATTATTATTAAAATATGTTTCATTAACCTCTCTTGGATGTGAGTTACGGTTATGCCCTCTTTTAAGAGGTTTTGGAGGCATTTTGGGCTCATTCCAGAACTTGATTTTCGCTCATTCTTTGTTATTCTTCAGAGGCTGCCAAACCTGTGGAGAAGGAGACCCAAGAACGGGAGTTTGCAGGTTTCCAGGGAGACCCAAGAATGGGAGTTTGCAGGTTTCTAGGAAGGCTAAGGATAGGAGTTTGAAGCCATTCCATGTGCATGCTCATACAGAGTTTGCCTTTGTGCTGAACAGTGTAGATTTGTGGGTTTTGGGTGTATTTTTTGCATGAGTTTGGTGTTTTCAGTTGAGCATTTCATATCAGTTTTGGTTGCTGCTGTATTTCAGACTTTAAGCTGTTAAAATAGAGCTGAATATATGTATTGGGACGTGATTAAACTTCTGAGATAGTTTATTAGTGTTTTTGTGGTGTTTTCGGGCATTTTTGTGTTAATTTCGGGAGCCCGATGAGCATAGTTTTTGTCCTACATTTGTGAGCTATTGTGTAAAGGCTATATAGATCTAGAAATTTCATTTTGTAGGCTGTTATGCTGCTGAAATTTCTATAAAAATGTCCATTTTCAGATTTATTAATAATAGGTGAAGCTGTGAAGCTTTTGGCACCATTTCTGGCATACCCGATTTGGGGTTTCTTGAGAAATTTGGAGGATCTTTGTGATATTAGTTGTTTGATCTTAAAGATCTGATTAAAGGTTGGAAATATCATACAAAAATCAGAAAAGGGACATTTCATATATCTTGTCCTTTAGTTCACCAATGTAAGCTTTTGCATCTTTATATCTATTTTTTAGGCCATCTCTTTCATCAGTAAGGAGATCAATTTGTTTAAGAGCTTCTTCAAGATTCTTTTTCAATTGTGTCATATCTATAGGGATCCTATTCAAGCTATTAAGCCTCTTCTGAATAAGTAGGTTCTGATACCAATTGTTAGAAATAGATAATAGTACGAGGGGGGGTGAATTAGTATTTTCAATCTTTTTATCCACAACTGAATATTATTAATTATTTTTCCATATGCATAAGAAAATAAACCAAAAATGCTAAATAGTAGAAACAAACATGCATAAAGAGAGCTCATAACACCATATTTTGTTAACTAGAGAAACCCTGGCCAAGGGAAAACCCTAGTGGCGATGGAACCCACTAGATGATTCACTATATAAAAGAATTTGGTTAAGGATGTTGACCCTGTTAGGAGTCTATGAAGAATGTATAGTGTCTCGAGTCCTTGTTAGAACCCTCAATCTTGTTATGAGTTACTTCAACCTTGTTAGGAGTTGGTAAATCATATACAAATGTGTGCAAGAAGAGCCCACTACCCTAACATGCAACTAGACAATAAGTTCTTCAAGAGGATAGGTATACATGCAATACTGGATCACATCCTATACTTCACAAATATTTTTATTATCACTTCTTCATACAAAGAGTGATTGCAAACATATCATATCTCACATAAAATTGCTTTGCATCACATATCATAATATTGCATTCACATTCACTTATCTTTAACTTTGCATTTGAATTTCTTTACTTATATCAAACATATTAATAATTTCTTCCTTAGTCGGCTCACATATCATCTTTAGAGTCAGCTCAACAAGATTTAGTAATCAAAACAATTCTACAAGTTGTACAAGTCAATTTGCTAACATGCTATGTTCTGCACTGTAAGGTATCTACATCAGTATTTCTTCCATAACTTGAACTTGATTGATTATACAAACATGCACACTGGTATGAATCATTAGGATGATGTCATTCATCTATGGTTAACTATGCAAGAGAATATTCCAAGGGAATATTCTACCATAAAAAAATCTTGTCATGCTTCTGTAACACTATCTAATACTTAGACAATTGTCCTTCGTGAATAATCATGCCTAAACTACAAAACAAATGTTGCCATAAATGACAACCATATATCTCACCTTTTTTGATTGATTGGTCATATTGCCAATAGATTGTGATTGACATATTGATAAAGAGTTAAGGCTTTTGATCTCATAGTGGACTCTAAGGTGTATGGTTGTAAGATGAAAGCTTATGATGTTGTACCAAGGGCTCATCATAAGATTGTGATCTACATAAAGGAATTCCCCAATGCTACAAAAAAATGCTATAAATGGCCAGTGTAAGTTCATGGCTTAAATGTAAGCATGGTAGAAGACATCAATGATATTCTAATGGACTATTGAACATAAGATCATATGGTTGAGTTGTTTTCTCATATGGGGTTATGAAAAATCAGAATTTCAACTAGGCATAAGATCATAAAACCTAATTTGACATAAAAATGCATGTACTTATTCTCTGAGATGGAAAAGGACAAAGGGTTTAGCCAATCAAATCTTTGAAAAGATAAAGTGAAAAGTGCTTAATTAGACATTGAAGTTGACATTTGAGTTGCATATTTGAAATCCTCATGTATGCTAACAATTAATGAAGTAAATGAGGTTGGTGGAGCAGGTATACGCATAAAATAAATTCTCTAAGAAATAACAATCTACCCAATGCTGAGAAGAAGAAAGTTTATCGAGCTCTTGAATTTGAAGAGATATCAAATTGCTAAGTGTGTTATAAGAAATATTATAGAGTTAAAGATTTTACAATAGAGAAGATATCTAACAAGGAGGTAGAAGAAGTGCAATCGAACAATACAAAGGTTCTTGAAATTTTGACATCAAAGGTGGGAAAGACAAGATAGAGAAAGCCTAATAAGTATGTTGAATGGATGAAATAATTATTGAAAAATGGCTTATAGAGATATGTAATTGTTGTCATTTATAGAAACACATGTTGTACATGCTAACAAGAAATCTCAAAAATAAAGATACTTAGTGTTTGGTAATCAAAAAATTGTCTAAGTATAGAATTTGGTTTGCAATAGTGTATTGCTTTGTTTATAACTTGTTGTTGACATCATATTATTACTAGAAAGGTTATATGGAGATAATATACATGTCATTGATGATGTGTATAACCTCAAAACTAGTATGAACTATACAAAATATAGACAATCATGTTTGAAGTGAAATAGAATAGCAGAATTGAAGGAAAGGATTGTTTTGTTTACAAGATAATTACTTGTCCAATTAGGGCCAACATCCTAGATGTTTACTCTAAGTTGGAAAAGTGGATTGTGGTCTTAGCCAACTAGCAGAAATTTGTGTAAAGGTATGGTATTTATGCAAAGGACATTTTATGATGAGAAGTGTGATTGTGATTACAAGTGCTATTTTCTAACTATGATTGTATGTGAACTTTTATGAAAGTGATATATGTGAAATTTTATATGAGCTACTTTGTGATCCAAGATCAAGCTAAAGATCAAAGATAAGTCAAGGAAGAAGTTATAGTACCTATATTCTAGAATTTTGATTACTTGTTTGGGCAATGAGCTCTTCTTGTAATTAGAAGTGCATGTTTGGGCAGTGGGCTCATCTTGCATCTACTATACCTCAACTCCTAACAAGGTTGAAATCTCTTAACATAGATTCAAAGTCTCATAATAGGGACTCCTTATACTAAATTTTCTCATTGGCTCCTAACAAGGTCCATCCTCTAACAAGGAACTTATATATCATTATATTATCTAGTGGGTATCATCCCTAATGGGGTTTTCCCTTGGCCAAGATTTCCCTGGTTAACAAAATATGGTGTTATGAGTTATCTTTGTGCATTTTTACTATTATTATTCATTATTACTTCTTTTTTTTATGCATTTTTTAAAGTAAGAAATAATACCCAATTGGTAACTAAGTTTTATAGATTACTAATTCATCCACCCCCCCCCCCCCCCCCAGTAATCCATATTTCTAACAATTGGTATCAGAGCATAGTTACATTGAAGAGGCTTTAAATAGCTTGAGTAAGATCCCTATGGATATGGAATAGTTGATGAAGAACCTTGAAGAAGCTCTTGAATAAATTGATCTCCTTACTAAAGAAAGAGATAAATTGAAGGACAGTTATGAAGACTCCAAAGTATACATTGGTCAATTGAAGGAAAAGATTGAACATCTCAAATCCAAGCCTGAATCTACTAAATTTGGAACTAGTGGTGATGATTATTCAAAGCTAAAGATGGAGTACAAAATCTTGAAGCATGAATTAAAAATTATGAATCTAAAGTTAACTTTGAGGAATGATCCTAGCAAAGTTGAATCTAATTTGAAGACTAAGAATGCAAATCTAAGAGGAAGTTTGGCAAAGAAAACATCTGAGTTTGAAACATTGGAAAGAAGATCATAAATGGAGTACATAATTGATTTTCACTTCATTGTGAATACATCTAAAGTGAAGAGCACTTAGAAGTGACTTGTTAGAACAATTTTGAAGAAAACCCTATTTTTTGAAAAGAGGTATTTTATCTTGTTTTTGAAAATTTATTTAGTGAAAGTTCTTATTTGATAAAATCATGGATATGTCAGTAGTGCACAATGTTGAGAACAAGGATAGACCTAAGTTGAAAGTTGTTTCCATGAAACCTGTTGAAGGAAACCCTAACTCAGCATTATCTATCACTCTAAATAATGTAGTATATCTTGAAGATGTAGGAAGTTATCTGAATAGTAAATTTGAGCCTATTGGTAGTGAATACATGAACAAAGACATGGAATTAGTTTTCAATCACAACATGACTATTAAGCCCAAATTTGAACATTTAAAGGAACTAGACCTATTCAAATATCATTTCTACTATGAATTGGACATAGATCATTTTAAGTAGGATACATGATGGTAAACTATAAATGCAAGATAATGTAATTGATATTTTTGCCAACCTAATTCATGAGTTAATTGGTCTTAGTAAACAAGGTAGTGTACATATAGGTGAGAAAATGGTCAAGAAGAAAGTTGAGAGTTATACTAAAGCAATGTATAATGGAAAGGCTATGGTGATGAGCACCATCAAGCAAGATGATGTAAGATTTTTGAGTAGAATTATTTCCTACTCTGTATGTGCAAGCTCAAAGACTAATGAACTATCAGCTAGATTCATCTATGTAGCTTATTAGATATGTCTAGAGAAGGAACAAGTGAATCTTAGTGAAATTCTAAGAATGCAACTCTTAGAAAACCTAGAAAAGATCAAGAGAATAAAGAATGGTGTGTTTAGATTTTAGTCATTAATCAATAACATATTCTTTCATGTGCTTAAAATATTTCCTTACTTATCAGTCATAAACATAATGAGCAATGATAGATGTACAATGGAAAAGATTACAGAAGTATGTAGAAGGCATCTTGCAGATAAGATATTGGACAATGGCAACCTGATAATGAGAACATTTTAGAATGAAATGAAATAGAGATTTAGAATTGCACCTACAATTGTAGATTGATTTAAGGAAGACATCTACATTATGGTTGATATAGATTTTACCTATATTCAAGTAGTGGAACCTCAAGAAACATCTCTTGATCCTTTGGGTTATGAATCAAATGATGATATAGCAGTTAGTTATATTGATTTATTATTGAAATCAGAGAAAGATAAACTAGAATACAAATTTGGAACTTATGATGAGATTACCTAGTCAGCTCATCAGGCAACCATGGAGAAGGCATCACACAAGAAGATAGAATCTATTATGAAGAAAGCCTTATCAGAGGCCGGTATGACAGAAAGTGAGTCTAAGGCTATAAGGAAAACTATGAAGCAAAGCATATTAAATATACAACCTTTATTAGTATCTATTGTATAATAATCTTTAGAGTAAAGAATTCCATATGTAGCAATGCCAGATGTGCAGCCTAGTGAGCCTAAGAGAAAATCTGAAAGATCAGTGGAAGCAATGACCACTAAGACAAAGAGGGTAAAACAACAAGCCACCAAACCAGGCAAAAGATAGAAAATATTGTTGACAATTGTTCAATCTAATGATGAAGATGAAGAAGAACAAGAGATCAAGAAAGAAAAGAAAGTGATATTGTTAAAGAAATTAGCAAGAAAAGCTTGGCAACCCTAGAAGCCAAAGATAGAGAAGATTAACATAGCTATTGCTAATGAAAGTAACTTTGTTTAGATGAACAAAATTTATAATCTGTATAATAGCTTTGAGAAGGATCAGATTGATATCTCTACTATGAGATATATCATAGAAAACAATCTAAAATTGAAGGATATTTAGGGTGTAGTAAATTAGAAAGTCTATGAAAGACTCATAGAGAAAAAGCCTCCAGCAAGAGAAGAAGATCTCGAACTTCAAAAGTCTATGCTTAGAATTATTTGCAAGATTGATGACAAAGAAGAGATTAAAATATTATTGAATAATCTCACATCATATTTGAGAAATAAAGTGAGACCATTTCTATTTATGGTTGCTGAAAAGGCTAAACTAAGAAGTGAGACTACTACAACTATTAGTCAAATGTTGAAAAAATCAAAGGCAACATCTCCTCTAGTACCTAGAACCTCAAAAGTGTCAGTGACTGGTGACACTATGCAAACTTATTAGACCAATGTTACCATTAATATTGATGATATTAATCCATTTGAAGGTTTTGAACCTAATGAACTGGATATTGAGGATATTGAGGACAAAGTAAGATAGATTGCAGAGGAGAAAAGGAAGCTTGAAGAACAAAAGAAGAAAATGAAGAAGGCCAAGCAAAAATTTCTTGAGGAAGAGAAGAAAAGAAAGGAAGAGGAGAAAAAGAAGAGAATATCAAAGGAAGAAATGAGAAAGAAAATAGAGGAAGAGGAGAAGAAAAGATTGGAAAAGAAAAGAGGAAAGAGAAAAGAAAGAGGAAGAATAGAGAAGAACAAAAAAGGTAGCTAAAAACAAAGGGAGGATGATACTAAACCATCTAGTCTCTCTTGCTAGTCTCGCATCTAATGATGATGATCAAATAGATTTTATCTCATCCCTATCAAAGCTTATACAAAAGAATAGAATAGTAAAGAGCTTACAAAAAACCTTGATGGAGGTTACTAATAGTCTGCACAGTACTTTGGTAGTACAACACACCAAATCAGATCTTGAATAGAGGGTACAAGAAATGTTGAAATCATTTGATGAAGAATTTACTAACTAGTTAAATGTTGTAGATGCAAAGGCACAGATTTCACATGATGCTAGCTTGTTTAGCACCATCTGTTAGAACATTAAGAATGATTTGGTTAGTCTTAATACTTGTATCAATGAACTTCAAAAATGTCAATAGGATGGGAAAAATTTGTATATCGAATATACTTTATCATACAAGCTAACCTAGGAAATCAAAAATCAAATAGAAAGAAAGATAAGTGAACTAGAGGTTTTATCCAACATCCATCTTGCAAAGTTGATAATTTTGAAGGACAAGTGTCCATTACTCACAGTGATATTAGAAAATTGGAACTTTGGAAGGAACAAATTTTGAAGAGGATATCAATTTTAGAGAGTCTATTGCTCTAAAAATTTCTTTTGTTGAGACACAATTGGTAGAATGTGTCAAGGCCAAGGACATATATTCTAACTTTTTGTATTCAGATCTTAATGTAGTTGAGATTACATCATATGCTCTATGTGCAATTCTCACCTTAGCTGAATCTACCAAAGAGACATGGACTAAGGGTATGGATAGTCTAAATGAAAACTTTGATGATTGTATGAAAATCCTATCAGCATAAGGAAGGATAGCATTTTTTATAGTTTTGGACAGATTTCTAACATTTTAACCTTTTTCATTGATGTCAAAGGGGGAGTAGTTGCAGAAAAATTGGAAAGTACTTGTAGTTGCAAAAAAATTGGAAAGTACTTGAATAGTTAAAAGGAGAGAAAATATTGTGAGTACATAATGTGAAACATACTATAAGTGGAAGCATATGTAAATTTGGATAAAATAAATAACACACTACTTTATTTTATTTATTTTGTTGTGTTAAGTTTTTGTTAATTAGTCAATTTTTTCTATTTTGTTGCCATCAATGCCAAAGGGGGAGATTGTTGAAAATTGGCTAATAGAGATATGTAATTGTTGTCATTTATGGTAACACATGATGTACATGCTAACAAGAAACCTCAAAAATAAAGATACTTAGTGTTTGATAATCAAAAAATTGTCTAAGTATAGAATTTGATTTGCAGCAGTGTATTGTTTTGTTTATAACTTGTTGTTGACATCATATTATGACTAGAAAAGTTAGATGGAGATAATATAAATGTTGTTTATGACATGTATAACCTCAAAAGTTAGTATGGACTATATGGAATAGAGATAATCATGTTTGAAGCACAACAAAACATTGAAATTGAAGGAAATGATTATTTTATTTACAAGATAATTACTTGTCCAATTAGGGTCGACGTCCTAGATGTTTACTCTAAGTTGGAAACATGGATTGTGATCTTAACTAACCTACCAAAAAATTTTGTAAAGGCATGGTATTTATGAAAAGGACATTTTATGATGAGCAGTGTGATTGTGATTACAAGTGCTATCTTGTAACTGTGATTGTATGTGAACTTTTGTGAAAGCGATATATGCAAAGTTTTATATGAGCTATTTGGTGATCTAGGATTGACCTAAAGATTAGAGATCATTCAAGGAAGAAGTTATAGTACCTATATTCTAGATGTCTAATTACTTGTTTGGGTAGTGAGCTCTTCTTGTAATTGGAAGTGCATGTTTGGCCAGTGGGCTCATCTTGCATCTATTGTACCTAAACTTCTAATAGGATTGGAATCTCCTAATAGGGATTCAAAGTCTACTAATAGGGACTCCTTATACTGAATTTTCTTATTGACTCCTAATAGGGTCCATCCTCTAACAGGGAACTTATATATCAGTAAATTATCTAGTGGGTATCATCCCCACCGAGGTTTTCCCTTGGCTAGGGTTTCCCTAGTTAACAAAATATGGTGTTATGAGTTATCTTTGTGAATTTTTATTGTTACTATTTAGCATTACTTTATTGCTTTGTTATACATGGTTTAAAGTAAAAAATAATATCCAATTGGCAACTAAAGTTTGTAGATTACTGATTCACCTCTCTCCCTAGTAATCCCTATTTCTAACAATTATTTAATGTCATCTTAGTAAATGACCACGAGTTCAAAGATCCAATTTTCTCTGACACCAATGGATATGAATTATTCATTTTTTTCTATAGCAATAGATTTGAGAAGGTGCTAGTTTCAAAGCCATGGGTGAGGAATTTTGAAAATATTATAATTATAAAGGTATATGTAGACATGGATCTAGTAAAATCCCTAATAAAGTCATATAATCCTGCAACAAAATATTTTCATAGACATGAAAAAATTATTTTGTGCACACTTGATAGTTATTCATTTATTGAGGCTTTTGGGCTTAAGAGCCAAATGAGTGTGCCAATTGACACATAAGAGTTCCTGAGGAGATTTGAGAATAATAAAAGTTTCTACACTAGAAAGGTTATGATCCACCATCTTCCTTACAACCTCAAATCAAAAGAAGATATTCCAAAGAAGGTAAATAAGATACTTCCTACGGAAACTTCAAGAACTACTTCTAGAAAATAGTCTATGGTCTGCACAAATCACTAGGAGGTGATGGTTCTATGGTGATTTATGGGTCAATATATATTATGGACCTAGATGTACAAGACCCCTTTCATAACATGGAATATGATAATGTAGGTTACATTATTCAAAAAATGAAAGAAACTATTGAAGCATCATAGAGAGGAGAATTGGGGAACTTCAAGTTCTACCATTATTCATTATTGATGCATCTTATTGGATCCTAATTTGATAGAATTTAAACTACCTTTTATGATATAAGAAAACTTGAGAATTAGCTAGAAACCATATTGGGTGTTCTAAAAACAAAATAATAGGACCAACAAACAAGACATTAGAGTCTTCTCCACTTTTAACTATGCAAGATTCAAGCAGATTACCTTAGGAATTCAATCTCATTTACTTTAGACTAAAATTCTCAACATGAACTCTAGAAATAATAGATTACTTAGCCTTCTTTCTTCTAATTCAATGGTAATGAAGAGATGATAACTAGCTATTTTACTAAACCCTAGATAGCATGAATTAAGTACAGGGTGACAATTATTACTCAAACAACAAAATATTAAAAGATTGATTGATTATAAGTTTTATGCATTGTGCAAAACATTCCAATTAGATCTATTCACAAGGATGGCTAGTGCCTTATCCATTGGGCTATAACTCACAGAGATTACAAAGCTACTTATGGATCTTACCTTAACACTTTATGTTAAGGTTCATCTACATTCATTTCTAGATCTCATATTTGTCATATCTTTTCTTAAAACCATAATGTTCTTTCAATTCACATCAAGCATTTACATAATCCATTAGATTATCAACAAAAGAAAATTGAAACATAATTCAAAATTAATTACAACTCTGAGACTTAATAAAAATTTCTATCACACCTTAGAAAACAAAATAGAGAGAAACAAAGAGACAAGATCTGGGATGAAATCAACTATATATAATTTAGTGATCATCTCTACTAGAAATAACACACATAGACCAGCAATTGTAACTTTTTGTATTTAATTTTGGAATTGATTTATAGTATGCATGGATCAACTCATAATTTACATAGACTCATGCAACAAAAGAAACTTGGACCATCCTCTAGCCTTGGGAACTCACTTATATAGTATGAGTTGCAACAAGTTTCAGGCATAGAGGGAAAAGGACAACTATCATTAAAACAAAAAGAATTACAAAAGGAAAAAACTATCATCATCAAAAATTTTCATGAGAAGATACAAAACTATTGGTCTTTTGCTTAGTGTTGAGCTGTCATTTTGCACGATGCTTAATTACAAGAATCCTTTCAAACTCCTCTCTTGAAAAGTTGATCTGGGATCAACTCCAAGGTTCTGAGAAATCTAGCGACCTATATGAATCTACTTAGTTGAAGATAAATTTATTTGTTTACAAAGAGGCCTTTATTGGTTCAAACCAATTTTTTATAAGATGATCAATATGCTTGTTTTTTTAAAATTAGCCACAAAAAAAGATATATTTTTGGTATTTTCTATTTTTGAATAATTGTAGTCTAACAATGCAACTATATGAATTCTTGATTTAACCAAGGGTTAGCAAAGAAAATAACAAAGATAAGGTAACAAGAGATGAAAAAAAATAAAATGAAAGGGAAATTCCTAACAGACATAAACCATGGTAACAAAATGTATGCGAATTAAGTCGTTGAAAAGATTGTGTAGGAAAATAATGAAAGTAAGAGCAACACTTCCTCAAATCCGCTAATGCAATCATCAATGGAATCTTAGTAAAACCGAATGATGTTTCACTTCTTATCAAATCGGAAGGCCACAAAAAATGAGCTCATGCAATACAAGAAGCTATGTAGGAACAATAGGGTGATCTTCTCTCCAACTTAGTATGTCAGAAAAATTTGTCAACATGTAGAAAACACCAGAACTAAAATGTTTGGTCTAAGAATGGTTTTGACATTTGAGCATCAACACACTTAACCACTTTTTACATTGAAGTCAAGTACACTATGTATGCTAAGCTCCAGTATGTGCCAAGCCAAAATTCCAACAGGTGCCAAGTGACTTCAAGTGTCGAGCATTATATAGGTGCCAAGTGATATATAGGTGTCGAGTCAATGTTGATGCCAAGAAAGATAGAATGCAATAGGTTCCGAGCAAAGTAGGATAGTATATGTGTCGAGCACCAATAGTCCAGTATGTGTCAAGTAACACAGAATTAGCATATGAGTTTGTGCCCTCACAAACTCATATGTAAACCATTTTTGGAGCCAACATAGAAGGATTTCAAAGGATAACAAGGATAAGGATGAATCGTTTACATTTCCTATGCAATCAGCATGCAACCAATTAGAAAAATGGAAAAGGCATGCAACCAATGAGAAAAATAGAAAATGCATGCAAGCAATGAGAAAAATGCAAGGAATGAGTGGAAATTCAAGATTCAATATGGATCATAGATCCATACCTAACCCTAAGTCTATGAAGTCTTTATAAGAAGGTTTAGACCCCATGATTTTATGTTGTTGAATAGAAGTTAAGGAAGTTTCTAAGCAGATAGAAAAATTGTAGAACGAGGCAAACAATAGGGACATCATTGACTTAGTGAGTTGAGCAGCAATTACACATCCAGTTGGTCAAAATGAAGTAAGGGATACAAATAGATATCAAGTTAGTTAAGGATCACATCAGAGTGAGTAGATCAAGTGCCTAAAATCAACAATTGAAGATTATAAGCAATCAGGTCAAAATATTTCTAATACTCTCTAGCCATTGTATTAAATAGTGAAAACCCTATGATGATAGGTTAGCTTAGTAGCTATTTTTTAGATCCTTTCAAGAGTTGACTAAATCCTTTAATAGGGTGACACTTCATGTAAAGTGTTTGTAAATCTTTTAATAGGGTAGGCCTTTTATAGGGAAAACCATTAGAAGTGGTCAAACAATTATTGCTGTAGTGATTTTTGTGGGTATCATCCCCACCCCAATTTTACCTTCTTATTCTTGGAGGGTTTCTGGATTATCAAATCTGTTGTTATGTGTGTTGATGCATGTGTTTACTTTATGTTTATTTAATATGTTTACATGCATGCAATTTACTTTTAGTTATTTGTTTTAAAGGATTTGAAAAGGTTAAAAGTGTGGTACTTCTGATTCACCCCACACCCCCCCCCCCCCCCCCCCCCCCTTAGAAGTACTCTTCCCACTTGAATATTCCAACAAAAATATCACACAATCAAATCAACACAACAAAACTATTGGCTCCATTATTATCACAAACAAGAATCCACAAAAATAAAACACTCTAAAAAGAATAAGTGCACTCAGAATGAGAGCACCAATAGCATATATTATTGCATCAAAATAATGGCCTAGAATACATATTACATTCCTAAATTTATAAGAAATCATCTCCTCAATTTGTGTTGAGAATGAGAGATTCCTTCATGCAAATATATTCTTAAAACTAATAAAAAAAATCTAAATATATACAAACTGACTCTCTAGGAGGTGCTAAGTAGGACTCCACCCTTGTTTTTATCAATTAATGGGTGCATGAAATTAACAGGTGCACGAACCTTTATATGTCTTTAAAAAAAAAAAAAAAGTAGACAAGAATAAGGAAGCCAAAAGATGATTTAGGAGTCTCTGGAGATGCCAAAAATAGAAGCTCAACCTTCTTTAGATGTTTATAGGAGTTTAAATGTCGTCAAAATACTTTTTTGTGCATGGGAAGCTCTAAATTTGGAACTGGCAGTAAGTATTTGACACACCTCTAACTTCTTTAAAAACTTCTAGCACACCTTTGGAGAAGTGCACCTTGCACACCTTGGGAGAAGTGCACCTTTGGAGAAATTTGTGTAAGGTGCTCAATTCGCCAAAAAATCAAACTTCTTAGTTTTGAAAATAATTTTTGGGTTTTTCTCAAATGAGGTTTGGGAGAATTCTAGTGTACTTATTTTGCCCCTTTTTATGATTTACACCCTCTTTATAGCCAAACATTTTCATAGATTTGAACTCTTGCTTCCTCTATCTGAAATTTTAAGGCACCTGTGTTGAATCTTGTCATTAACCATTGCATAAGATAAGTGTTTGTGCAAATACGTATTTACTATTTACGCTTACTTAAGTTTACTTAGGTTAATGCATTATTTTAATATTTATTTATTATTCACCTAGGAGTATGTGCACTCTTGTGAGTTGTCATGTTGATAACACATGAGTCTGCACCTCTTTTATGCACATGGTGTCTACAACATAGGAGTTAGTACACTAATTAAGCACATGTTGTCTACAACCTTATCATTTTTATCCACTCATCTAGAATGATGGATAAGGCATGTGCTTAGTTGTCATCATGCTCATCTTATCTCCTAGTTCCTTCTAGAGGCATTATGGGTGCTTCCTGAGAGGCCTTTATATACAAGCACTCCTAGTGTGTATATTCATCATATATTGAACAAAACAATGTATGAGGACATACTCTAATTAATTGATCATATCCATTTTTGGTCTACAATTGTGCTTGTGTTTGAGTTCTTAGTTCCTGGGTGAATTTTGTCTTAGGAAAATTCTTACATGGTATCAAAGCTTGGAGATTTTCTCATCACATAGTCATTTGAGAACATCTTCTTGCTTCAGCACATTAGCCTAAATCTAGAGTATCATAGTTATTGGGAGTATCTAGAACCATATCTAACCTCACCATTACATCTAGAACACTGATTCAATGAATTTTGACTATAATTTTTCCTACCCTAGGCATAGTCAAAATTGAGGTAATTTTTTTGAAAACTAGCACCCAAAGGACCAATTTGCAGAATTGGTATGATCATTTCAAATCTGTACATTTAATTTTTAGATCTGCATTTTCTTTTCATCTGTATCTCTACTATTTTTTCAGATCTGCATTATTTTTCAAAAAAAATTTGGCCATCAAGCCATAGGAGAGATTTTTTTCAGGTGAAGATTGAAGCTTGCTAGTGCAAATTAGATATTTACATCACATTTAGAAGGTCCAAAAACCCCTAGATTGGATTTTGTTTCATCCAAATTGGACATCTGAGGTAAAATGTAGAGCCATTTGATTTTTAGAGACACAGTGGCAATTCAGAAAAAAGAACAGCAATAGGGATTTTCAAATAGTGATATCTCCCTCATACAGACTCCTTTTTATGAGCAATTTTTTTTTTTTTGGGTAGAATTTCATGATCTACATTAGTGCAAGTGGTTTGAGATCTCTGTTCCTGAATTTTTCTACAACTCACAAATCCCATTTTTTGTCAATTAAAATGCTTAGTATGGGCTCATCTGGACTCCAAATTAGGTTCCATTTTTTTTTAAAGAAATTTTTTTTGTCTACTTTCTAGATCTAAGATCATATTAAAGTTTCTATAGATAGAAATACTACTTTTAGAAATATGCCCTAAATTGGTAAGTGGCTATCAAGTGCCTAATTCATACATTAGGGGAGGTTCTTTGATTCTCTTTTGGGGGTTCATTATTTGATCTCATGGAGGAGTTTTGTTTCACATGTCAGCATGGAGTTAAACCTAGGTTGACAAAAAGAAACTATCACACATGGAGTGATACACTTCTTGATCATCTTAGAAGAGAGCATGAGGAAGTATTTCCTTATTTATGTTCCAATGACTTGATCACTGATGAATAATAGGAACCTGTTGGTAGACTAATTTCTATCATTATTACCAATCTCTCTTCTTCTGAATATTCTAAGCTAGTTTCCAAAATATGGCCACCACATGACTATTAGATGTATCTTTGGGAGAAGTATGGAGATCCAAACATTCCTCCATTCACAGAAGATCTTTTACCTCTAGTTTCAATTGACTCCTCTTCAGATGAGATCACACCTCTAGCTCTTGTTTCTCCTATTGATCATGTTCCAGCCATAGATGCTTTAAATTTAGTGCAGTAGGACCCTTTATGTCTTCCTACTCCACCTTCATGTGATGACTTCCTTTTTGCCCTTCTAGGCCTATTCATGGAGTCTCACATTGAAGATGTGGGAGACACTATTGATGATATTCATTTTCTTTTTTAGGTGAATACTTCATTCACTGCTATAGTGATAGATTCATGTACTTTAGCACAATAGTGTACACACATTTTAGCTCTATTCATGGAGTCACACACAGCTGATTTGGAAGACTTTTTTTATGATATATTGCTTCTCTTTGTTGAGAATGATCCTTCTACAGTTGTTGTGAGGGCCCACTCTGACCCTCATGTCCATTCTCTACATGATCAGACTTCTAGGTCAATGTGATTGCAAATACTTATGTACAACATTTGTAGGAGCTCTCTTTGTCAATTGAGAAGATTGTTGGTGTTTTGAAATAGGTTCTACATTACTCCTTGTTTGATCTACACTTCTTCTCAATAGTTTTGGAGGAAGCCACCATCAGTATCAACATAGGGACACTTAGGTTTTAGAGATACCTTTCATCATCAAGATTATTTCCACACATAGGAGAAGCATCTCACCTGTACCTTTACCATTGTTTCTTCCAAAGGGGGGGAACATTATACTGCACTCATGCATTAGCTTTTATGTCGAATCATTTATCACTGATTGGCACACTACTTTTCGAGAGAGGACTACCCCATCTCCTTCTTCTCCTTTTTGGGGGGACTTTTTCCTCTTAGGGGGTTTTGTCCTCCATTATTCTCTTGTATATACTTGATATATGTCGTAATGCGGGGGTCTTGATTACTCCATCCATCCATGCATCTCTTTTCATCTCTCTTTTTGGGGGAGGGTTTTTCCCATGAGGTTTTTCCTCTTTCCCCACTTTATGAGAGATTTTCATATCATTATGTACATGGTACCTAACATGGCCTAGTAGCTAGGACCCATATGCATTTCATCCTAGTTCTTGTGAGCTTAAGTGCATTCCCCTAAGTTACACTTAAGGGGGGTATTGGTGTAAATACGTATTTAATATTTACACTTACTTAAGTTCACTTAGGTTAATGCATTATTTTAATATTTATTTATTAGTCACCTAGGAGTATGTGCACTCTTGTGAGTTGTTATGTTGACAACATAGGAATCTGCACTTCTTTTATGCACATGGTGTCTACAACACAAGAGTTAGCACACTAATTAAGTACATGGTGTCTAAAACCTTTTCATTCTTATCCACTCATCTAGAAAGATGGATAAGGCATGTGCTTAGTTGTCATTATGGTTATCTTATCTCCTGGTTCCTTCTAGAGACATTCTAGGTGCTTCCTGAGAGGCCTTTATATACAGGCACTCCTAGTGTGTACATTCATCATATACTGAATAGAGCAATGTATGAGGACATACTCTAATTAATTGATCATATCCATTTTTGGTTTATATTTGTGCTTGTGTTTGAGTTCTTAGTTCTTGGGTGAATTTTTTCCTTAGGCAAATTCTTACAATAAGGAATCTGTTCTACTTCATGTGTCCAACCTCTGTATCTTTGATCTTCAATGTAAATTCATGAATCAAAACTTACATGTGACTCCATTGAAGGTGAAGGTTACCAACTTAGGTGAGATCTTTATTGTTGCTAATAATGAATATGCCATGATGATATATGCACTTGCATGTTATGCTTATGCGCATCTTTTTCTATTCTTTGACTTCTCTTCTCTCTGACTACCTGATCCATCCTTGTTAGAGACTAGGTGATCTAGATTATCCAAAATGATCAAATGTTTGAAAAAATTTCATATTTTTTATCAAGATTTTAACTAGCTTTTTCAGAGGTCTTCTGCTCAAAATTTTAAGTTGAAAGTTTCATCGATCCCTAAAACTAGGCAGTCAAAGGCTCATTGTTTTAGGGATTGAAATTAGATTTTTAGTTCTTCTTTCCAATGGTGTAAATGGTTTTGAATTCTTATCTCTAAGTCAAAATTTATGACCCTAACAAGTTAAAGATTCCTTTTTTACATACACAAAATAGGATTCCATTCGTCCAAAAAATTGAAAACAAAACCCTAAACAAACCCTAGTTATGATAAAAAGAAACCCATAACGTAAAAATTATCACAAAATACCTAAATTTTACAGCTGTAATGGACAAAAATTTGGTGCACCTTGCACACCTTTCTCCTTTAGAAAACATTGAACACTAAGGGTGCACACATAGTGCACCTTGTGGGGTGTGTTAAGTGTGCACCCTTGCAATACAAAGTATGTCAAGTACTAAAAAAAGGGTGTGCACATAGCATACCTTGTGGGCTACACTATGTGTGCACCCTAAGAATGCTTAGTTGAAAGTTTAATGTGTGAAAAGTACACATGTGTGCACCTTTCACTTTAGGTGGTTGCATTTTTTTTATAAGTTTTTTCCAAGTTTTATTGTGTTTTCTGTGAGGAAATGTGCACACTATCCTACTTAGCATTTTGCTTGTTATGTGTGCAGGTTCTAAAAAATTAAGTGCACCTCTTAAGGTGGGGAGGTGCACTTGTCGAAGACCAAGAAGAGAAAATGAGTAAGGAAGAGAAGGGGTCCCAGGCTTTTATAGGCCCAAGATGGAGTGCACCTTTGGAGGTGTGCACCTACACATGTGCACAAGTACGCACTTCCAAAGGGAAGTAATCCCAACACTAGTATACTTAGTGCACTTAGTGCACCTTTAAGGGTGTTCTAGGTGTGCTAGTGTGCACCTAGACATCAAACATTCACTTTCCCTTCAAAAAAACATTCAACTTTAAGCAACCAAGTTTTTTAAACAGAGGCCTAGACTAGGATTAGACACTAGTTAGACCCCTAAAAAAGACTCAAACCCCAAACTAAGGGACTAGAAAGAAAAAAATTATACTAGGGGGTCCCTATTTCTAGTAGAAATGGGGTGTGCATTGTGAAACCACAACACTTAGTAACAGAATTATTCCTTTATTGGTTTCTTTATGGTGGGGCGAATTCTATTGTAGTAGTTTCTTGTACATCCACTACACATGATGGTTGATCTTACTCCTTTTTTTGTTCTTTAGGTTTTGGGACCAATTTTTCTTCTTCTTTCATGTTAGGATCTAACATTTGGACATATGTTAAAGGTTATTGATTATCTACCAAATTATCAATTTGGGTAGCTATATCAACCGTTGCATTTTGTTGATTTGTTTCTATGTCCTCTATTTGAATATCTTCATCAACTAACTATATTTTCCGTATGATAGTTTCCTTGTCCACAACTTTCTCCTCAGTTGTCATCTGCAACAACTATATTGCTGGAGAGTAGGATTCCATCTACTTGTTGAAAAGTGTGTCATCTAGCCAATTATAGCTCAATATTTCTCTCTCTTTTCAAAGTTTATTTCCCTAATTTCTTCATCTCAACAAAATCTTGTTTGAAAGAATCAAATAATAATTGGACTTATACAACTTCTTTAGTGGTCCTTATAAACCAAATGTAATTCTCTTTATTTAATACTTTGTTCATTCTTATACTCATTAATTCCTTCAATTCATCTCCCCATTCCTCTTTACTTTTTATAATACCCAAGCCTTTGAGTGCATAGGGGAAAAGATCAAAACATTTTTTGAGATATTTTGAGAGAAATTTTTACTCTTCTCTGTAGCAAGCCCCTTTTATGATCAAAATTTAGAAGACCACTAGCCTGATTAAAAGTTGTATCTATCTGGTCATCAAAGTTGTCAATAATAGAGCAACACATGGCAATGGTAACATCATCTCTACTTATCCATTTATTCAAAATTGATCTCAATGTGGCTTCATTATTATTCAACTCTTTCAGTATATCTACTGACCTTGATAATTCTAAATGAAAGAGAGGCCAATTGGTTCTATCCATTAAAAAAAAAAATTGTATCTCTAATTATATCCTCATGTTGGATTCCCAACTCCACATGTAGTGACCAGATTTTGGCTTTTTCCTCATTTAGCTCATCAATTGTATGGAACTCTGGTTGTTGAGGTGTGCTTGGAATTTCCACAATAGGACCAAGACCAAAAGGTGGCAATAGAATAGGAGCAAAAACAATTCTAAGTTGGCTAGACTACCTACCTACTTTCCTCTTTCCAAATCATTTTTCCATATTTGCAATCTTGTTCTCCAATTGGTAGGTTCATTTTCCCCCTTCATTGTAGGCTTCCAATACCTTCTCAAACTTTTCATATAGTTCTAGGAATTTATTTTTATCTTTAGTAGCAACCACTACAAAATTTGCTACCTCTTTATTCATTATAGCTACCTTTTCACTATCCACTTCCTCCATCCTATACAACATGATGCTCCATGTATTTTTAGAATCTAAAACCTCTTGGATTCTAGCCTTATCTCATTTTTGGATTGACCACATGACTAGGGATTTATGGTCATCATTGTATTCATTGATGTGACTAGATATTGTAACAATGGATTAAGGCAATGGTCAAGATTTGAAAATCAAGTAGGATAGTCATAATTTGCATTAAATCATATATTTTAAAATAAAAATCAATTTACAAGGTTTACAGAGATGAAGTTCAATGTTGGTCATCACTTATTGCAAAAATTTAACATGTTTTAGTTGGTTGTTCTAAGTTTTTTGTCAATTGAAATTTCAAAAAAAGTCTTAGAGACAAAATCTACTATAAGGGATTTACAATGTAATATTGCTTAGTGGTTGATATCCCTATGTTAACCCACCTTGGTTAGAAAAATCTAAAACAAAGAAGGCACCACTGCCTTGTTAGTTCGTCTAGACCCAAAATAGCATGTACCACTCATGGAAATTAGCTAAACCCTAGGTATCATATTATTTGTTATCTTCTAGTACTATTAAATCAAAACTCCAATAGAGTCAAAAAGGTAAACATGTTGTTTTCTTTAGTGAGAAGTTGAATGATGTTAAAATGAAATATCTTGTGTATGATCAATATTTTTGTCCTATTATTAAATCCTTGAAGAAGTGGAGAAATTATTTGATTCCTAAGGAGTTTATGGTGTATACTGATCATAAAGCTTTACAGTATTTGGGAAGTCAACATAAGTTGAATCAAAGACATATGAAGTGGGTTGAGTACTTGTAGAGTTTCACATTTTTGATCAAGCATAAAAACCAAGTTGCTAATACATTGAGCATAAGACATTCTTTATTGAATGAGATGAAGGTTAAAGTTCCTTATTTTGATGAAATGAAGGAGTTCTGTGAGATGACCCTAATTTTTCTAGAGTTTCAAATTTGTGATCAAGCATAAGAACCAAGTTGCTAATGCATTGAGCATAAGATATTCTTTATTGACTGAGATGAAGGTTAAAGTTCCTTGTTTTGATGAAATGAAGGAGTTATGTGATATTACCCTCATTTTTCTTAGGCATGGAAGAGAGTAGAGCACCAATACTATTAGATCACATGAATAAGTATGATGAGTATTTCATTCAAGAAGGTATGTTGTTCAAAAGAATTCAATAAGGTATACCAAAATGTCCTAGGAAAGTTAATTTGATTAAGGAAAAGCATTATGGTGGATTGGCTAGACATTTTAGAATTGATAAGACATTGAATTTGTTGAAGGATAAGTATTATTGTTCATAGATGTATAAGGATGTTCAGAAGTTTGTAAGGATTTGTGGAATTTGTTAAGTTGAAAAAGGAGTAAGTCAGAATACTTGATTGTGTACACCTATTTTTATTCTTGAGAAACCTTGGAGTGACATTAGTATGTATTTTGTTCTTGGACTACCTAAGACATCAAGAGGGTATGATTCCATATTTATTATTGTGGATAGATTTTCTAAAATGGTACATTTCACACCATGTAAGAAGTCATCAAATGTTGTACATATTGCTGATATTTTCTTCAAAGAGATTGTTAGATTGCATGGATTACCAAAAAGTATTATTTCTAATAGTGACAGTAAGTTTGTTGGTTATTTTTAGAGGACTTTGTGGAAGAAGATGGGTACTAAGTTAATATTTAGTTCTACATTCCATCCTCAGATAGATTGATAGACAAAGGTTGTAAATAGAAGCTTGGGTAATTTGTTGAGATATTTAATTAGAGATAAGTCAAACAATTGGGATATGGTATTAGTACAAGTTGAGTTTTCATATAATAATTTTGTGAATAGGAGTGTAGGAAAACACCTTTTGAGATTATTACTGGAATGCAACCTAGAGGACTATCAGATTTGAGGGATGTTTCTAGTAAAGAGAAGAGAAGTGTTGAAGGGGAATAATTTTTTGATTTTAAGAAGTGTTTGCATGAAAAAGTGAAGTTGAATTTAGAACAAAGTAATCAAAAGTATAAGGAGAATGCTTATAATTCTAGGAGACATCATGTTTTTAAAGTTGTTGATGAGGTGATGGTTCATTTGAAGAAAGGGAGATCTCCTATTGGAACATACATTAAGCTAAAAATGAAAAATTTTGGACCTTGTATGATCTTGTGGAAGGTTGACAGTGGTAATTCTTATGAAGTTGAGTTACCTAATCACATGGATATATCTTCCATATTCAATGTTGCTGATTTGTATGAATATCATGAGTTAGATGATGAAATTTTTGTATCAGATGATTATCCTAAGAAGTATATTGAAGAGGTTGAAAAAATATTGGATGAGAGAGTTGGTAAAAGCATAAGAGTGAAAGACTACTATGAATATCTGGTGAAGTGGAAGAATAGACCAGTTGAAGATGCTACATGTATTTCTTAATCTGAGTTGGATCCAGCTCAGGTTGTGACATCTCAATGATTCAAGAGAATCATTTCTTTCAACCCTAGTTATCTAATGAAGGAACATCCTAGTTTGTCTTGCTATCCTTCCCATCATTGTTCATATTTCCTATTAGTGTTTAGTTTTGGTGGTTGTCAAGTTGTAGTTTCTTCTGAGTTGTTTAGTGTATTTATGTATGTGTCAAGCTATCTAGTATTGGCTGAGTGTTCCTTCGTGTGTCGAGTGAACTTGATGTTTTCTAATGTTTAGTTCCTTCTTTGACCAATTTTTTTTCTGATTAGTTCTTAGTTTAAGCCAAATTATGTATTTAATAATTTGGATTATGAATTTGATGTAAGGATCTTCTCTTGAGATGTGTGCAGACCATTTTAAGGTTGGCCTTCTATTATGTAAAGATTTAGAATTGTATATAAGTTGTTTTGTAAAGAATAAAAGGGGTGTTTAAGTTTAGGTTAGGCATCACTTAGAGAGTCAATATGGGAATGCAAAGTAGAAGAATTGAAAATCCAAATTAAGGACATATAAAAGTTTTAAGTCTAGGATTTCATAAAACCTTGTTGGTCATAACCCAAAAGGCCTTATAGTTGGGCATGTATGTGGATAACTTGATGAATCAATTAAAGTTTTTTTGTTTCTTCTCTCCTTGGTGTTGTTCTCTTTGTTATTTTTTTCTGTTGTGTTACTCAACAAGGTGATTAGATAGTTAGGTGTCAATTGGCCCTAGTTGTTCACATCCCTCCTTGTGTCATATTTTATCATTATTTTTGGCCCGATATGTTGTAACTAATTGTAATCCCAAAGTGGAAAAAATACTTGTATAAAATGTCTTAGGGTTAGGGATTTCATAAGGTGTGATGTGATAATTGCTTCTTGTGGTTGTATTGAGTTGTAAGGGATTACATATTCTAATTAGGTTGTAATCACTAGGTAGTAATAATATTGGACTTGTTGTTTGGTGGACATAGCCTATAGATTGGGTGAACCACATTAAATCTTGGTGTCTTGTGTTCTCTTTTGTATGATTTATTATTTTCTAATATCAGTTATATTTTCATGTAATTGTTATTTTTTTCTATGGTTAATCTTAACATTTTTTTTCTTAGCACCCATAGTCTGTTTCTCAACAACTAGTTGTTGCAACTCAAGATTCCCATTTTGTTGTTGATTTTTAGCTCTTTTATATTGTTTAGGTGGGGTGTTGGGAGCACCATCATTCACATATATGAATTTTTTGTAGGCTTCAAGTTCTACCTTGCATTCAACTTCATTATGTCCTACATATTCATAAACTTTCACATTTGCACTTTCCACAAATTTGTAGATTTTATAGTTTAAACACTTATAAACTTTTGTCTTAGTGGAATAACATAGGAATATGCCTTCATCACTTTTAGCATCAAGTTTTCCATTTCCATTATCCTTAAGTATATAGAATTTTCTTCCAAAACTTTAAAATACTTTACATTTGGTGCATATCCATACCACAATTCAAAAGGTGTAACAATTGTACCTTTCTTGACTCTCACTCTATTCAAAGTACAAACCATTGTACTTACAACTTCTCTCCAATATCTTGTGATACATCCTTCTCCATCATCAGTGTTCTAGCATAGTCCATTATTGGTCTATTTCTCCTTTCATCTATTCCATTTTGAGGAGGGTTCCTAGGTGTTGACATCTACCTTTTTATTCCTATGTCATCGCAAAATATGCTAAATTCATTGAAAATGAATTCTCCACCTCTACTAGATCACAAGCATTTTAGATTATTTACTGTCTCCTTTTCAACTCTGGACAAATACCACTTAAATAACTAAAAAGAATCATATTTTTCTTTAAGAAACATCAAAATCATCATTCTAGAGTATTCATCAACAAATAAAATGAAATATTTATCTCTGCAAAAGCTTTGAACACCAATAGGTCCACATAGGTCAATATGAACCAATTTTAAAATATCATTAGATGAATGTATCTTGCTTTTGAAACTAGACTTTACAAATTTTCCCAATTGACATTGTTTACACATACCATTATTAGGTTTCTTCAATTTTGGAAAACCTCTTACTCTTTCCATCTTTCTAATGCTAATAAAATTATCAAAATTTACATGACATAACATCGTGTGCAATAACCACATATCTTCATATTGTGCAAACAAACACATCTCATTAGATAAATCTAAATAAAGCAAGTTACCTCTTGTTTGATCACCACTTCCAATTAGTTCACCATCAAAATCAAAAATCTTATTCTATTAGTGATGGAATTTAACTTTGTATCCTAATGTGTTCAATTGTGAAACACTCAACAAGTTATACTTAAGATCTTCAACCCTATAAACATTGTCACACTTAATCTTATGAGTCAGTTGTATTAATCCTTTACCTTTCACAAGACATGGTACATCATTACCAAACTTAACATATCTACCCTTGTATGGTCCAATGTTCTCAAATTTATTTTTATCACTTGTCATGTGATTTGAACAACCACTATCAATTATTCATCTATCACATTTTTTCACTTAAGATATTAATGCAATTTTCTCATCTTCATTGGAGTCTTATTTCATAGAAACATAGATAACTTCTTAATAATTACTTTCATATTCATTAGTAATTTCTTCTTTAGCAACATAACAAGATTTCTTACCTTTGTCTTTGTAGTGTTTGTTTCTCCTATTGTCTCGGTCATCTCTTCTTCCTTTGTAGTTGCTTTCCTTTCTTTCATCCTTGTCCTCTCTATCAAGACATCTTGCAGCATTATGACCAACTTTGTTTCATAAAAAATAAACTATAAGAAGTTTACCTTTGTATTTCCCTTTTCCTCTTGGAATTCTTCTAGCCATTAGTGCTTCAAGCTCATCAAGTTCTTCATTAGAAATATCACTATCACTTTTCATATATTTTCCTTTTCTTTTCTTTTTAAGAACCAATTGTGATTTAAAAGAATATTCAATGGTAGTAGGAGTGAGATTATCAAAATTTGACATCTCAAAAGTAGTAAGCCTACCAATCAAACCTTCTAGAGTTGGATCATTACCTGGAGTACATCTCAATATTGCAGACACCCTAATAGCATATATAGGAAGTAGAGTTCTCAATATCTTTATAATCATAGTTTCATCATCAATTGATCCATCTACTCCTATTGTAGCATTAAAAAACTCTTTGATTCTTCCACAATACTAGACTATATTCTCAACTTCTATCATTCTCATTTCATCAAATTTACCTCTCAAGCTCTATGATTTTTCTCTTAAGACATTATTGTCTCCTCCATAGGTTTTCTTTTATGAATCCCACATTTATTTGGAAATATTTCAATCTTTAATGTCATCAAAATCAACATAGATTAGGTTTGATGCAATCTCTAACATAGCTTGATTGTGTTCTTGCTTCTCTTTCAATTGTTGAGCTTTCAGAGGAACTATTGTTATTTCCACATATGCATTGTCCACAAAATGTATTGCACAATCACTTATTCCTACTAGATGTAGCCTCATCAAACTTTTCCATGTAGGGAAGTTTTCTTTGTTCAACCTTGGCACCTCCTTTTTGTACATCATGATGTTTAGCTTCAACTACCTTCAAAATTTTCTCCACAAGCACTAATGCTTTAATACCAATTGTTAGGATGTTTAGATTAACTAAGAGGTGGGGAGGTGAATCAATTATCCAAGGTCTAGATGTACCAATTGAATAAACAAACACTTAAACAACTTCATATCTTAACATTCAATATCTCAGCCTCTATAGTAACCTTTCAGTAACATAAACTTGTAGTCCACTATCCTAAATATAATAGACTTATAGAGTGTAAACATTTACATTAAATTATCATAAATAACATAAGCACAAATTTGACACTAGGATTTAATGTGGAAACCCAATTTGGGAAAATCACCAGTAACATCTCACCAATATTTTCACTCTTCTAAAGTGATCTCTGTTAGGAGCTAACCTTTACAAATACAAATCTCAATTTGGCTCAAATTGTGGTCCACTAACTGGCCTTCATTTTCATCCCAGTCTCTGATTCACTTAGAAACCCTTAAAGTAATCACACTATACCTCTTCTCAATTCTTCTCATCATTCTACTTAAGTTCTCCAATCAATAGCATCAACAACTTCTCCAACCTTGCTAGGTTAGATCTTGTACCTTCTTAAATAGTTAATTCTCATCTTTTTCTGCTTAAACATCACCATAGATCTTAGGTTTTTTTATCATTTTTAACTAATACAATGAATTTGTCCACCATTTTATCTCTTCTTTTATGTTCTATAAACCTCTCCAAATTTCTCCTTGAATCCTTTCATAGAAACATGCAAACATGGTTTCCCTTGATTTAAATATTCTAGATCATCAATTCTTGTCTTCATCACACTTTACATATTCCAAGAAATCAACTCCATTGGCTATCAATCATGATTTTTCATAAACTATCAAAATTTTGTCCCTCATCCAACACTATGTTCTGACACTCATTCATCACTAGACTCCTCAGTCACTACTAAAAAAAATTCAGCACATATACTAGTGCTCAATCAATACTAATGCTTGATCAACACTATTTCTACTTGACATATACTGGTGCTTAGTCGACACTAGCATCACTTGGCACAAACTCTAAGTTCCTTAGTTGTGTTCTTTGTTTCTCGATCAAGCCTATGTAGTTGGTCAATATTTGATCACTTTCAAGGCTTCAACACAATTATCTTTTTCACTTGTAACATGATCAAAAAATCACTTTATCTTGTCAAATTTTAACTAATAAAGTGTCCTATAAGAACCCCCTTGTATGTACTTAAATATAAATTTCTCTTACAAAACCTTTATAGGAGATTTGAATGGATATTTAAGCACAACAAGGCAATGGTATGGAGAAATGTTGTTGTTCTTGCTAGAAACCATGTAGAGGACATCATGATAAATTATGGATGCCTTATATATAATTCTTATAAATATGGATATGAATTAACATTTTATGATTTAGGTGTCCTACTAGAAACTAAGATCAGTTGATACGTTCATGTTTTGATACTCTATTATTCAAAACTTACTACATTTTTTAATTGTTTAAACATTGATTCATACTAATGATGATATGAGTTGTTTCACCTTATGATGATGATGTTAATTATGGTACCTTGATGATTAGGTTATATGCATTCAAATAGTTCAGTATGCCCTACTAATGATTTTTATGATTTTTTAGGTATATGTATGCATTACGATGATTATTTTAGTATTTTAATTTGAACTGATGAATATGTTATGATGATTCAATTATGAGATTAGTGATGATTAAATATATGTGCAGAAATGAGAAAGGTTATTTAAATGAAAGTTTTAATACTTTGATCAATGTGATTATATAAATTTGGTTTAAATATATGAATGCGATGTTATGGAACTACTAATATTTGAATTGAGTGTGTAGGCTAATTAACCATGGAATTAATCAAAGAATCAGCAATTGACCCTATGTAAAAAATATAAACAAAGGTTGAATCTAATAAAGTGATTCAAACCTTGTTGTCAAGTGTTTAATTTGTCTTGTGATTTGAATGTGTGTGTATCATTCTATATTTTTTGACATGTGGAATGTTATTTAAAAGTAAATCTTATGTTGTTACTTGACACTCATTATATGCATATGTGTTTCAACATGTCAATTTAGGGTTAGTAGAGCAACCTGTTAATCTAAGACTGACTAGTTAGTAACCCTAATTAGTTTCTCTTAATTAGGGTTTAGTGGAAAGGTTACATCCTTAGGGTTTTTGAAGATCAAATATTCAAGCCACTTGTATAGGTCCTAAAATGATCCTAGAGGCCAAATTTAATGTAATTCAAGCTTCCAAGTGGTATGTGTATGGTTTGGGAAGTTTTCCACCCTTTTAGAACTTCCTAGCAACATTTATGACCCCTAAAATATCCCAATTTCCCTTTTTTTGCAAAAATGGACCATCTCCATGAGGTTAACCAAGTTTACACTTCTCATAAAAGGTTGTCTTGATGGTAGGAACAAATGGGAAGACCATAGAAGGCTTAAGTCAAGTTTGAAGTTATTGCCATTTTGAGTAGGTGGGGTTTAAAAGCCATTTAGTGGTTGTTTTGAGAGTTGAAGGTTGTTCACCCATTCTCTAAATTTAGAGACGTCAAGCTTGGAATTGAAGAGAAAGAAGTAGCTCATATCAATTTCCATAACCTTTGTGAAGGTAGGATTATCCATTTCCATGTTCTTCATTCATTGTTCATTACTTTCTTATATAAATCTCTTGCATGTTTGTGTTGTAACATGTGAGGAATCGATATTTGTGGGTTTTCTATTTTCTTTCCTTTCATATTTTCCTTTTGGTTTTGTTGGAAAAATTATGAAGGGTGTGTTGGTATTACTCACCTCGGATAAGGCAGAAGTGACCATGAATGGGAGAAGGGCTTTATTTGGACTCTAGGTCAGTGTAGAGACTCTCCTTGTGTTGAGGAGAGGGAGAAAGTAAGGTGTTATGGAACCTTACTTGTCAATACAAATTGACTTTGTTTTGGGAAAATAAAGAGAGAAAGAATGCAGGTTCTTTATGATTTGGTAGCCTTGGAAGAGGCATATGATTTGTGTTTGTGATTGACATCTCCTACATGGAAAAATACACCTTCTCCCTAGTCATAGGTTCATTACAAAAATTATTGTGCAAACTTTGGATGGGAACTATATGTTGAGTGTATCGTTGTGATTGATCTAATTGTCATGCGGTCAATTACTGGTTCTCCTAAGCTCAAGGTATGGTCTCACATCAAGGCCTTGGTTGGGAGGTGAGCTCTCCATAGTTGTCTTTATGTAATTTTAGATTTTCTTGGATTGTACCTTGAAAAGGAGAAAAAATGGATTCAGAAATATCATGGTTTTCTTGAGTTCATTGTTATGGAGACTTCTCCTCATGGTGATTCCTTTGAATCTTGTTATATGCTATAAAAAAATAAAAAGAGTTGGATTTCTGTTGGATCTATTAAATTTCAATCTTCCTAACATAGTTGTTATTGTAATAAGAGGAATAATGATCTTGATGTTTAAAATCTAATGGTAGAAATGAGACCATGTTAAATAGATTTCATTGTAAATCTATTGCAATTGATTGGTATAGGATGACTACAGAAATGTAGTTGTTTCACAATTCACCCCTTGTAGCTTTGGAATTCATTCTAAATGCAAAATGATTGATTGTATTATAAGTATAATGTTATATGAAGAAATTCAAAATTAGATTATGAATATGTTTCCATAAGAAATTGAAATCAAATTTGATGTCCAAATAGTGTGGTTACTTTGGTTGCATTTAAATTTGCCAATTTAATGAAATGGAATTATCAAAATATGGCTAAATAAAAAAGAGAACATAAGATAACACACCTATTAACATATCCTAAACCATGAATAAGATTCCTCATATAAATTAGCTATGTTGAAAACTTTAACCAAAAATTCACCTTGAAATGTTTTCAAAATAAAACACCTACAGGATGTTGTCTTCTGAGTGGGAAAAATATTTAATTTTTCAAAGTTTATTACAGTCCCTACTTTTAATTTTATTAATATATTCCTAAAATCCTAAGGAAAAAAAATATCCCCAACTAATAAAATTTATAGTATAACTCGCCTATTGACTCCTTCTAAGGGTCACCAATTAACATACAAATAAAATAAATAAATAAAAACAAAAAAACAAAAGAAAGCATACACTTGATGGAGGAAAGGGAGGATGGGACACCCATGGGGGCCCACCTCCACCTTATACTGTTCCTGATCCAAATTTGGGCACATGCCTTATTTGGATGTAAGTTTTAAAAAATAAAATAAAACAAAATATATAATACTTCAAACTTACCTTAAATGCAAAATAAGGATGACCTATCAACATGCAACTTGTTTTTTTATTTCCACCCATCTTTCTATGCATTGAAAAACTTCCAACCTCACTGCACCCCACGTACCTCCTACTTTTCATTTCTTCCCATACTGGTAGGTTGACAGGGGGGCAGATTTGACTTGATTGTTTTAAGAGGGGAAGCAAGCAATGGTCCTTTCCCTTTTACTTCCTCCTCCCCAATCTCCATTCACACCATCTACTGCATTCTCTTCTTGGGCAAGGGTCTGCATTCACTTTGGGAGTGCATGTGTAAGGTGGGAAGATTTGGTGGAAAGTGGGGCCATGTGGGGTTAGGTAAGTGTAATGTTAGTATGTTTTTAAGGTTAGTTAATATGAGTTTAATAGTTAGTAGTTAGTAGTTAGGCATTAGTACATGATTAGTTAGGGATAAGGTAGGACTTGAATGTGATTACAAAAAAGTAATGATATTTTAGATTAGTCTAAAATATATAAATGTTTTTATTTATTATATTAATATTTAATTAGTTATTTTAATTCATGGGTATGAGTAGAGGCAGAATTAGATGTAAAGGTATGAGTTGATAGTTAAGGATAGACTTAGTAATTATTCTATGGTTAGAAGTTATGTATTGGGGTTTAGATATTAAATTTAAATATTTTAATAGACATTTGGAATTTAATTTTCATTTTTATGATTGAATAAAATAGATTTAATTAAGATGATAATTATGAACAATAGTCTTTAGGTGTAATGTTAAAGTTGAATTGGGATAGTGTTAGGAGTCAAAGTTATGTTTAGGTGCTTATGTTTTAATGATTGATTTGGCTTTAAATATGGAAGAAACATAGGAAACTATATTATATTATTGGAAAAGTATTTAAATTTTGTGTTTTAATTTATAATGTGTTTACTTAAGGATTAAACTAATTTGAATTGCTAAGGTTATGAGATTTAAGGGTTACTGAAAGAACCTTAGGTTGATAACCTGGTAGTGTTTAGGAAATATAGTCTAAGGATAAAAATGAATGTCATAAATAATTTCATAAGAAATATTTAATATTTTCAATTAGTAAAGTAGGTTATTTTAATAATGTAAATTAAGTATCAAGGTTTTGAATGAACTTGTCCCAGCTGCAAAATTTGTTCACTTAGGAGATTGAACTGGCACACCAAATGAATATGAGATAAATTGATAGCCTAATGTATCTTATGAAATTTAATGAACATAATATTTTGAAATGCTAAGTGACTAAATAAGGTTGACCTAATCAAAAATTAGGTTTTAGTAAACCTAAACTTGGTGTTCCTATAGCACCTCCACTTAAGTGATTTGAACATGTGCAGTATGGTTGAAATGACAACTTTGCATCTCAATGAAATGTAACTAAAACTCACTTTTAATCCCTTGCCAACTTTCCATAAACTTTTTAGTTTATCATGTATTAACATAGTGGAATGATTAACTTTTACTTCTTCTTTTTAAAGTCATTGTGTTTTTACCCTAATATTTTGGGCAGGACATGTCCATTTTAGTTTCTTCTCATAACTCAACCTTTCCTCTAGGTACTTTTGTTATGACCAATTTCTCAAATCCTCTTCATCAATCATCTAGATATGACACTCAAATTAGATAGAAAATTTTCTCACCAATAAGATTTGACATCAATGAAAACATAACATTTTTTTTAATTGTAGTTTCTAACACACAGTCAGTTTAGAAGGATGGTTATTGTCTATGTCAAATGAATGGTGAGTAGATATGAATGGACAAATTTATGTGGTACAACACTTAGCAATAAAATAAATAGTGTTATTAAAAGGAGGCAGGATAAGCATCTTTGAATACATTTTATGATATAAGATAGAACAATGGTCTGAAAGAATAAAAATCAAAGGAGTCGAATGAAGAGTTAGATCATTGAAAGCATCATAGCACTGGGATATAAGATTATTGAAAGAGAATATACAAACATTAGGTATATGTGTGTGTGTATGTATATACATATATCTATATATATACATATATATATATATGTCCATATATATGTATATATACATATACATACACACACACACACACACATATATATATATATATGTATGTATGTATGTATGTATGTATGTATGTATGTATGTATAAACACACATATATGTATATGTATATGTATATGTATATGTATAGATATATGTATACATATATATACATATACATGTGTGTGTGTGTGTGTGTGTGTGTGTGTGTGTACATATATATATATACAAACATCAGGTATATGTGTGTGTGTGTGTGTGTGTGTGTGTGTGTGTGTGTGTTTATATATGTGTGTATGTATGTATGTATGTACATATATGTATATATATACATATATATATGTACAAATATATATATATATATCTACATATATATACACATATACATATACATATGCATATATATACATATACATACATATATATAATTTGACACTATACAGATTGTATAGTTCTCCCAAAAACTCATACTATCAAACGCTTGAATATCTAACACCATGATTCATGTATAAATGTATTCCTCCATCAGATAATTAAAAGAGAATATACAAGCATCATGTATTATGTGTATGTGTCTGTGTCTATGTCTATAAGTAACTTGACAGTATACAGACTGTATAGTTCTCCCAAAAATGCATACTATCAAATGCTTGAACATCTAACACCATGATTTATGTATAAATTTATTCCTCCATTCAGATAATTGAAAGAAAGTATGCAAGCCTTGGGTTGTGTGTGTGTGTGTGTGTGTGTGTGTGTGTGTGTGTGTGTGTGTGTGTGTGTGTGTGTGTGTGTGTGTGTGTGTGTGTGTGTGTGTGTGTGTGTGTGTGTGTGTGTGTGTGTGTGTGTGTGTGTGTGTGTGTAAGTAAGTAAGTAAGTAAGTAAGTAAGTAATTTAACACTATATAGACTATATAGTTCTCCCAAAAACTCATACTATCAAACAATTGAATATCTAACACCAAGATTCATGTATAAATTTATTCCTTCATTCAAATAATTGCAAATAATGATTAAACTCGTATAGCTCCAAAATGCATGCATGAATCATTCCACTTGTTTGTCTATAGTTTTGATATAATGATTTTTTTTGCTATACCCAATAGGATGGCAGGTTTGACACTATGATACCACTTGTAATGTCCCTTATTCAAAATTCATCTAATTTTCACTTTGGTGTTCTTCCCAATTTATTTCACTAATTATTGGTATTTAATAATTGAGATTCCACCTCCTTTATGTACATGGTAATCCCAAGGGTGATGCCCTTTAGAACTATTTGATTAACAAGATATCATATATTATTAGCTTTATTATATTTTTACTTCACACATTTAATTAATTTTATCAATTAAATATTACTACTTCATTGCATAGTTAATTGATTTATATTTTTTAACTACATTGTCACTATTGCTTCTTGTTATCTTATTATTTATTTATGTATATGATTTAATAGTATAGTATCGTTTGTATATTATTACAATAAAAATTATATTAATTATGTTTCCATCATATAGAGTTACAATAATATATTTTCTTGAATAATTATTTATTTTTATATTTAATTATATTCATTTATATATTTATATGTTAAGATATCCAAAATTATTATATATTTTTATACTTATTATATTTTAACTTTATTATTTTTCAATCTTATCTCAAAGGAGGATGGTTTAATTAATATTTCAAATGAGGTCCACGCGATGAGCTAAAATGAGATGACTTGAATAAAATTCCTCCATTCGCACAAGTAATGGTGGATATACCTCTACCACCCCTTAGAAATCCATATTCACCACCTCCATCCCCTCTAGAATAGGATAGTATACTCATGCCTCCTTATATTATAGAAGGTAGAACTCAAGAGATGGAAGGAGAGGCATATGTTGATCAAGGAGTGCTAGAAGGGAAAGATAAACACGTTGGTACTAGTGAGAAAACCCCCTTATTAGTGACACTTCCTCTTGGTAGACCCCATAAAGATATTGTCTCCAAAAATAGTGATTAGAGAAAGGAAGTAAAGGACCTACAAAATATGAAAAATATCAACACTTTGGAGAAGTCATAATATAGTTCCAATGAAATGATGATGACTTTTATGTTATGGATAGTAACTTTTTAGAGAACTATGAGATATTGATTTATCAATATTTTTCTAACGACTAGAAAGGTAAGCTTCAAAATTGTGATTTTGGAAAACTATTTAAATAATCTTGGTGAGATACTAAAAATTGCAACTTTGGAGATTATTGCAAGATGGATGTGTGAAAAGGAAAAAAGACTTCTTGGAGTTTTAAAAGGGAAAAATCATTAATTTAATAACTTAAAGTCTAAGTCGAGTACTTAGAAGATGTGAAAAATTGGACAATTTATGAGGTGGATGTATGTGTGAAGTTATAAATCATAAATAAGGAATAAAATAAATTAATTGCTTTGGCAAAAATGAGTCTTTTCATATTGAGATTTCAAATGGAGCTGAGATAGAAGTTGGCAGCAAAAGTTTGAAAGAGTTCTCAATAAATTGCATAAAATAGTAGGTTCAAGCTTCTCTTATCTTATTATAGTTTAAGAAATAAAATGCCTATAAAAAAAGACACTGGTGATAAATAATTAAAGGAAGAACACATTGATAAATTAATTCAAAAGATGATTTTAGAAATATTTCCTAGTTTGTAGTATGGTGGTCAAGTGGTTTTTTTTGATGAATTTAAGGATTGTAGAGATGCTAATATTCCATTGCATGGTAGATCTTTATTTTGGTATTTTTATACAAACAAAGATAGAAAGGGGCCTAGGAACAACCCATAGAGACTATACCTAGGAAAAATTGTGGTCCCAAATGTGTTTGTAGATACAAAGCTTATAGACATTGTAGCCAATCATTATGAACCAACCAGCCAAACTATGAGGAAAATGGATGGTATGTTACTACTATTCATCACAAAGTCTTGTATTGAAGAATTTTTTGAACTGAGCACTCAAGCCCTTACAAAAATCAATAGGGAACATTTTAAGAATGAATGTCTTGAAAATAATGAAATTTGGCATAAACAAGGAAATTTCACATTTTATGTATAGGGGCCATAATAACAAAATGATGTATGTTGATCATATGAGTCCTCATCCTATTGAATCTTTTATGTATTTTTTTAAGTACACTTTTTATGCTTGGTTGAAATTGTTTGGAGAAGATGAGAAGTAGAAAATTCCACTTGATTGCATGTACATGTGTATGAGGATTCAAAACCTTCATACCTATTTAGAGTTTGACTTTGCTAGTGAGAGTGATAAAACCCTTCACAATCATTGTGTCTGATGGAAGACTTCCAAGAATTTTACGAATTATTCTCTACTCAGCTACTTAATACTCCATCAGAACATTTTTCATATTAGGAATCATATGAAGTTTACTATAATTGACGAGGAAGGTAACAAGAAACCAATCTAGCTCTAGTGTCCACTTTGGGATATACATGCAAGGGATGATGATTTCATAGTATTCAAGGATATATTTATACACTAGATAATAAGGATGCTTGGGAGAACTACCACAGTCAATCAATGATATACTAAGACCCAAAGAGAATTTAGCTAATAAATGTTATGCATTTAACTTGGGTGATTGGATTTTCAAACCAAGAAACTTAGTATAGCATTGTATCAGTGCAGGCAACCACCTCATAGGCTCTCATTGTTTGTCCCTGAGAGATTAGGTTTCTTGGAGTTCATATGGAAGTTACTATGGATTGAAAAATAAATTGATCAATGAAGAAGAAAAGAAAATATGATGCCTTGTTTTATTAAATTTTATGGATATATAGTTGGGTATAATATGATTTAGGAGGTTCAAGATTACATCATGAATAGGTTTTGGCTGGTTAGTGATAAGGGTGGAGATTATGATCTAGAGGGCTATATCAAGACCATAAAGGCTAGGTGTGTACATCATATGAACATTGAAGATTGCATTATCAAAAATTGTGATAATTTACAAGAGGCATACCAGAGGTTAAAAAAGTGGAATGTCCTAACCATAATAGAGGGTCAAAGACTAAGTAAGAGTTTTCCTTATTTTCATTCTGAGGAAGACATTGAAACTCTTAGGATTGAAAAATGTATCAAAGATTTTGAAATTTTGTATCAACAATATGTCAAGCAAGAAAAGGGAAAGAAAGTTGAACAAGCACCTCTTCCACCCCCTCAAGCCAAAAGGAGAAAATTAAACATAGCAAGTTCAGTTTTTGGCCCCTCTTCTCCCATACCTTAGCAAGAAGAAGATACTAGTACCCCTTTAGTGTCCTATGAAGATTCATACGATAAAGGGCGAGAATATATTTATAGCATTCTCAAAAGCATGAAGAAAAATTAAAAAATTTGAAACATTAGAGTGACCCCCAAGGTTTTCTAAAAAAAAGCTTTAAGTGCAAACTATGATCTAAAAATATGTGATTTTGGGCTTGCATAGACTACATAAAAAAATAAACTTTATAATGGAATGTGTTATCAATCATTGTTATCAAGTGCCATAATTACTTTTGAACTGTCCTAAGTATACAACTTCTATTGACATGTGGGTTTTGTAAGTATAGAGTCTATCGTAGAAACACATAGCAATGTAATCAAGTTAGGCATAGTAGTAGGGAAATAGAATAAGGAAATTAAGAGGTGAAAAAGGTTAACCATCTAAGAGAAAAATTATTCAAAGAGTATGATAGAGGGAAGTAAAATATCAGTGATACTAGTATTGTTCAAAATGGGTTAGTACCATTGATTTATAAAAGAATGGATATCGAATAAATGATTTTCTACATATTATATATATTGTTACACATGATGATATCTCTATTTTAATTTTAGAGAAATATGGTGCATTTTAATGAATCCAAAGGTAGAGCATTTTGAGAATTAGAGACCTTGAGATCATAGGAAGAATCGTGTACGATGAACATTTTGTGCATTTTTTGGATCACTGGCATAATTTTTAATGTACATACCAATAATAATAAAAAAATTATTTGGTGGTTTAAAACAAATCTTGATTTTTTAGCCTCACAATGCAATAATAGCAGACTGCTACAAACTAAAACCTTAATGAAATTGATAATAATAGATATGTTTAGCATAAGTTAATAAGAGCTCCAATTTATTACTTGAAAATTTCTTTCATGCTAATTAAATTAGGGGTCTCTCATGGAGATTTTCCATTGTAAAGTGCATGAAAAAAATAAAAATTAATTTGGGTTTTGTCTTTTTTATAATGTTTGTCTGTGTCTGTCACAATTACAATGATCTTAAATAATTGCATCAGTATCCACGAGTGGCATCAAACTTGCAACATTATCAAGAACATTTGTAGAAAAACATGTTTTCACATAATGTGCCCCAACCTTTAGAAATGGCCGTTGGAAAAGAGGCCCTAATACATTAGTTAATTGAGGCTGAAAAGTGACAAAATCATTATAGAAGGGAAAGCCAAAGCAAAGAACATGAGTAAAAAATCAAGGAATACTCAAAGATTCTAGAGAGGTGAGAGAAGCTCAACATAGTAAGTAAGAGACAAAAAAAGGGCCAAAATACTAGTCACAACAAGATACATAATTGTAAATTTAGCCTTAGATGACACATATGATCCTAATGCGAATCTAATCAATCAAATAACATGTTTAGTTGACAACATCAAAGAGAAATATAATGATATCAAAAATATAGTCAAAACAAAGGTAGAAGCAAAGAGAATTGAGAAGCTTGTAAATCTAGTTTAGCTTAGAAAGATATCACTACAAGAAGTGAAATATGAAATGACTAAGGCATGTAAGGCCATAACACTAGTACTATAAAAAAGTGTTTGATCAAATTTCATTCAAAAGTGACTTAGAGCGCACTATATAACAAGCCCAATAGGAACTTAAACTAATTAAAAGGACATTCATTGTGGTAACATACTCTCCTAGAGAATATATGGGTAAAGCTTATGGAACTCTTCATCTAATTCAAAGAGTTAAGGCTGAGCAAGAAAAGAGAACTCTAAGACTTGTAAAAGTCTTATATTATTTTCACCTTTGATAGTAATTATCCAAGGACACATTAAGCATGTAGAAGTTCTTATTTCCAAATAATTGATCAATACACTAGATGGCATTGAAGAACATTTAGATGATATCTATAGTGAGACCATCACCCTAACAAATCTAAACACGTCATGAGCAACACATCTTGCTAATTCAAGGAGTCAATAAAAGGATGTATTTTATAGGTTGTAAACCTTTTTCATTGATGAAAAAAATGGGGAGAATACATAATTGAAAAGGGGGAGAAGACAAAAAGATGAGAAAATGTAGAGAAGACGGGAGAAGGATAGAAAAGATTAATGAACATAAGAAGAGTAAAAAACCAACATACCACAGGGGGAGAAGAAGAAAAATGAACCTAGTAAAAGGAGACCATTTTAAGGAGTAATTCCAATGGACTTATGACTAAGTCCACACACCATTGCAAACCTCTCTATTTATATAGTTGATATAATGCAAACAGAATCGTTGTTAGGAAAAGTTCTTACAAGAAGATCAAGGATTGTTTTAGGGTTTTATCATCAATTCAAAGAAGGAGATTGTTGGGCTTGCAAGTCTCAATGGCATGAATGTTATATAATGTTATTTATAACACTTAGCATACTAGTGTCTTATTATTAATTATAAATTGGTCAAGGATAATCAAAGTGTTACAAAGGAGAAGATGCAATGACCAATAGTGAGGTGTAATGGTTAACATGAGCCTAGTGACTCATTTAGAGTTGTGAAAGGAAAACTGAAAAATAGGAAAATAAAATGAGTGAATATAATGAATCAAGGAACAAACAAAAAGGGTCACTGATGATGTGATAGAACAAAAGGACACTTAGAAGTGATGTGATAGGCATATAGGTCAAAGAGGCAAAAGGACACAAGGATAGAGACTACAACTACACTCACAAAAGGACTAGAGAATCTACTAGTCTAGACCCCTACTAGTAGGTGTCACAAGTTTTTTTATGAAAAACTTGAGAATGAATTTAAATTTGAAATTGAGCGGGATTTTTTTTTGGATTATGATGCCCAAACATTATAGAGTGTATAAAGGCACTCAAACTTTATTTTTTAAGTTGATGTTGATATGCTTGTTCAAGTTATTTTATCATATTGAGTGTGAAATATAGTGAAGGAGATCATAGTTGTAGAGAAGAGATTCAAACAATAGATTGGTTGTTAAGGATAGCAAAACAAAAGTGAAAAATGGAAGTTTATGAGGCAAGCAAGAGAAAGCAAGAAGATCAATGCATATTTAAGAAAACTTAGCGAAGATCTAAAAGACAAAATAGTGTTATTCTAAGATCATTCACTTATATTTCTTTATTACCATGGCATATATTTGTAAGCCTTTGACAAGGAAATCTTTAGTAGTAAGCTTTTGTAAATCCTCTTACTAGGTGTCTCTCAGAAAGATATTTCTAAATCTTCTAACCAGGTAGCTTTCACAAGATTTTGTAATCTTAACAAGTTATAAGCATTCTTAAGAATGTATTCCTATAAATAAAAATTGTAGCCTTCAACATTGTAACCCTTTACATACTTTATTGGGTCTAGGGGGTATACTACTCTCACTATGGTTTTCATCCTCTCATCAAGGTTTTCCATGTATAAATCTATGTGTCACGGATGTATGTATTTGTCTGAGTTTACTTAATTTTACAATTTTGTATTCATTATTTTATTTATATTTAGAATAATTGTATTAAATTTTAGTCAACTAGGAATAAGGTTAACCAGTAAGAAAGTTTGTACTAATTCACCCCCCACCCTCTCAATACCAATTGCGACCAAAAAAAAAATATTATTAACATAGATGTCCAAAATAAAAACATGAAACATTATGCATTTCAATGTATATTAATACAATAATACATATCTAGTGTAATTATAGAGAAACTTTCTATCTAAAACAAAAAGAGTGCCCTTAGAGAAAATTGGTTTATACACAAAAATTATCAGTTCTTACAAAATCAAACCTATCTTCACAACACTAATATCACAACCCTAGCCAAGAGACTCTTGGGTGTACATCATACCCCAAGTTTGGAAAGCAAGATATTTCTCTTCTCCAACTACCTCAATGCCAACCAATAACCCCCAATTCGCTCTCTTTCATGCCCTTATCTTATTTCTTTTTTATTCCTTTCTCTATATTTTCTATGAATATTGCTATTAATTTATATGTATTCTATGTAAGGTTATAAAACTTACACCATTTCATTACAATAATAATAGATTTTATTTATGTTTCAAATTGGTTATTCTTTTTTTTTTTTCTCAAGAAAATTTCATAAAATAATAGGTAGGAGCCTTGATTGATCATTATAGGATTCTCACAAGATCCTAGGATTGATTACTCTTAAGACTTTTATCCCAATTTTTAAAACCAAATCCACCCTTTTCCTTCTTGTTGATACAATCCAAAGAAATGAGGTGTCTTTTCTTTCATAGTAACCTTCAAGATGAAATTGACATAAAGTGACCAAAGGTTTATTAAGAATTCCTCACTAGTTTGTTGACTTTGGAAGCCTTTTTATGGTCTCATCTAGGATCCTCAAGCTTGATATGGAAAGATATAATCCTTTCCTTTTTTAGGTGGGTTCATGTGATGCCACTCTAATCTAAATTTATACATTCAATAACAAGATGATAGTTACATTCCTAATCATCTATGTTGATTCCTTGTTGATTACATGTACTCATGCATCCAACATTAATGCAATGTAAATTTCTCTTCATGATTGATTATCGATATCATACTTGGGATTTCTACATCACTTGTGCATTTACAATATTCAATTTTCTTATGCTATCTTCATTGCACCACCCAAATACGTTGCTTATATTCAAATTTTAGCTATTTTACTAGAAACCTGCATCAAATCCATCTCTATCAAGGGTAAAGCTTGATTCTTATAATTGTACACCATTGATACTACTGTTGTATTAGTGGAAATTCATATCTATAAACTTTCAAATGGTATAATAAATATAATCAAAAAAGAAATCAATCATATTTAGTAACCCTAAATATAAATAGAGATAGTTAATAATAATATGAATACATAAAATATGTCATATAATGAATTCAATTAAAAAGACATGTAGACTAGTTTGAAGCCTCCCTTGTTCTTCTCCTTTTTGATGTAAAATGTGTGGGCTATCAGATATTGCTCGCTTGGACAAAATAAGAATTAGAAGTATGTATGTGGTTGCAAATCATGATAATAAGATCTAATTATATATGAACTTAAGATTCCAATTAGGATTTTATGATTGAGCTGGTTAATTGATTTTGATTGAAGAGTGAACTCAATCAATTGACTTGTCAACAAAATTGATTAGTTTGTTAACTCATGTGGTTGGAGAGTGAACTGAATAGATTTGAGATTTGACTAGATTGATTGGTTTTTCAACAAGAATAGTTTGATCAAAGAACAAAATAAATGGAATGGACAATTGAATAGAGAAGTAAATATACTGATTAGTCAAAAAATGGTGATCGAGGAGTTCGAAAAAGGTGATTGAAGAGAGGGTTGAAACTTAGTATTAGTTAGAACTAAAAGAGTAAATCAAACTTAGTAAATTAATAATTTTACATGTGGATTATAATAAAAATAGATTTATTTATTCATGAGAAGAATGAATAGTAAATTAAATAAATTAACATTTATTTAATATTAGGAAGAATTGATTACAATTATTGAGAAAATATAAAAATAATAATTACTTTATAGAAGAATAACCTAATAAAAATTGATTAGGTTTTTAATAATTAAATAATTAATTAAAAATACTTAACTATGGATTTAGGAAGAAATTTGAATTTTATTGTAGAATATAGCAGAAAGATGCAAGTTTATTAGATAGTAATGATTATTTAACAATATAAGAGGAATGTTAGTAAAATCCTTGCACACAAGAAATAGGTCAATTTCAAGTGTCTTTGTTTTACCCATCTTTGATAGAATGAATTTTCAAGGTTGACTATTAAAAAAAAAATTATGTCCTACTATGCCCCTACAAGGACAAGGTAACAATTGAGTAATAAATCCCCCCTTGAGAGATTGTTTATGGAAGAAATGCATGAATGATCTCTTGAAAAAAGATCATGAATTTTAGAAAAGAATGTTGGTAGAATATGATGAATTTTTTATCAATATTAAACATATTTATCATTAATAAAAATCATGACTCATCTCAGGTAGGATCCATCTTGATGATGTCTAGTTTCGGAAAAGACTTGTCCTATTTAAGAAAAACAATAAAGGAATGATTGACTGATTTGAAATTTTACTTGACCATTTGTATACATTGATTGATTAACTAATTGTATGATAGAAGATATGTTAGTGATATGACTAAATTAAGAAGTGATTATATAGATTATGTGAAAATTTTAACCATTAGTAAAATCCAGAATCCATTAATACCTAATTCTTTGAACTCTTCATATTTTGAGAATGTTTTTTTACCATTAAGGCTCTCTATTTAAGTAAAATAGGTTTTTTCCTACCAAGATATAAAAGATCAAGGAAGGATTATCCCTTTACACTTTGAAAATCACATGGAATAGACAAAGGATGTTGGCCAATCCATATAAGAATGTGGATGTTAAGAGTACAGGTATGTGTAGTGGTAACCATGAGCATTGTTACCTTTTGCAATATTTATGCATTGAACTTTATTACTCATAATTGAACTCGCCTATCGAAGACACCCAAAGTGCTTTTTTAGACCTCATAGATAATACCACACAAACAAAAGACAAAGACAAATAAAACCATGAACTATCCTACCATCTTTAATCAATTGTGGAGATTCTAGAGAAGCATATGAACATGACTCAAGATAACTCAATAAAAATACAACTCATTTGACCAAATGAGTTGACAACCATACCAATTTTCTTGCCAAAGATGAGTGTTTCTTGATAAGGCAATGTTTGATAGGATTCATTTTGTAGGAATGATGTATCTATTAAGACATGATATTTGACTTGGCTCTTGTTCTAGGATAGACATATTTGTAAAGGTGTGTTGTTTGACATGTACACTTAAAATTAATAGGCAATTGATCAATTAGGTTGTAGACTATCTTGCTAGGTTTGTCTATTAATTTATGATTTGTTAAGCTCAATGTTTCTTCTATTGCAATGCTTGTGTATGCTCAAAGTGTTTTTCATTGTAAAAGGGGCATATTATTGAAACAAATGAGAAAGACAAGAATATTTTTGTATTTTTTATGTTTTCTAATTTTTTAATTTTTGTTTTGTTTTTAGAATATTTCATGATTTTTATTGATTTTTTCAACATCTTTTCTAATCTTTTATTACTTTTTATGATTTTTTTTATTTTAATTGTTTTCTAGAACATCTCATGATGTTTTAGATCTTTTCAAAAAAATTATCCATTTTTATTGATTTTTCAAGATATTTTAAATCATTGAATGAGGTGAAGGGCACATGTCAAGATTTATTCTCAAATATCATTGTATTTATTTGCCCCAATATCTAGCAAGAGATGGAATATTATGAATGGATAAATGAGATAAGGAGATGATAATGGACAGATGAACCATGGAACTAAAGTTGATTTTTATGCAAGAACTATCTCACAATGAGATAAAATGTTTAACAAAATAAGGGATCAGATATGTGGCTATGTAGGAAATGGCATGATGCATTGAATGGCATGGGGTCTATGGATAAAGGACATGTCAAAAGAATTTTGAATATATGCTCTTTATTTTGGTATCCTTAATTTTGATCAAGATCAAGAAATGAATTTGGGATAGGCAATTATGAGATGTGATGGATCATGAAAATAAAGAAAAAATAAGACAAAAGATGTGTATTGAATGGCATAGATAAAGTGAAGTGGAAAGAAGGCTTGAAGCCCTATCAAGATAAAAGATGAAAGATGGATATGGATGGATGTGGTAATTAGGACATCATGAATGAAACTTGCCTAAAAGTTTAGAATGTGATACAGTAATGGATTAACACACAATACGTTTATCAATTTTTCATCTATTTCTGGTCACACAAGAGACTTGTTTGCTAGGTTTTCATCAAGGTGACTAATATTTTGTTCTTTTGACATTTGGAAGATAATGAACATAAGAAATAATATGAAGGACTCAAGGATGTTGTTCTTTGGATAGTACTTTTGAAGGACACATTATAATGGAACTATTGAAAGCATACTCAAAGATGTTGATAGGGTGATGAAAAATAGGGATGAAGTGAGTGATAAAATGGACTAGATTAAGGCTTTATACATTGGATTGGATAAGGGGGATGAAAGGATATAAAATAGATGTTGGATTTAATGAATGGGGTGTTGGAAGGCTTGTGTATTAGTGGATGTAAATGTTGGAAAGATTAATTTTGGCATACACCCTAAGGAATGATAAGTGATGGAAGGAAAATATATTTCAGATTTTAGGATTTATATGGAGGAATGGACATGGATTTTGGGACACAAAGACCCAAAATGGATGGAGGTGGTGATAACTTATATAGGATGGTGTATTTTGGGACATAGGGACCCACAATATATTTGGAAGATGGAAGATATTTATGTGGAGGATTTATGTGAACCTTTCAAATAGCAAGATTCAATGTTATTTATGATTTTTCTTTAGGGTGTAGTGCTTCTATATGATAAATTTTGAAATCTACATGGTTTTTTATTTATTTTTTCCCTTGTGGTCATTTTGAAAGCATTACTTTAATAAGGGACTTAGGAATTTGCATGGCTTTTGATTTTTTATTGTCTTAATGGGCCTTTAAAGCCCTCTAGACTTTTATTTTTTTCTTTTGGATCAAAATTTAATTTTCTTTTACACATTTTTTAGATGGGACATGTTGATCCTTTAGCTTTTGGACTTTATGCTTAGCATCAAAATTACTTCTTAGAACAACATTGGTATCCAAGGATGGATAGGGATGAGGTGGAGGTATAATGAAGATGTCCATATAGATGGATTGTTGGAAGGTTCTCAAGGATGTATGCCTTTTTTAATATTGATTTTTGAAAGGATAAGTTGATAATAGACTAGGGGTCATATGGATGGTTTATTAAGGAATATAATGATCTAAGATTGGTCAAAGAAACAAAGACTTTAAATTTGGGATTTGAGGACCCAAAATAGATTTGAATGATGAGAAAGGTGTATGGTTGGGTTTATATGGGGAAATGTGAGATTTAGTTGGGTTACCAACATCTTGATGGTAAGCTATATAGCCAATGCCCTAATAGTATGGATTTTCTTTGATATCGAGGGGTTCTAATACCTTTTTCATCAAAGCTTAACCCCTTGGTAATGCATGTTTTGAAAAATCTTCTAAGAAATGGGATAGTAAAAAAAAATTAACAAGATACAAGCCCATTTTGAGGTGGATGCATGTAAGGAATGAAAGGATTTGGAGGTAGACTAGACCAAATAAAAGTGAATGAACCAAGTTGATGTGTAATAAGTTCATTATTTACTTGGATAGGGGTTACGAGTTCTTGAGGTACATGCTTAAGATTGTGACATAGATATGGAGAGTGGATATGATCCTATGGTGGACATGAAGGATTATTATACAAAGACGGAGTGTTGATAGGATGTTGTAGTGAACGTGGAGGATAGCTTTGATCTTGACAAGGAAGAGGATCATTAAATGGGGTATAAGGGACATCATGGTCTCACTTAGGATGTATATTATGAATGGAACTCAAAAGGATGATTTATCTTGTGATGAAATGGGGTCATATACGAAATAAAACAAATGGATAAGGGGATTACAAAACATTTCTAGGGATATGGGATCTTGATCAAAGATTGGATAGGACTGAAAATTCTTCGTATCATGATCTAGACCTATTTTAGGACTTGATTCTTTATATCTTAAATTACCCTCTTGATATGGGGTATAAGTTTGGATATGTATGGAAAATTCATGAAAGGGCTCAAAACTGGGCATGATAGGAATGGACTTTGACTAGGACTCATTGGATAGGTTCTTGGGAATATAGAAAATGATGATATTGGAACTAAGATAGTTGAATTGTAAAAGGGACTTGCACCAAGAAATGGACTATCTTGGATTTGTATTATAGATAGCTATTTGTGGTACATTGAAAAGGTGTCACCATTGTATGTATTGCATTAACATGGAGGTTACTTCTAGGCCATTTCTAGATATAGGTATAAGATTTTGATCATGTTTTAGAATAGTGTGTTAATATATATTTTTAATTAAGATAAAATAGGTTTTGAAGGGGGCCTAGAACCATTGATATAGCTAAAAAAAAAAGATAAGAAATAAGAACAACAAAAGACAAAAAGATTGTAACCAATAGTCACCAAGGAACAAAGCTAATAGAAATAGGTTCATACTAAAACAAACAATTAACAAACAAATAACAAACTCAAAGAAAAAACTAATAGACAAAAGCACTAGACAAAGTTCTTGAGGACCTCCATAGCTTCTTTCTCTAGCTGGTTCATAGTCTCCTAAGAACCCATCGGAACAACTATGTTCTTCTTGGTCCTTGTGCTAGCACAAGTCCTCTCCCCAACACCAAAATTGTTGTTTGAACTCATCTTATTTTCCTCAGTATCGGTCACCTCCTTCTCTTCATTGGAATTCTATAATTTTCCAATTAAGATCATCAAATTCCGGTTGGAAGCACTAAGGATATGAAAGCTCTTCCCCCATTTTCTTGAGATTTTCTTCCAACTTATTGCTTCTAGTGTTCACCTCCCTTATATTTTTCTCAAATTGTGTTATTTTATTTCTCACTTCCTAAATTCTTTATCATAGTGTGACTATTACAACCTCTTCATTATTAATAGCTTTAGTGATATCTTTAAGCATGCCAAAAATAGTTGTCCATACCAACTCCCAACACCTCCAAAAGATGCAATTTTTTGTCGAATGCACACTGCTTACTTTTAATATATTTGAGCTCATGGTAGACCCACTTGAACATCTTGAAGAGATATAGGTCCCTACCTTTAGCAACTTCCAATACATTGAAATCATCTTTCTTACCAAGATCCTCAAGCTAATTGAATTCCATGAGGTATTTGTTTACAATTTTCTTTTTCATTGGCTTGTCCTTAGTACTCAAGATAAGAGGATTAGTAATATTAGTGTCTCTACTCATAACTGAAGCACAAGGAGCTTCCCTCTTCTTGTTATGGAACTTGTGGGCATTGTTAGCTTCCTTAATAATGGGCTCAATCTTCTATTTAGAACCAATTTGCCTCTTTTTAGCATCAAAATATTGAACCAATGCCTCAACTTTGCTACTTTTCCCTTTCCTAGTAGACAAATCAGATTTAGGAGTGGACTCCTTAAGACACAGAATTATTTTCCCTAGAAGTATAAAGTCGGGTGTCAGATTCCCCATCACTCTCCTAAGTCTCTATGTCATTGTCACCTTCATACTCCTTAATAAGGGTACCAATGCCCTTCTTATGGGATGTGGAGTAAGTATCTTCCTTATAATCCCCTAGCTCCTCTTCAAAAACAATCCCAAAACCCATTTCAAACATAAAAAATGTTGCCTTACCTCTTCCTCTCAGAAATGTTAGTTGGGAGGGGAAATAGGTCCCTATCCTTGCAGTAATTATATATTAGTAAAATGAGGCCTTGATGGAGAATCTGTGAGTTGGGGTTCTTCCTAGTACTAACAATGTTGGAATTCAAAGAGGACATCAAATAATAAGGAAAAGAAACACTAATTTTATGATGAAAGTAATTTAGCAGCACAATATGATAGCCATCACAATGGGTCTTGATCTCAATTAGTTACTACTATTAGTGTTATTGACACTACATCAACTAAATGAAAGGGTGGTGTTGCCAGATATACCAATGGTAGTCAAATCAATGGGTTCAACTTAGGCCTCACCCCAACCCATCATAGCTCAGTTGATACACTTATTTTGATACATTACGATTCACTATTTTGAGGCATTATATTAGTTGGACTAGACATTTATTGGTATTATTATGCCATGTGATGATTACTTCAATATGCTTTCATTATTCTTTATTGATGATGTTTTTATTGTTTTAGGTATATGCGTGCATTATGATAATAATTGTTTCGGTATTTTAATTTGAGTCAATGAATATGTAATGATATTTTGGTTATGCAATCAATTATGTTTTATTAGGTGTAGAAATGGAAAAGTTTATTAAAATAAGAATGTAGAATTATCAGTCAATTGATTATGCAATTTGGTTTATATATATACATGTGATTTTATTGAGCTGCTGATATTCAAATTAAGTGTACAAGAAAGTTACCATGGAAATTTTTTGAAGTAATAACCAACCATATGTGCAAACTATAAAACCAAGGTTGAATCTAATGAAGAGATTTGAATCTCATTGTTAAGTGATGTAATTTTTAATCGTAATTTGTATGTATTAGGTGATTTCACTATGTATTAGTGACATGTCAAATGTTGTGTAATGTGACTTTATAGTGTCACTTGACACTTATCATGTGTATGTGTAATGACATGTCTACTAAGGTTAGAAAGGTAATCCTAAACCTAGCTGATTTATTAAGAACCTAATTAAACCCCTTTTCATTTGAGATATTTGTAAAGTCCCACCAATTAGACTATTTGGATTCAATTTTTTGTAGTCACTTCTAGAGGCCAAAAAATTGTCCTAGGGGGCAAGTTTCATGAAATCTAAGTACCTAAGTGTTAGGGGTATGCTTCAAGGACATTTTTGACACTACTAGAACCCTCTAGTGGCTTAGGTGACCCTCTAATTATCTCATTTACCACATGTTGCGAAAATTGAGTGAACTCTTGACTTTCCCCAAACCTGCACTCCTTTCCAATCTTGCATCTATGATAGGGGAAATGATGATGGCCAAGGGACTTAGGGTAAATTTTTAATTTAGTCCTAGTTGGTGGGTAGATATTGGAGACCTTTTATAGTCCCTTGGAGAAGTTAGTGGGTTTTCACCCACTCTCTACTTTTAGAGACATTAGGATTTTTTGATTGGGAGCAAGAAAAAGAGATTGGGCTCTTCTCAAACATCATTTTACCATAACACTTGTGAAGTTTGGTCAACTCCATTGTCATGGAAAACTTGTTCTTGTTTGCAAATAGATTAGTATGTGATTGTATTCTCTTGCATATGTGCTTCATGTATTTTGTGATATTGTAATCTAAGGGATGGGATTTTTGCTTTGGTTTCATTCATGTTTTGTTCATCTTTAGATTTTTGTATGAGGGATTTGTGAAGGGTTTAATGGCATTACTTGTTAAAGTAAAGCATTAATTTAATTTAATTTATTAAATTACCTTTACTCCCTTCTTAAGATTTTACTTTATGCACCTTGCATTTTTGTTTAATGATTAATTAGTAATTATTAAATGTCATTTACCTCTTAGGGTTTCCCTTTTAGGTTTACAATCTCCTTCTATAAGGATTGATCTTTTGTAATTATCATTCATTCTATTCATTTCTAAAATACAATTTTCATATTTTCAAAGCAGAACCCTTGCCTCTTCTTGTCTTTTTCTTCTCTATGATAGGTTCTTGCATGCAGGTATTTTTCAAGCTTTGTGGATTTGTATTTCTCAATTCTCATGGTATTAGAGTCAAACCTATTGTAGCTTATTCAGTATTTGGAGAAAAGAAAGAACAAAGGTTTGACATAACAGATCTGGTGTTTTTCAGGTATTATTTGTGAAAAATATGGGGTCTCTAATTTTTAGAGCACTTTGAGGCCAAGCGATTTCACAACTGGATTTAGAAGGCATCAAAACCCCTCATTTTCATTTAAAGTTTGTCAATTTTGGACAATGTTGATTTGGGAGGCAAAAAAATTGCATACTAGGGTTGTACGGCCTTTGGCATGTAAAACAAAAAAAATTTAAAAAAATTTAAAAGACCATTGAAAAATTGCATACAATAAAAAAATTTACCGCACCACTTCTAGAGCAAAGTGACCACCACCTAACCACCAGCACTCCACCTTTTCTCCTCCCATGCTCGGCCTCTACCTGCGATGTCGTTGCTCTACCACCTACACTCATCTCCAGCTCAGCCATCGGTTTCCTTCATCGATGGCTCCACCACTGGTCTTCTTAGCACCACCCCACCCACCAAGTGTCACATGAGGCCTGGGGGCCTTTTTTTTTAAGCCCCTTTTTCAATTTTTAAAGGGCTTTGAATTTTTTTTTCTATTACAGAGGCCTTATCTGTTGTTTTTCAATACCTTGAGCATACGAGGGTCCTTTTTCAATCCAAAAGAAGTGTTGAAAAGCTAGTTCAAAGAGGAATATAATTGAGCAAGTATTTTTTGGATTTTATTCCAGTCTAATGCCTATTTTGTTTCTTGAATTCTATTGATGTCTTCTATCTTCTGGGGGGTGTAACTTTTTCGTTATAGCTCTATTTTTCGATTCAAAAAAGTGTCGAAAAGCTCTTTTCGAGAAATTTTTAGATTCTCTATATTTCACCAATATTTTATACTAGGTAATTGTGATTCACATCTAAAATGTTTTTTATCTTTTCTCAAATATGCATTCCTTCTATAAGTTGGGGTTCAGTTATTTGTATTGTGGGGGGTGTTTTTACATTAATTTATGTTATTATATCAGTATATCAAAAAACCTCCAAAAATCCTTCTAAAACAATAGTCAAGACCTCTTCTTGTCTAGTACTTCTAAACCCACACAACTATCATACATGGAAATCTCATATGCAATGACTTCTTTGTTCAAAGGTTTTGTGGTCTTGTCTAGATATAGTGCAGCTAGTTTTTTAGAGTCAATACCAGACTTTGCAGCATAGAAATAAGATGGATGAAGCCATGGGTCTAATTTATTTGAGTGTTTCATACAACTTAAAATTTCATCTTGATGAGTGTTCCACTCCTCAAGAAATGTGAGACAAGTTTAACGACTTGTTTGACATCATCAATGAGTTTAGAGCACTTTAGATTGAGGCAGAGCTTACTTCTCTTTTACCTGATGCTTTTCCCTCTGTTGAGGGCTTTCTTGTGAGGTTCAAATAGAAGAAGACTTTGTTACAAGGATGCGAGAAAGAGAAGACAAATAAGGAGTTCTTCTACCTGATTCTCTCCAAGCTTTGAGGAAACTTTTAGATTTTATCTTCTACCTTCCATTACACTATGGATTCCTTGGGTCCTAGATTTACCATGTCCACTTTTGAGGTATTTTATGATTGATTTAATAGAGAGTAGTCCAAGCTTACATAGTTGGCTATTATCATTGGTTCAAAGACACAGGCATGATTTCTTAGACATCTATAGGGAAGCAGAAGTAGAAACTGAAGCAAGAAAAATTTAGTAGGCAATGAGAGTTCCTCCAAAACTACTCCTAAATCAGATTCTCAGAAACCCTCTCAAAAGGGTAAATATTCTAATTCTAGTGAGTCTTCCTCCAAGACTAAGAAGTACATAGGTGATCCTTGCAGTTTTTGTGTCAAGGAAGGACATCTAGTTTCTCGATGTTGAAAATTTCTTGAGGCTTTAGAGGAGGCCATGCATTAGCACAATATTGTTTCTCCAAAGCCACCACCTCCTCCTTTAGGGTAAGGATATGTTCTTTCTGCATGAGAATTCAATTCTACAACTATTTGAATTCTTGATTCTGGAGCTTCACACCATATGACACATTCACCTTATTTGGTTACCTCACTTTCTCAGAGTGTTACTACATAGATTGTAGTTGGTGATTCTACACAACTTTCAATCACAAGTTTAGGAACTATCTCTTTAGAAGGTGGTTCACTATAGGATGTTCTCTTGGTTCTTTCCATTTCTAGGAACCTCTTGTATGTCTTTCAAATTTGTCATTTTGTCTCTAGAAAGAAAGTTGAGTTCTCCCCACATGATGTGGTTATTCGAGACCTCCATGATCCTAACTTGGTTATTGTTATAGGAGTGTTGATCTTCAATCTCACTTATTTCAATTTGATTGCATTGAGAGCTCTGATTCTACTGGTGTTTCTCTCATTGCTCATGGAAACATAGTGAGCAAGCTTTGGCATGAGCATTTTGGCCATGTCAACTATAGATATCTATAGGAGATGATTACACAGGAGCTAGTGATTAGGCTACCTCAGATCTCTTGTACTAATGGTGTGTGTCAAGGTTGTGCACTTGTGATGTAGGGTGCTTCCCTTAACACCATAAACTCATAATAGAAACAAAGAAACAACAACAAATGTGAGAACAAAATATGGACTTCTTATTTGCACCACAAATGAAAAATTAAAAAATTCATAAGTACAACATACTAACCCACATGGGTGCCTTCAATACAATAATTTGCAAGATAGGTTGTGAACTATCACCTAGAGTTGTCCTAGACAATGTTCAAGCCTTTCTTAAATAAACAGTTTTATGCCACCTGGGAAGGTTCTAGATGCTCAAACTTAATACCTAGGGCTGAAATACCCAAACAATACACATAGAGTCAGCCAAATACATCTTTGACAAATTATTTTAGAAATTTTGGTAGCCCAACTTCTGAAGGCCACAACTCACAAACCATTGCTCTGGTTGACTATTATAACTACTTTTCAAAAACACCAGCTCTTGATCTATAGGCTCAAAACTACACTAGTGCCCTTTCATCAAGTTTTTAGACCTCATTAGGGCACTCTAAGGCCTCCAATGGTGAGCCTGAAGATTTTTCTGCAAATGTTTCTACTGAAAATCTATAATAACTTCTCTGAATCTAATGATTGAGAAATGAGATTTTTATGGTAGGCTTACAACTCTAAAATGAACCTTCCTATAGAAAATGGGGACATTCCAAGCTTGTATGACAAACTTACTAAAACTAGTAAGTTCTAATAAATAGTAACCACTCTATCTACTAGTCCTTATTAAAATAGAAAATACTGAAAATAAAATATTTTTGGGTGATGCAAGATTGCCCTTACACCCAGGATGCTCCTGCATTAGAAACCCAAGGTAATTTTGAGAAGTGACCCTATCACGTCTCAAGTGTTCAAAGGAAAACCAAGATGGTTAACCTCCTCCCTTGCTAGCCATGATGAATCCTCTACTAGTCTCCCTTTCCATTTGACTAAATATTCCTCATAAGTTATATTTCTGGTACTTTTGCCAAAACAACTATCTAGTATCTCCTCAATCTCCTGTGTAGCCAAACTAGCTATTGAAATGCTCCATTGCGCTTCTGCAACTTCATCTCCATCACCTCCTTCATAATACTTTGTCAAATCTAAAATATTAAATACTAGTGAAATATTCAATTCAGTAGGAAACTCAACTAATACGCATTTTCAGAATCATGCCTTTTCACTAGCTTGCACGGTCCAAACTTCTTCATCTTCAACTTATTATATGTACCTACTAGAAAACTCCCCTTTCTCAAATGAACCATGACTTCATCTCCAATCTGAAATTCCTTATATCTCCTTTTCACATCTACCTTAGCCTTATACTGTGTAATCATCTTTATGATGTGCTTCCCCACCTCCTCATGGATGTTCTTCAAATGTTCAGCAAATCTTCTGCTTTAGCACTACTTATCTCTCCTTTATCCAACTGCCTCAGTTCAGAAGCATTTTTGGGACTACTCCCATATACAATCTGGAATGGTGATTTACCAGTACTCCTATTTATAGAATTATTATATGAAAATTCTACCTATGGTAAAATCATATCCCATCCTTTTGGTTTATCTCCAACCTTGCATCTCAACAAATTTCTCAAAATGTGATTCACAACTTCTGTCTATCCATCAGTCTATGGATGATATGATGAACTAAACTTCAAATTTGTCTTTAACTTCTTCCACAATGTATGCCAAAAATATCAAACAAATTTGGTATCTCGATTTGAAACTATACTCTTTGACACACCATGTAATCTCACCACTTCTTAGTAAAATAACTCTGCTACATGAATAACATCACTAGTCTTCTTGAAAAGAATAAAATGTTCCATCTTTGAAAACCTGTCAACCATCACAAAAATAGAATCATGCCTGCATTGGTTCCTTGGTATCCAAGAACAAAATCCATAATGACATCCTCGCACGACTTCTCTAGTACAGGTAATGGCTGATACAACCCTGTATTCTACTTCACCCCTTTTGCCATCTGACATACTCTGAAACTTTGTACAAACTTCATCTTATCTTTCTGTAACTGTGGCTAGTAATAATTTTAGCAAGAAAAGTTATATTTTTATCTCTGCCAAAATGTCCAGCTAATCCTCCACTATGCTTTTCCTTGATGAGATTCTCTCTCATTGAACTTCTAGGAATGTACAACTGGCTTCCTTTGAACAACATACTATCTTGGATCATGAAATCCAACCATTTTGTCTTGTCAAGTGTAACAAGTTTTGTACATGCCTTCCATGCTTCACCAAAATCAGGATCATCTAGATACAATGTACTGAGTTCCTTGAACCCAACCACCTCTATCTACATTTTTGTCAACAAAAGTTGTCTTTTACTAAGAGCATTTGCAACTTTGTCATACTTCCCACTCCTGTGTTTCAAAATAAATGTATAACTCTTCAAAAACTCAACCCACCTTAAATGTCTTTGGTTCAATTTTCCTTGACTATTCAAATATTGCAAAGCTTGATGATCAATATACAAAACAAACTCCTTAAGAAGAAGATAGTGTCTCCAATTCTTTAATGCTTGAACTATAGCATAAAATTCCTAATCATAAACAGAATATTTTCTTTTTTCATCATTCAACTTCTCAATAAAATCAGCAATAGGTCCACCTTCTTGACTCAAAATAGCTCCTATTATAGTACCACTAGCATCATAATCTACTCGAAACACCTTTTTAAAATCAAGAAGTGCTAAAATAGGCTACTTAGTAACCTTTTGTTTCAATAGATTAAAACTCTTATTTGCTCCTACAGTCCACCTAAATTCTTTCCTATCCCCTCTCATTGTTTTAGTCAAGGGTCCACAAATACTACTAAAACTTCTTATGAACTTTCTATAAAATGTAGTCAGTCCATGAAAAGATCTTACCTCTATTGCACTCCTTGGAGTAGACCATTCAAGGATAGCCTTCACTTTCTTTGGGTCCATTTTCAAACCTTCTCCTGAGACTACAAATCCCAGATACACTAACTCTTTCCTTACAAAACTGCACTTCTTCAAGTTTATCAACAACTTTTCTTCCCTCAACTTATCAAACACCTTGTGACTATGAATCAAATGCTCCTCCAATGTCTTACTAAAGATCAATATATCATCTAGGTAAACAATGACAAACTTACCCAAAAACTCCTTCAATACCTCACTCATGAGCTTCATGAAAGTGTTTGGTGCATTGGTTAGCCCAAAAGGCATGACTAACCACTCATACAGTCCTTCCCTTGTCTTGAAAGTAGTCTTCCACTCATCACCTTCTCTTATACGAATCTAATGGTACCCACTCTTTAGATCTATCTTTGTGAAATATTGAATTCCACTCAAATAGTCCACAATATCATCCATCCTCAGCAAAGGAAATCTATACTTGATGGTAATCTTGTTGATAGCATGAGAATCTATGCACATCCTCCATTCTCCATTCTTATTTAGTGCTAACATTGCTAGTACAACACATGGACTTAGACTCTCTCGAATCAACCCCTTCTGCAACAACTCATGAACTTGTCTATTCAACTCTTCACTTTCTACTGGTGTCATTCTGTGCATTGCCTTGTTTGGTAAATTGGCTCCTAGAACTAAATCCATTTGGTGACTAATCTCCCTCATTAGAGAAATCCATCAAGTACATTATCTGATACAATATCAAAAAACTCTCCCAACATATTTGTAACTTTTGCAAGTACCTACTCTACTTCTTCGTTACTATCTTTAGGAATTATATCAAAACACATATGCTCATCCTCCACACCTTTAAGAAACTCTTTTCCATCAAAAAAACATATTCTGGTAGCACTACATACCTTTTCTTCTTTATTCTTCAATGGCTTCAACTTTTGTTTCACTCCATCCTTAGTTAGAGTGTAGGTATTTGCTCACCCATTGTGTACAACATGCCTATCAAACTGCCATGGCCTACCTAGCAACATATGACATATGTTCATAGGTATGATATCACATAGTACCTCATCCTGGTAGCTTCCAATCTTGAACTTCACTGAGCACTGCTCATTGACCATGACCTTGTGGCAATCTTGCACCCAAGCAATATGGTATGGACGTGGGTGTCTTTGTCACTTCAGCTTCAACTTAGTGACCATTATTTCTAACACCAAATTGTCAATACTTCCACCATCAATGATCACATCACAACACTTATCTTCACATGTGCACTTTGTGTGAAACAAACTCCTTCTTTGATCAGGTTCATTCTCACCGCTCAATAGGACTATTATGTTAACTAGGACTTCTCCTCTTTCAACATCTTCAGAATGTGAGGATATGGCATCTTCACCAACATGTGCAACTCTCGCCTGACCTTATGTTCTTCGATATGTCCTTCCTTGGCACTGGGTACATTCAAATGCTATATGTCCTTCTTCTTTGTAGTGAAAAAATTTTCCATGGAAGCCTCCTCTTCCAGATCCTTGTCCTCTACCTCTTCCTCTTTGATCTCTATTGTTCTAATCATGGAAATGATTGGAATTGTTTCCCCTCTAGTTCTGATTACTACTTCCATCCTTATCCTTATTTGTTTGATCATCATTATAGCCTCCATAAGATCATCTGCTAGATCTTCCACCACGACCTCTTCCACCATTCTTATTGTCAAATTTCTCGCTCAGTTTCTCCTCAACTCTTAGGGAAAACAAGTTGCAAACTATCACCCAGAGTTGTTCTAGACAATGTTCACGCCTTTCTTAAATAGGCAGTTTTATGCCACTCGGGAAGGTTCTAGATGCTCAAACTTAATACCTAGGGCTGATAGACCCTAACAATACACATAGAGTCAACTAAATACATCTTTGACAAATTATTTTAGAAATTTTTTTAGCCCAACTTTCGAAGGCCATAACTCACGAACCATTGCTTCGATTGGCTATTATAACCACTTTTCAAAAATGCCAGCTCTTGATCTACAAGCTTGTAATGGTGCTAGTGCCCTTCTGTCGAGTTTTCGAACCTCATTCGAGCACTCTAGGGCCTCCAACGGTGAGCCTAAAGATTTTTCTACAAATTTTTCCATCGAAAATCTGCAATAACTTCTCTGATACTAATGCTTGAGCAATGAGATTTTTATGGTAGTCTTACAACTCTAAAATGAACCTTCTTATAGAAAATGAGAACATTCTGAGCTCATATGAAAAACTTACTAAAAATAGTAAATTCTCACAAATAGTAACCATCCTATCTACTAGTCATTATTAAAATAGAAAAGACTAAAAATAAAATATTTTTGGGTGATGCAAGATTGCCCTTACACCCAGGATGCTCCTGCATCAACTTGGAAAACATCATAGAGATCCATTTCTAGCAGGTAGATCCACATGTGCTAAGGCACCATTGGATTTGATATTCAGTGATCTTATGTCATTTACCACTCTATCTTTTTTAGGTGCTCAATATGTGCTCACCTTCATAGATGACTTCTCTAGACACACATGGGTCTACTTTTTGAAGTACAAGTCAGATGTCTTTGATTCATTTTGAACCTTTAAGACATTTGTGGAGAAGTAGTATGGTCTTTCTGTCAAGTGTCTAAGCCTAACAATAGGGGGAATATGTGAATCATTCTTTCAAATATTTTTACATTGAGCATGGTTTACAGCATCAGTTCACAATTTCCCACATTCCTTAGTAGAATGGGGTTGTAGAGAGAAAGAATAGGACACTATGGGAGATGACCAATTGTATGATTTAGTCTCGAGCCATGAGTTCTTCATTTTGGGTTGAGGCTATCAATTGTGCCAATTATATTCAAAATCAGATGCCTCACAAGGCATTGCCACACTTGACTCTCAAGGAGGCTTGGACTCATGTCAAGCACAATGTTTCTACTTTTCGCATTTTTTATAGTTAGGCTTGGGCATTTATTCTAGATGCTCAATGGAAAGCCATGGAGAAGAAGAGTCAACCACTCATCTTTGTTGGCTACTGTGAGGATGTGAAGGTGTACAGGTTGTTTGATCCTAATTCCAAAGATATCTTATTTTGGCAAGATGTTCAGTTTGATTAGCATTATCCTTAGATGGACCCACCATCACTAGCTTCTTCCTCACTACCTAGTACTTCCTCTACTCCTCTATATGATTATGCCTCCTCTAAGGAATATCTTGATATTGTCCCACTTCATCACCTCCAACAATTTTTCAGTGAGTGCCCAAGTGGGCTTGTGATACTAATAATGCAGTCGAACCTCTGGTAAGTGATCCCACTGATGTTCATCATACACATGCTCAGACTACAGGTACTGCCCTCTTGATTCATGTCATTTCAGATGATCCACAGAGTTTTTCACAAGCCACATAACATTCAAAGTGAGATAGGGCTATGGATGAGGAGTACTCTTCTTTGATTAAGAACCACACATGGGATCTTTGTCCTCTTCTAAAAGCAAGAAAGTTGGTTCAATGTTGATGGATATATTGTACCAAGTATGTTGCAAATGGTTCTATTGATAGGTACAAGACACGTCTTGTTGCAAAGGGTTTTTCATAGGTTGAGGGTATTGATTACTCTGAGAACTTTGACCCTGTTGCCAAGATGAGCTCTATTTGCCTTGAAATCTCTCTTGTAGCTTCACAAGGATGGATAGTTTATTAGATGGACGTGAAGAGTGTCTTTTTGCAATGAGACCTTCATGAGGAGATCTATATGGAGCAGCCACATAGTTTTATGTAGGACTCTTCATTAGTTTGTAAGCTTCAGAGATCTTTATATGGTCTCAAACAGGCCTCTCAGACTTGGTATGAGAAGATGGATTCCTTCTTGCTTGTGTCACAATTCACTCAATGGCATTCTGATCCTCAGTTTACATTCAGTGCCATGGGGATGACTTAGTGATACTTGTGCTTTATGTAGATGATCTCATCATTACAGGTAGCTCAGTCTCCATGATACAAAGTGTTCAACTAGCCTTGAGAGAGCAGTTTGAGATGATAGACCTTGGACTTCTACATTATTTTTGGGCTTACAAGTTGTTCAATCTTTAGATGGGATAGCCATACTCTAGCAAAAGTATGCTCTTGATATACTTTAGAGATGCAACATTCTTGATTGCAAGCCTACTTCCACACCTTTTTACTCAGGTGTTGTTTTATCTACCACTTGCACTACTCGTATAGTGGATTCCACTTTATACAGATATCTTGTGGGTGGTTTATTGTACCTAACACACACACGTCCTAATATTTCCTTTTTGGTTGGTCTTGTCTCTTGATTCTCCCATGATCCACATAAGAGTCATTTGCAAGCTTCCAAACGTATCTTGAGGGACATTCGGGGTACAACATGTTATGACATTCACTATACATCAGGGGATCCTCCAATTGTTGGTTACACAAATTCAGATTGGACTGGTGATATTGATGATTGCAAGTCTACTTTTGGATTTGTCTTATATCTTGGTTCTGGTCCTATCACATGGTCTTGCAAGAAGTAGAAGGTGCATGCATTATCATCTATAGAGGCAGAGTACAAGGCAGTTGTATTAGCTAGTCAGGTGGTTTTGTGGCTTAATAGTCTCACCTTTCTTTGGTGTGACAATCAGAGTGCTATACACATTTCCCACAACCCGGTTGAGCATTAGTGGACCAAGCACATTGAGCTTCACATGCACTTCATCAAGCATCTACTTCAGGATGGCACTTTGAGCTTAGAGTACATTCATATTGCTGAGCAGGTTGCAGACATCTTCACTAGACCTTTTGCATCCCCACGGTATCTTCTACTACATTCTATGCTTGGGGTGAAGGAATTTATCCTTGGGGTTTCTCAATGATGAGTCCTTCCTTCCTTCTTTTCTTGTTATCTCCTTTTGGAGTAGAGTTTTTCCCAGTGGGTTTTCTCTATTTCTCTATTTCATAGAGATTTGGTTCTAATTGGGTACCTCATGAGGCCTTGTTGTCAGGTTTCAAGTTTTCTTTCAGCATTGCAGTGTAGTTTCCTTGCTCCTTCTACATTATTTGTAGCTACATTGTTGCTCATACTAAGGGGGCAGGGGGTGTTAGAGTAAAGCATTAATTTTATTTTATTTGTTAAATTACCTTTACTCCCTTCTTAAGATTTCACTTTATGCACCTTTCATTTCCATTTAATAATTAATTAGTAATTATTAAATGTCATTTACCTCTTAGGGTTTCCCTTTTAGGTTTATGATCTCCTTCTATAAGGATTGATCTTTTGTAATTATCATTCATTCTATTCATTTTTTAAATATAGTTTGCATATTTTTAGAGCCAAACCCTTGCCTCTTCTTGTCTTTTTCTTCTCTGTGACAGGTTCTTGCATGCAGGTATTCTTCGGGCTTTGTGGATTTGTATTTTTCAAATCCTTTATTACTCACCATTGGATAGGGAAGAAGTGGCCAAGTATGGGGGAAGGGGTTAGTTGGACTCCATGGAAGTGTAGTCTCCTCTCATGGAGAGAAGAGTGAAGAAATGCAAGGTGAACGGGCCCTTGCATGCCAATGTTATTGATCTTGTTTTGGGGGAGATAAGGAGAAGTATGGAAATTGTATGTGAATTCTAGCCTTTGAAAATGCATGTTTCTTGTATGTTTTACATTTGGTATCTCCTACATGGTATTCCACCTTCACCCCTTTATCATGGATTCAAGGTGAATCCCATTATGTATACCTTGGATGGGTGTTATTGTTGTGTTGTGTTATTGTGATTTGGACTTGATTGTCACCCGTTGGTTATTGGTTCTCCTAGCTCGATGGGTGGTCTCCTTGAGACCTAGGTTGGGACGTGAGTTCTCCATGGTTGGTTTCATGTGTATTTGCAGATTTGGATAGGTTCTTATGACGAAGAAAACTTGGATTTTGAGTCTTGATGTTGTTCTTGAGTCACTTGTGTTGGAGACTTCTCCATTGTGATACTTTCTTAATGTATCTCACATTCATGCAATGAAGATAGAGTTGTAACTTGATGAAGTTTTATGAAATAGAGAAACATTGTAAATTGCATAATTGATAATAGGAATGAAGTTATTGTATGTAAAGGTGTATGTTATGTGACAATGCTTGAATTGATTCCAATTCATTCATGTTCTTTATACATTGTTTTAATATAATTTAGAGTTGATTTTTTTTCATAAATTACTCATTGGAATCTTGGAATACAAGAATGTTAGAAAGTGGTAGATGTTAATAAGACCTTAGTTTTGAATGAGGTATTTAAATTTAAGTTGGTATAAGTTCTTCCTAAGTTCATGATTCAAAACCAATGTTTTAATGGACACATTATTCAATAGTTGCACCTAAATTTGACCTAATGAATTTAATGGTAAGATTTTATATATATGTAGAAATCCAATCTAAAATTCATGCATATCACTTCAACAACCTCCTAAACTTATAGAAAATGCACCTAAATACATTTTATGAAAGTTGGAAATAAACTCATGTAAGCATTTTCAAGTTTCACCAAAATTACATTGAAAAGCAAAAAATAAAAAAAATGTGCATCTACAGGATGTTGGAAATTGTATAAGAGGAAATTAGATTCCCCCCTTACAATATTCCACTTTTCAGCAATCAATATTATATGTGTTTATAATGCCTACTTGCACATATATCCACTTTTAATACAAAACTTCAAACAAATGTCTTTATTGCACTTAAACACAATACATATTAAAAAGACAATGTTAGAGGGGATGAGTGGGTCCCACACCACCCATTACCCTCAACTCCCCAAGGATCCACATTGGTTTTAGTGACTGTATTTTAAAAATTCAATAAATAAATAAATTATACTCCTAAACTCCTACGTAGCCATCACCTTAAAACACCACCTACCCAGCCCCACCATCCTATCATTTCCCCTAATGCCTCCCTCCTTTCTCCATGCATTGGAACTCCCTTTTAATCACCTGCCATGTGTACTATCCCATTATCCACTCCTTGAATTGGGCATTGGGCAGATTTTTGTTAAGGAATGCAATTTTAAACTTTTTCCTTGGTCTTGGTTAGTAAACAAATCTTTGGATTCTCCTCTTGGATGTCATCCTCCACATAAGGGTGGCAACGGCTATCTAGCCATGAAATTCGTTGGTTGGATGTCGCATGCCATCATGTAACCATAAAATCCTTCACATCTCTCCAACAAGCTATATTTGTGCAATTGCTCATATTGACACCTTAATTTTGTACCTTGTTTTATCAATACCTTATTTTTATACATTTTAATTTAAAAAATAAATGCATTTTGGAAGTGAAAATTAAGGATAACATTTTCATGTTCACTAGGTTTTATTAAAAGTTAATAAACATTTTTAAATACATATTAAAAACTTAACTTTAAATTTATATCAAAATTTAATCAGATATATAATTAAACTTTAATTTATTTACATTTATAAAATTTAATCAAGCATATAAATTCAAACTTTTATTTATTAAAAGTTAATAAAGATTTAAAAATAAATATTAAAAACTTAACTTAAAATTTATATCAAAATTTAATCAAGTATATAATTAAACTTTAATTTATTTACATTTATAAAACTTTAACTTTTTAAAATAAAAAGCTTTCCATAAAATCTTTGTAGATAAATTTTTAATTCAAACTATAACTTATCTTTAAAAAATATTATAAAACTTTAATTTTTAAAAAATTAAAAAATTTCAAAAAATATTATAAAACTTTAATTTTTTAAAAATTAAAAAACTTCAAATAAAAAATAAGTAGATAAATAATTTAATGAAAATGTTAATCCTTTATGTATGCATTTTTTTTACAGTAGAAAGTACATAAATTAAACAGAAGTCAAGTGTCACTATGGGCGGTTGCACATAGATACAGGCTTTTGGAAAGATAGGCATGGATGTATGATGGCATCCAACATCCAGCCAATGAATTTTGTGGTTGGATAGTCATTGCCCATAAGGGTCTGCAACCTTGGTGTGTGCCCAAGTCAGACATGGGATCATGTGCATCCCTTGGGAGGAGTTCCAAGAAAGATGGGACAGCCCACTTGTCAAGGGGGCAAGTGGGTAGACTTGGATAGGACTATATGTTAAGTTAGTTAGATTAATAGTTTTTAGTAATTTTTGGTTGGAAATTCATTTATGTGTTTTAGTAATTAGTAAATGATGTTCAATATTTGCTAAGTATGATTAGTATCATGTGTATTTAATAATGAATGGGATCTAGAGATTAGAATTATTAGATTTAGGGTTAGTGTTTGGCTATTTATAGATAGAAACTTTGAAATAAGTTAGTATACTGTAGTAATAGAATTGGAAGATAGGAGATTAATGTTAATCATTTTTGTAATAGTAATTAATAAATATGAGGAATTTAGTATTAGAATTCATGCATTTTAAATTTTATTACAAGTTCAAATCGGAAGGTTGTTATAGGGAATTTTTTTAGTAGGGGTCAAGATGTGATATAGAAAGGATTGCATAGACTATTTGGTAGTTGATTGGAGTTTTCGTAGGAGATAATTTTTATGTCATATTTAATTTAATGGTAATTAATTAATTTTTTTAATTAGTCCTAATAGGATATGTTAAGAGTCGGGATCTAGTATTAGTATATTGATAGGTTAACCCGCAAGTGTAGACTAGTACACCTAGGGGATTGAACTAGTATAATGAAACAATTGTAAGAGGTATCAAATCAAACCTAATGTAACTTATGTTATTGATCAAATGTTTCACAAACATGATGTCATACCTTATTAAACATGAAACTACAATTTAATCAATCAACTAAATCAACCTGAACTAAGAGCTCTTGTAGCACTATGATTTATGGTTTTGGACCCGTACACTTTGTTTGATACCGACTCTGCATCTTCATATAATTTAATTGAAACTCAATTGTTCCCTACACCTTGTGACTCAAAACTAACCTTGTCTTTTTGACATCCTTCCAAAACATTTTTATGTTAGCATGTGTTTAACATAGTTGTTATTACCTTTTTTTTAAACAATTGTTGGTGTATTTTTGCCCTAATTTTGGGCATGACATTAACTACATGAGTCCGATTAAATTTTAGGGCACAAACCATGGTAAACCTCCATTTGATAGTGAGATGTTATATTATTGTCTTTAGAAGTTCACTCCACATGGACTCAATTTTCTTAGGCACAAAAAGGGAATTAGTACCCTTAACCAAGGCCTCTCATTCTTCATCAATTTTAGGAATTTTTATAACATTCTCAAAATCCCTCTTATTTTGAAAAAAATTCATACCAGACATGTGAAGACCAGTAATATCATAAATCATTGAGGGTGTATTCCTTACCAAACAAAATGATCAAACCATCGCATTGATTTTGGACTTTCAATAATCTGTAGTAAGTATTCTCCTTAGCCTTCCAATCTTTACAGGTAGTTGAATCAACCATCTTCAATTCCACTAGCATTTTCACAAAATCATTCAGACCCAAATCTTGGAACCATGGAAGAAAATAATACCAGTTTTAGTTTTCCAAACAACTCCAAAAAATACCCATAAAACATGTGCAGAGTAAATAGTTATAATGACACATCGTATTGTTGTGTGATTCCCACCATAAATATTGAATATGATGAATTCACATACCATTTCCATCATTTTTAAACTTTCGTCCAACCTTTTCATTGATCCTATCAAAATTAAGGAGAGAAAAGTATTATTATTCATGTTTATTTCTCCTTCCCAAACTTTTTTCTCCTTATTACCCCTTTATTAGCCAAGTTATCTGTCACTCTATAAATTTCTCTATAAGAGCGAGCAATAAAAAAATTCTCAAAAGGTTTTACAATATTTCTAGAATCCTAAACAATTTGATCAATAGACCAAGAAGCACTATGAGCCCCTTTAAGACACTTTATAATGTAATTAGAATCTCCTTCACTCCATACATACTTCTAATTAAGATGCATAGCTAGAAGAAGAGTTTGATAAGCGCTCATTGATTTTGCATGATGGTTGGTCTGAGTTCCCAAGAGAAGTGCTACCACAAATTGACATGGTCATTCTCATCTATTATTACTCGCCCGCACCTAATCAAGCATCTTAACATATGTTTAGCTCCACTCTTCTACCCCAGCTTGGTTAAATTGAGACAATTCTAGGGTTTACCCCCACATCTCATTTATATACCAACTGGAAGTTCATTTATCAGCTTGAGGACGTTATATAGTGGTGATCACTTCCCTTAGACAATCCTCTATAGAAAAAGTATTTTAATCTAACAAATAATGAAAAAAGCATCAAAAACTCTAGACATGTCGTTAATCAGATGAAACTTTGAAGCCGAATTTTTCACTAATGTAAAGATCATCCATCCATAAATGCACAAAAGTTCATTTTTAGAACACCAAACCAAGTGAACATTATTTGTTTCAATTTTAGGAACACCAAATTGAGTGAATATTGCTTGATCAATTTTAGGAGAACCAAACTCAAATGTGCATTGTTTGTTCAATTTTAAGGTACCAAATTAAAGTGTAGACTTCTTTTTCAATTCTTAACCCATCTCCATATTAAAGAGCCAAATTCAAGTGTAAGTTTGTATTGTGTCCATACAAGGTTCTCCTTTAAATACACTGCAATATAATTGTGAACTGATTTTGACTTAAAAGTTAGATGTTGTTTCCAAGCCACAAGCTAGAAATATGGTGTTAGTACGGAAAGCCTTAGATTTAGTATTTAGCTCTCATAATCCTTAAAGTTCACTTGTATTAACACGAATATACATAGATTTATCAACAATTTTGTTTACCTTGTCCAAGTAAATGATAAAGACTCCTTAGCCAACATCGGCTTCCAACTATATTGTTGTTATATAGGTTGAGTCTTGAATTTGTATGTAGATCATGTTGAATGGGAATACAAATGTAGCAAATTAAGAACATGTGTCATACGCACTTGTAAATGCACAAACACAGAAAAATTAGAAGCATAGTGCTTCAGGTCGAGCTCCCCATTTTGTAGTAGGGGAAATTTGGTACTATGACTTGCAATAGCACAATAAATCTAACCCCAAAAAATCTATTAATTACAATTAGTATCTTTAAATATCAATAGATAGTTAATAATAATTTTGGAAATGCATATATGTAGAAAAATAATAATGGAAATGCATATATATACAAAACATAATAATGGAAATGCATATATATACAAAAAATAATATCGGCAAAGCATATAATATATTAGATAATGAATTATTATTATTATATATATATATATATGCAATTCAACTTGAAGCACTTTTATTCTAGACGACTTAAACATCACACCCTAGACTAAAAGTGTCAAAAAGTCAATGTTGACTTACTTTTCGCAAGCTTTTTTTTTAATGTGTGATATTTAAAGTTCTTATCTTTCTTCTTGTAAAATATGTGAGCATTCAAATATTGTTCATTTGCACAACATCAAAATTCAAGTATGTAAGTCTGCAAATTATGAGAATAAATTCTCACGATCCAATGATTGAGGTGATTAATTAACTATGGTTAAATAATGAACCCAATTGATTGAATTATCAACGAAATTGATTTATTCTTCTCATAAAGAAATATATCTTATTTATTTATTTATGATCTACACGTACATTTGAATGAATTTATTTATTCATTTAAGTTTAGCTCTACTCTCCAATCACCTCTTTCTAACTCCTCAATAACATTTTTTTGAATAGTCAATCTATTTACTTCTCTATTCAATCTATTTAGTCATCTATTTCCTATATAATATTCTTTGATCAATCTATTATGTCCACAAACCAATCAATCTAACCAACTTTCTAATCTATTCACTTCATTCTCTAATCAAATGAGTTAACAAATCAATTAGTAAATTATCCTTTATTAAATTTTAGGAAGAATTAATTTATTGTAAATTATATAAATGTAACAATAATAAAGCATACATATTTAATCAAAATATGTAATTATTTAATAAATGTAGAGATATGAGGAATAATTAGATTATTATTATTATTATAGTATAGAAGAATAACACGATCAAATTTGATTAAACAATTAATAATTTAATAATAGATTAAAATTACTAATTCTAAATTTAAGGATAGCTATGAATTTGAGTTTAAATTTAGAATATTGTATAAATATATAAATTAATTAAATATTAAAGATAATTTAACAATTTAAGAAGAATATTAGTGAAATCATTGGGCAACTAGTAAATTGTAGGTGTCTACAACTCTAAATTACCAATTAATTGGAAATCACATTTATTTGACTCAAACAAGGACTTGCTCTTCACATATCGCAAGTTTAACTCATTAATTCAACTAAAAGCCCAACAAATTGCATTGGAAAGTAGTCAAGCACATACTTCAAAGTATTACTTCCATTTGATTTTGGTATAGATTGTTATTATAATTGCCATAGGCAATATACTATTGCATTCAATTCTCCTAAAACTGAATTAGTTTCCACCAATGATAGATTATTATTTTTCTCTAAGTGACATATTTCTAAAGTTTTAATATTTATTGATACAATTTGTATATTATAAAAAATATTTATTTGAAATATGATTGGTTAAATTGGTTGGGTCTTATAAGACCCCTTTTTACGGAAGTTATTTCCATACCACATTTTTTAGCCACAATTTTCGGAATGCACATTATAAAAAAACCTAAACATAATGAATTAAGATGATTATTAATTTTTAAATCTTAGTTCTAATTATTTCATTTCAAAATGTAATTTAATATTAAATTATTATTTTTAAATTCTGTTGATTTATTTTTGAAATTTCATCTAGTAATATTCACTTTTCTTACATATCTTTTGTTACTATTTAATTTTGTAGTTTCAATATTAATTTTTAATTTAATTTTGTGATATTAAAATTTTTTTTTTAATATCATTATACAAAAATATTAATTATTAAAAAAAAAGTCTTAAAAAGAATAGAAAAGTTTAGAAAATTATATTATATATAAACCTTGATTAATGTAGTTTTTAATTTTCTTTTTTAATTGGTTGAAGATAACAATTATAAGAATGGAGAAATAAATAGTTTTGAATTTTAAAACTATATAATTAAATATATTATGTTTTATATTTAATGTACATATTTTATAACTATTGTTCTTTAATAGATAGTATGATTAATCTTAAATGTTTTTAATCTTAATTAGTGTAACACTAAAATTAATAATTAAATTTTTGAATTATTTGTAATAGTGAATTAAAACAGAAAATTATATGATAAATAATTTCTAAACTATTACGGCAATTACATATGGGACTTGTTTACACTAGTGGGCTATAATCTTTCTTTCATCTAGAAAGGATTAATATCGAAGAATAACATAATCGATCAAAATTTAGCAACCCATTTCAAAAGCCTACTATCATATTTTTTGACAAATACAATACACATTTCAAGAAATTCAATCCGTAAAGCTTGTCTGTGATCTGTTGAGTTATGGCGGAAGCATTCCTAACATTTTGTGTTATGTGTTTCAGCGCTCACAAGCGGCATATATCCATTTTCAATTGTGTTTTAGGCATAGCATTGCTCCTTGACTCTGATCATATTACTATTACGTGAATCTTTTCTTATACACTAAAAGTTGTTATATGTATCTTCTATTATGCACTATTTTATTAGTCTAGTATAATGTACGCATCACACATTTTATCAGAAAAGAACAAGAAAAACAATAGATTGAAAAGATTGAGACACAACAAGCACTATAGGTCGGAGTTAATTCATGATCACGTCATTCATATTCAATATTGTTTAACATTGAGGCATATCATTGGTATTATGATCAAGCCCTTCACAGAAAGCATCCTCTCATGTCATGTGGACACTTCCTTAAAGGCGTAAACGGGGCTTTCATCTTTTGGTGGGGCTTCTTAATCGTTTCACACTCACTCTTTTTCGAGGATTTTTTTCCCCTTCTGAGGTGGAGGATCGCGAGATTTTCATACCGGATGCCTTGGATTCATGTTCTACAAGAGATATTTCACGCACTAGAACCGCATTTGTCCTTATTGGCCAAGGACTCCTTTCGTCTTTTCCCTTTTTAGTTACAATTAAATGGAGCATTGGTATAAGATGAGTTATTCACTTTGAATTGTTACTCCCGCTCACTTGAACAAATATACACAGAGTCTCATATTTTCTGTCCTCGCAAATTTGAAAGCTTAGAGTTTGTCTTATGCTCATCAGAACAAGAAGGATATATACAAACTCACTTTCCTACCCACGCTAATTATCCTTCTCTTTTGGAGCTCTTAATGCAGACTATAGTCTTGGTATTTACGCACCTCTTTAAAAGTCTAGCTTATGATTTGTTTACATATCTACAGCTTTATAACTTATTTCTTTCGTTAAAAGTGTAAGTCTATCGTTTGTTTACTAGATTCTAAGATAAGGTCTATGAGGTACTCTACTACCATCAAACCGTACATTACAATGAGAACGTCCAAGTGTAATACAAGTGGAATGGTTATATAAAGAAACTAGGTGAAGAATTGGACGGTTGTAATACAAGTTGTTCAAGAGATCCAACTTTTCCAATTGGATTATGAAAATTGATTCAATTGGATAATGAAAAAACATTTGTATCATCAAAATTATGGTCAAAGTAAAAGTGAATAGAATAATAACACATAAAAGGGAATACTCTGTATAAGAAAGAGTTGGTAGAATGATCTGAACAAGAAATTGCATGGTCTGTAAGGGCAGAAAGCAGCCACTCAAAAATGAAAGAGTAACAGCCACAAGGTCTTGCTGGTCAAGAAATATTATGTCCCACTACCTCTACCAATACAAGGATTGTGAAGACTAAAACCAAGAAAGCAAGAGAGCCCGTTCATATTAAAGCATGAGATTCACAAATCTATACAAATGTTTGTCATAAAATTTGATGGTTCGATCAATTGATTTACATCAACTTTATTTCCTAAAATTACCCAGTACAGACTTGATACTCGTGAATTTAAGAGAGGATTCCTCCTATAAATGACACGGCAATTAAACCAAGTTAGAAAATTAGTGAACAAGAAAATACGAAAAACAACTGTACTAGCACTCATCAAAAAATACTATAATTTACTAGCGAAGGGAAATTTGTGAACATTATTAAACAACCTGGGTAATATAAGAAAGAAGATACATTTTAGTAAAAAACAGTAGAAAATGCTTATTTGCTATTGAATTTCAAGAATCTAGAATTACGAGAATCCTTTAAAATCAACAATTGCCTATTGTAGAAATCAGTCAACCGCACATAAGACAAATCATTCAAGATAAAGAAAAGTCATTGACAGTGTAATTGATTTACACATTATTCTTTTGTAAATGTCAAGTACAGACCTGATCTTGATTTTATTTTTTTATTTTTATTTTTTAAGATTTCAATTGTAGAGGATGCAGCAATAGAACTAAGCTATAAGTTCTTATTTAAGCACTGCCCTTTTTAGGACTCACCATATACATTTTCATATTATATTTCCAAAAGTTTATAGTAGCTGCAAATACTAATTAAACCTGCAAAATCTATGCATGGACATTTGTAAACCAAGGAAAGTAGCAATGCTTACAAGCCATATATTTTTTACAGGCAGGAAGTTCTTGTAAGCAATTTTTACATCATAGAAGTCAACCAACCACATAGAATACTGCAAATCGTTCCAAGTTCAAGAAAAGCCGTTGAGAATGATATTGATTTAAACATCAATTAAGTTTCAGTTTGCTATGATTCACAGTAATATAATAGATGGCAGCCACAAATAATAATGTGACATGCTGCATAACTATTGAAAAGAACTTAAACCAAATGAAATTCTGCCCCACAAATCATAATTGAAACATCAAGCTGACCGATGAATGGACTTCAAGTTGCTTAATTACTCTTCTGGGATGGACTTCAAGTTGTCATATATAAACTGAATAATTATGGCATCCATTGTTTCAATACATACCTCAACAAGGACTAGCCTCTTGAAATGAGACTAAGTTCCAGTATAAGATTAATTGAATACTTCATTTGAAAGCTACCATAAATAGAACTTTCACAATTCAGGACGAAATGAATATGTTTGCATCTGTTTAAGGAAAGAAGACTCTTAATACAAATGCTCTTGAAATTATAGAGTACATTTTGGACAGGGCACAGTATTCATCAAACAGCATATTGTGAACTTTGTATAAAACACCAGAACAATTGTTACTGTGAAATGAGATCTGATCCATTCACATCCCATTATAAGAGATTTTGATAATGACAGATGGAAATTAAAAAATATGAATACTTGAGATGGATGGTAGACCCAACAATAATGAAATCTTTTTAGAACACAACCACCAACTAAAGTGGTAAGATTAATATAACTATGGGATGTACAACAGCTTTGCACTCACTCAGAGCAGCACGGGTAGTTTCACAATGCAATGAAGACAGTGAAATATGCCAGTAGTCATTTAAACATTTTTTCACAAGTTTGCCTTCAGCATGTAGCATTATAAGAGATGGAACAATCTGCATATAATTGACTTCTCACTGCTGCCTTGTTGCAAAGTAAACATTATAATGTTACAAAGTCAACACTGAAATTCCAGAAAATCTGCATCAGAAAGTCAAGGATACAGTACATGATTAAACACAAGAAAACCTTACATCACATCAACTATTTCAACTCAAGATCACAGCCTTCAATAGAAGCTCCTCGAATTTCATTAATTGCATCCCATATTTACAATATTAAGTCCAGACTATCATGCTTGTCAAGTTCATTTTCAAGTATAAAAAGATTTAAACTTGTTTAAAATAAATACAAGATGCAACTGGCAAACCAATTTCCATCATTTCGACATGGGTCTATCAGACCGACTAACCATGCATTACAAAGTCTGAGTTCTACACAGAACACCACATTCCACAAATTCATTCCTTTATACACATTATTTCGTAGTCTATAGAGATTAAGGAGGGTAACTTTAGCACGATTTTAGAAAACAATATTTAAAATTATTCAAGAAAGTATATAAACTCCCATTAGATCTTAGTTGTTCAAAACAAAAATTTTGGGAGTTCTGATAGAGAAAAATATTATTCTACAGAAATTGGGGATCACATACATTTTTTCTGACCAAATAATTTGTTAAAAGACATGGAGAAAAAAGGCAGTTGGCAAATATTGACCCCACGAACTTTCCCAAAAGGAAAAAGCACAGCACTCTTCTGAAGTTTTAAGATGTAATACATCAATATAACTTTTAGAAAGCCATCATCATAATATCAGAAGACACAGCTGCTTCTGTATGAAGTACTTTGCAAAAGCTTTTGCACATATGATTACATCTAAAGTCTATTCTGATCCTCCTATTAGAAATGTGTTTTTGTCCCGAGAGCACTAAGATGTGAATTGTAACAAGTTACAATTTAACTGCTTGATAAAATATTTGTGCAAATATTCAACGTCAAAGCTTAACTTTTAGAAAGCCAACATCATAATATCAGAAGACATAGCTGTTTCTGTATGAAGAACTCTGCAGAAGTTTCACATATATCTGAAGTCTTTTCTGATCCTCCTATTAGAATTATGCATTTTTGACTCAAGAATAAAAAGATGTGAATGTGTATGTGTGAGATTAGACCACAAAGATGTGAGTATTTATGGTTATATTGCTTGAAAGAGATTTTTTTTTAGCATTGATAGTTGATTTTAATAATCTCTCTTGGTTGCAGAAAGCAATAAGATGAGGATTATAGCTCCAGAGGGAGATGTTGAACTTAAAGGAAGATTTTAGCTTCAGAGGGAGGCTTTATAATTAAGAGGGAGTGTTTATGGAATCCCCTTTACTCTCATATATGCTTCTGATGCTTATGGTATTTGTAAAATTTGAGACTTAAATGGAACTAAGTCTTGTTTTTATACCTATTTCTATTCTTGTGTGAATAAATAAGATTGTAAGATCAGCTACGATAACTCTTTCACTATGCAATAGTGAACATCATGTTGAGAGAGTCCATGATGTCATCACGTTGAGAGATTCTATGATGGGAGTTGTATGTCATGTTGAGAGATTCCATGACAGTTCACGTTGAGAGAGTCCGTGAATAAAGGCTTCGCTGTGAGTCTTACAAATCTTTTCATGTTGAGTGATTCCATGAATATAATTAATTGTTACAAGTTTGTCATGTTGAGAGATTCCATGAATGTGATTAAATGTTACAAGGTTTCATGTTGAGCGATTCCATGAATGTGATTGATTGTTATTTGTAAATCTTATAAGATATATGGGATAAGATTTCATCATTAACATTTTGGTTGCAGTCTTGTGTGATTGTTCAGCTAAAGATATCTCTCTCACTAAAAGAGGGAGTGTTGAAGATAGTAGCTGCGATAGAAATCTTTATCTCTGGAAATATGAATGTTATTACCGTTATTGTTATGTTCAGCTAAAAAAGACACTTATATTTAAATTGTAATATTGAATGTAATGACATGTGTCATTCACATGCATTGAAGCATGAATATTCAAAAAGTTATTATTAATTATAGGAGTTATAGGAATCTCAAGCGACCTTTCGATTATCATGTGAAGAGTCTCTCCTATTGCTATATATTTGCATCATGCAAAGGATATTGTACACTTGAACTTTTATTATCAATAAAGATATATATTGTTGTGTGGCTGGGTTTTTCCCTTCATTCTCGAAGGGTTTTCCCAAAATATTTCTGGTGTTCTTTGTTTCACTTTTTTTTTTCTATTTTCTATTTTCTGGTGTTATTATCTTTGATTTCTGGGCTTTAGTTTCAACATGGTATCAGAGCCTAGTTTTGATAACAGTGCAATGAAAGAAAATTATGTATTGGTTATTCTCTCTAGTTCTGTCTTTTGCATACATGTAATATTGCATGTATGTAATGTATTATGATAAGGGTTTAATCCCTTTTGAGCGTTTTGATTATCAGATTGTGATTGTTATTTTAGTATGCATTTTTTATCTGTATGTCGGATAATTTTAATCTGATTCTGGATGTCTTTAGGTGGATTTGTTATTCATATTGTAATGTCTCCATTTTGGATGTTTTGAGTGGGATTTAGTGCATGAATTTCATCTTGTAATGCGTTGATTGAGTGCAATCTTTTGGATTTGTTGATCTCTTTTGAAAACCACCGGTTGCTATGTGATGAGAAGGAGAATCAAACCCATTAACATATTTGGAATAAATTTTTGTGTTGTTTGTTCAGAAGGGAGCAAAGGTTTTTGCTAAAGCCCCCTCTGTATTAAAGATTGAGGGTTTCTTGTCGAGAGAGTTTTATTTATTTTTATTTTGGGTCAGAAAGAAGCAAGGTTTTTGCTTAAACCCCATCTGGGTCGGAGATCGAGGGCTGATTTTGCAATCGGCAGGTGTGCAACGCAAATCTGTGCGGTGCAGAGGTTTGTGAGAGATTCGTGGTTTGCTTTTTGATATTTCTGCAGTCGGCGTTGAAGATTGAGATTTTCAACGAACCAATATGGCGGCTCCTACACAAGAAACTAAGTGCATCCTTTCTGCCGGAGACACTAGAAAATGGGTCGTGTGATCAGAGCGCAAAGGAAGGGAGCAGGTTCTGTCTTCAAGTCTCACACATCATAGGAAAGGACCTGCGCGCTTTTGTAGTTTGGACTATGGCGAACGAAATGGGTGTCTGAAGGGCATCGTTACTGAAAGTCGTTCATGACCCGAGTCATGGCGCTCCCCTCTGCCGCGTCAACTTTAGGCATCCCTTCCACTATAGGTAGCAGAAGGAGCTATTCATAGCTGTCGAAAGCATGTATACAGGCCAGTTTATCTCTTGTGGTAAGAAGGCCAATCTAACAGTGGGAGTGTTTAAGACTCGGAGGGAGCTTATGATTTTAAAGGTAAGTTTTTTAGTGTTATCTTTATAATGACTTTAATATTATTGTGATGTTAATATTTATTTTAATGCTATGAGATTTATAGGCATTAATCTAAATCTCTTTGTGTATGTGTGAGATTAGACCACAAAGATGTGAGTATTTATGGTTATATTGCTTGAAAGAGATTATTTTTAGCATTGACAGTTGATTTTAATAATCTCTCTTGGTTGCAGAAAGCAATAAGATGAGGATTATAGCTCCAAAGGGAGATGTTGAACTTTAAAGGAAGATTTTAGCTTCAGAGGGAGGCTTTATAATTAAGAGGGAGTGTTTATGGAATCCCCTTTACTCTCATATATGCTTCTGATGCTTATGGTATTTGTAAAATTTGAGACTTAAATGGAACTAAGTCTTGTTTTTATACCTATTTCTATTCTTGTGTGAATAAATAAGATTGTAAGATCAGCTACGATAACTCTTTCACTATGCAATAGTGAACATCATGTTGAGAGAATCCATGATGTCATCACATTGAGAGATTCCATGATGGGAGTTGTATGTCATGTTGAGAGATTGCATGACAGTTCACGTTGGGAGAGTCCGTGAATAAAGGCTTCGCTGTGAGATTTACAAATCTTTTCATGTTGAGTGATTCCATGAATATAATTAATTGTTACAAGTTTTTCATGTTGAGAGATTCCATGAATGTGATTAAATGTTACAAGGTTTCATGTTGAGCGATTTTATGAATGTGATTGATTGTTATTCATGAATCTTATAGGATATATGGGATAAGATTTCATCATTAACATTTTGGTTGCAGTCTTGTGTGATTGTTCAGCTAAAGATCTCTCTCTCACTAAGAGGGAGTGTTGAAGATAGTAGCTGCGATAGAGATCTTTATCTCTAGAAATATGAATGTTATTACCGTTATTGTTACGTTCAGCTGAAAAGGTCACTTATATTTAAATTGAAATATTGAATGTAATGACATGTGTCTTTCACATGCATTGAGGCATGAATATTCAAAGAGTTATTATTAATTATAGGAGTTATAGGAATCTCAAGAGACCTTTCGGTTATCATGTGAAGAGTCTCTCCTATTGCTATATATTTGCATCATGCAAAGGATATTGTACACTTGAACTTTTATTATCAATAAAGATATATTTTGTTGTGTGGCTGGGTTTTTCCCTTCATTCTCTAAAGATTTTCCCAAGATATTTCTGATGTTCTTTGTTTCACTTTTCTTTTTCTATTTGCTGGTTATTATCTTTGATTTCTGGGCTATAGTTTCAACACCCACGATATTTGCTTTGACAAAAAGAATTTATTTTTTGTAAGTGATTTTATTTTCAAAACCCAAAATTGTCCCAAGGTGCAGTGACAGCAAACCATCTAGGGATGGATGGGGGATGTTTCAGCATCCCCTAGTTGTTTTGGGCACAGCTAAACGACCCCAAATGGCTAAGGGCATTTCCTAGAATTTCTAGTGATTTTTGGCAATTGGGCAAGGCTGGGGGACAATTTCTCCCCAAAACTAGGAGGGGACGTGGATGCGTCCCTGTGTATCCTTGAACTCCAATGGTTATAGTTAACAAGGACAACTCATGGGGAATGTGTCCAGATTACAAGCTCAACAAGATCACTCTTAAAGATGAGTTTTCTACTCCTATGGATGGATTATTTGATGAATTGAAGACTTACTTTTCTTTTGTAAATTAGTATTAAATTTAGGTTATTGTCCAATTCAACTAAAGGAAGAGGATGTACATAAAACTACTTTTAAATCACATGAAGCTAATATGAATTCTTAGGTCTGTCATTTGGTAACAATATTTCTCAATCAACTTTTCAAATTTACATGAATTCGGCATTTTATATAATCCAAAAATTGGTGTTGGTATTCTTTCATGACATCATCAGGTATAGTAAAACATTCAATGATGAAGAATTCATACAAAATCTTCTAGAGTTACTATGCACAAAGGGAAATGTTTTTCTAAAGGGATTGACAATGTTATGATTCTAACATTCCATATTCCTTAGTGTGATAACGATAAGCAATTGTATTTATGAATATAGATGGCTCTTATTCTAAGTACTTATCTAAGCAGTAAGCACACAACCAACAACCATTGACGTTGAAGAGTAGTTTTTACACCAAATGTTGCAAAAGAGGACAAGAAGAATGTCATCGTACGAGACGCGCTACAAAGGTTTTAGTCATGCAAACAAAGTGCACACTCAACCTTACTCCTTTGGTTTCAACATAGACAAGCTATATGTAACTCATCAATGCATATTCGGGCATGGCATTTCACCCGTGCAACCTTGTGATGTAGAAATATCACAAATTTATGGCATCTATCTTGGCAAATCATACTTGTGTTATCAAGATGCTAACCATGAAGCTAGACATGGTATTGGTCCATAAACATCGACAATCATCTTTATCACCTAAGTAAGTCCCCTTCAAATAACATTTCATTAGTAGCTACAAAGCAATGCATAAATCTTCTCTACCATGGATAAAAGTTTGTTATTCATGATCAACCCAGAGTTAGTGCAAACACTACAAATTAATGTACTCTTGCAGCTCGATACATTGAATCCATTGCTGACAATTAACTAAGCTCAAAGCAATTAGCGTTGAATCCATTTCATTAGTTAAGTTCAAACTAGTTAATAACATCAGGCTTTGTACTAAAGTCTTCTGTTCAACCTTGTCATAACTAGCATGCAAATTAGCAATTTAGTTCTTAGAATCATATGAAATCCTATTTTCTTGTTCATTTGAAGTCTTGTTTGGCCTAGATTTTTGGTATCTATTTTAGTTAGTAGGAAGCTGTTGTGCTTGTGCATTTACACTAGTTTATTTCATTCTTAATATTTTAAAATATTTCTTGTGAGGTAAGAGCTGTCATCAGTCGTGTGCTTGTACCCAAGGCCAAAAAAACAAGGGGATAGTAATTGCCATTTACACAAACCCACCCAAAAAGAATGTGTAGTGTGTATAACTGTATATTTTGTTTATAGCTTATTGTCTCAGGAAGTTTTACATCTCAGTGAGTTGAATTCACCTTATAATTTGAAACTCAAAAGAAACATATTAAAATGTTATCTCAAAAGAGACAAATTAAAATGCAAACATGTTCATGGTTTCCCACAAGTGACAATGATGAGACCAAAGCACTTAACATTGGCAAAATCTTCTTCCAACGTGCTAGCATAAATTTTGTGCTTCCTCCTTTATTTGTATCCGAAAGGCATCCCAACTTTGTTAGTCATGTCACACTTACTAGGAGATAATCAATTCCATCCTCAAACTAATGGATAGAGAAAAATGTTAAATTCAATAGTTGTATTAATGCTGTAATATTAATGCCCATCCTCCCACTTGGTATGATAACCTAGCATACACTTGACATGCTTACAACATGAATACTCACAATTTTATAGGGAAAAGTCTAAACATGTTACTAGTATGAATTTTTAGCACCTCTTGGCATTACCTTCGGACCTAAAGTTCCTGAAGCTAGTGTAAAGGGCAAAGAAGAGGGCAAAGAACAGAAACCCCTCCAACATATTTGAAAAATGTGTCACCAAGCTCAATAGAATTTAACACACGAGCAAAACATCTGGAAGATATGTCATAATATAAATCAAGTGCCAAACAATTTTAGATTGGCAGCAATGTTTGGTCACACCACTAGAAAGAGTAATTCTAAGGTCTTCACACAAGTTCAAAACATTGCAATGCGGTTCATGTACCATACTTACTCCAGATGAGAAAGCATTCATCCTAGATGTCTTGTATTAAGTGTTAAACTTCTCAAAACAAGTACGCCAAACCTCCTCAAGCTTTTGCAATCCAGCATCCAACAGAGTTGGACCTTGAACTCGAGTCCAACAAAGAATGACGAGCTCACTGAAATTACATCAACTTGAACTCACTACAGCATTCATGGATTGTTCTAAGTTTTAAATAAGGGGTAGTGTGCTGATTAGAAAACAGGTATATATTTTAGTAATCCCCAAATTCAGTTTCCATAACAGGATATTCACACAAGGGGGATCGTTGATATTCAAGAGCTCCCAAAAATGAAGAGTAAACTTGACACCTTACGATGACTGTGCCATCAAAACATTAAGCTCGAAACATCACAACCAACACTTTATCTTCCTACACAGCAATGGCCAAGGAAGCACAAAACAATTGGAAATCAAACAGGATTTTGTAACTATCCATCCCTGTAACTGATTGAAATACATTCTATTGATCTCTTGACATACGAACAAGTAGTTGTGTGTTGACTACTCGAAAAATTCATCCTCTATGCACACTCTCAACGCCCTCATGGAATCTGCCCCCAGAACTGTGTCTTGAAATCAACGGTGTAGTCATATATCATATCTTGCTACCACAGAAAAAAGAGTTTTGTTCTGCTATCCAGTGTCTCTATTACATGTGAGATGGCACTCCTACATTTGTTCAGTAAATTTCACTATATGATTAACATAAATACAGATTAGATAAGTGGGTCTGTGCCTCTTAATTAGTTTGTGATTAACATCCATGCAATTCTCGTCATTAACAAGCATCAAATAGTGTTTTCAATTTAGCCAATGAATTCTTGAGTACTCATTTTCTCTACCAAGGACATCACGGAATGTTTTGGCTCCAATCGTCGCATCTTTAGAGGCCAATTGTCATCTTCTTTCTGCCAGACAAACAATCAGCTCTGTACTATCTGTGTCCTTCTGAATAGCTGAGCATGCAAGAGAAGCTTGTCTGACATAACTTGTGTTAGTTAGTTGAATGGATAATTGATGTATTTCAAATTCTGAAACTAGAATTCGGCTAAATTAAATGCCAGGTATGATCTTTTCACCGGAAGCAGGCTGAATTTAGTACTTGTCTAGTTCTTTCTTGACTGCTAATTCTTATCAAAATTCAAATACCCTGAGATAGACTGATCTTAAGCTGCTATATCTAGTCTGCCAACCTATATATGCCTAGTGTCTGAACTCTTGAAAGATCCCAAAAGGATCCTTTCACTGAACTTCTGTAAATTTTAATTAAAATAATAGATTTTATTGTGCTTTTCTTGTGGTCTTAGAGAATTAGACAGGAGTTGCAGAAAGATTATTTCTTCTTCTTCTTTTTTTGTATTTTCCAGATATAAGTAAAACAATAATTAACAACAGCAGCAAATAATATAATATTAAGTCAACCAGAAAAGCTACAAATCATACTAGGCAAGATATGTAATCAGTATGCCAGCAAAGGTGTTTACAAACAAAGAATGAAGATGTCAGCTGTAAGAATGGACCAGCCACACACCAAAAGGGTAGAGATGGCAGATGTAAGCCAACCAACAAATCACGCACCCGCTGAAAGGCAGCCGTATGGCTGCTATAGTAACGCCAAGGTAGCAAGAAGATCTCAACATGCCAAACAAGACCCTCAACGTGCAATGCACAAGCACCCCCAAATGCTGAACTTAACAATCTTTGTCAACCACTGAAACAATATTGTAGAATGTTGCTGAAACCATCTATTGGGGTTTCCGTCCTAATAGCCAGGCTCTAGGGTTTGCATCCCAGTCCTCTAGAATCACTCCTCAAAACAAAATCGCAAATACCAAGGATGAAGATGTAAAAGTTAATGAAAGAATGAGCCAACATCTCCTTTTATCTCCCTCTCAAAGCCAATCGAACCCTAAAGGGAGAATATGCCTTTCCCTTTATTATAAAATGGCATCTTCTCAATTATAAAGACCTTTATGTATAAAAAAAATAGCCCTTCCTCAAATAACATAACTCTAGGTGCCCGAAGGCCTCCATTGATGAAAATAAGTTATAATAATTCAAGATGTTTCCAACGAGCTATAACACATAGGCCTGCCTGACCAAATGAAGCCAAAATCGCCTTATTACCCCAATTAGCTATATAAACAACTTTATTTTAATTTATTTAAACGTAAACTTAGGAAATATTAAAAATATTTCATTTTATTCAATTGGAAAGCCAAACCAACCAAATAATCAGTGAACGGGTCCTGTCACCTACCTGTGACTAATGTCGGGCAATGTGAGCCAACTGGCAATCCCATCCCTAAAAACTAGGGATGCTCCTAGAAACTAGTGAATATACCCTGTAACCCTGAAACTGAAACTGTATACTAGTCCCAAGTAGCCTCAAATCTGATCACTGCCACAACCTCCTAAATTTTAGGAAAATCCCTAAAATTAAGAAACTACCTCAACTGGCTCTCAAACTGACTATAGAACCAACTCTGGTCACTGAGTATCTAGTATAAGTCTCTATCCACCACTGCTATCCTACGAGACTCCAATAATAGGCCAACTCTCATGACTCTGCTAGTCAAACTAGAGAGGGGACATGACAGTCCTCTCCTCTCGAAGATCCTTGCCCACAAGCAACTGCAACGCTAGATGTTGCAAAATGGACTCACCCTCCCAGGTGGCGTCCTCTATGGGCAGACCTCTCCAACTCACCAAGTATTCCAAGTCACCCTACTCCTCAATTGTGTAAAGATTCTGCAACTTCTTTAAATCAGACTTTTATTTGCTTCCGTGAATGCTGATAATGGTCTTCTAAGTTCTGAATATTGATGAAGTTTATACTTATAATCTTGATCTGAGAATTATATATATATGCAAGTAGAACAGTATGATAATTTTCCTGAGGAAATAGCCTTAGAGTGAAATGTTGAAGAACACTTAATATCTTTGATTCTAATACAAGAAGGAATAGTTGATTTTTGATCTGATATTAGAGAATATCTCAGCATTATTGATTACTGAATAATGATGCTTGCAGGAGCAGATTGAATATGTTTGTGTGTCCTTCAAATCTGCATCATTATCCCTCTAAATATCTAGACAAGGAGACATGACCCTTAAAGACCATGTGCCTTCCCTTAATCGATTTGTATGTCTCTTCCTAAAGCCAGTGATATACAAACTAATCTAGTGTTAATTAGTGACTAACACATTGTGTTAGTTTACTTATTTAAAATCACAATTATTCAGTAAAGTCGCCAACTAGATGGAAGAGAAGGGAACACATACAAAAGGCCATTCATGGATACTTAGGACTGAGAAGAATACGAGCCGTCTGCACTTTCAGACCTGGTGATTATCAGGTTATTAAATTTAACACTCCCTCTTAACTTGATAATCACACAAAGAGAGATATCATATCTAGCAACATCTATATAGATGAATAAGCAAGAATCAATACACTATATCTATCTGAATCTTCTTAGTATGTGATATCATTAGGAGCACATAACACAATGTCATATCACTAAATCTGTGATATGACAAATCACTGCTACTAGTGATAAGTTATAGGATAAATCTAAAACGTAATTCAATCTCTTCATTTATCTCAGTTGTGATTCATAGAAACTAGTATTTCTAAATCACAACAAGATCCTGAGTTTAAGATCTACCAGAGTACCGGATAAACCCGAAGAATACTAAGATTCTTCCTTATCCAATTTGTGACCCATGAACATAGCAATGTCAACATCACAATACGATCTAAAACTCATCTAGTCTTATAGTAAAACTCTATTGTTTAGTACATTATCTAAGAGATCGTCATCTCTCATAATGCCTTTTATACAAGTGATCATTATTTTAGAGATCGTCACCTCTTTTAAATAATGAACACAAATGGTGAAGCCCATAACAGTCAATAGCCTGACAAAATAAAATTATTTTATTAATAATCAAAAGATTACAAATTGATTACAACTCAACCATACTGAGTCTCCTCTTGAAATGTTTTATCTTCACTCTAGATAGTGGTTTGGTGAGCATGTATGTTGTCTAATCTACAGTGCAAATGTATTCCAATTTAACAAAATTCTTGTCTACCTTATCTCTTACATAATGGTAAGGAATCTCAATATGCTTGGACCTGTCATGGAAAACTGGATTCACTGAGAGTTTGATGGAACTCTGATTATCACAATGAATAATCGTAGGATTCATGGCTTGCCCAAATAATCCCACAAGTAACTTCCTCAGCTAGACTACTTCTCGAGAGGCCATCGTTGCTACAAGGTATTCGGCTTCTATGGAGCTCTGAGCTACTAAAGATTGTTTTTTGCATATCCAAGATATCATCGCTGATCCTAAACTGAAATAGCATCCTGAAGTACTTTTCCTATCTTTAACATTTCCACCCCAATCTAAATCAATAAATCCATGTAAGTCTAAAGCAACTTTCTCGTATTTGAGTCCAAGATTAAGAGTGCCTTGTAAGTATCTCATAATGTGTTTAACCACGACTAGGTGAATCTCCTTCGGTTTCACACATAAATTGACTTAAGGCATTAACCGCATAGCAAATATCTGGTCTTGTATTTACTAAGTACATAAGGGACCCAATCATCTGTCTGTATAGAGTAGAATCTATGGAAGGTGATTCTGCTACTGCTTCCTTAAGTTTATGTAGATTAGTCTCCATTGGAGAAGACATAGGTTTGCACTTCCACATTCCAAATCTCTTTAAAATGTCTAATGTATACTTCCCTTGATTTAGTATGATACTGTTAGAATTCTGTCGTACTTCTAGTCCTAGGAAGTAATGAAGGAGAAACAAATCTTTCGTCTCAAATTCTCTAGTTAGATCTTTCTTGCACTGATCTATGAGATGATCATCACCTATTAGTAGTAAATCATCAACATACAGTATCAGAATTACCATATCATTTTTATCTCTTTTATAATATAAATTGGGATCGGCTTCATTCTTGGAGAATCCTAAGCCGGTGAGATACTTATCAATTCTTTCATACCAGGCCCTGGGAGCCTGTTTAAGCCCATAGAGAGCTTTCTTGAGCCTACAAAAAAAGCATTAGGGTCATGAGTTTCAAATGCTTTAGGTTGCTCCAGATATACTTCCTCTGAAATTTTTCCATTTAGGAATGTTTTTACGTCCATCTGATGTACCTTCCATCCCTTTGATGTGGCAATTGCTAAGACTGCTCTTACGGAGGTTTCTTCATAATCAATTCCTTCTTTCTGAGAAAATCCTCTGGCTACAAATCTGGCTTTATACTTCTCAATACTACCGTCAGCAATATGCTTTATTTTAAATATCCACTTCAAAGAAACAACAGATTTTCCTTTAGGCCTTGGAACAATTTCCCAAACATCATTTTTCATAATAGACTGGTATTCTTCTGTCATGGTTTCTTTCCAAGCTGTACGTTTAATAGCATCAAAAGGATTGGTAAGTTCTATTTTGGATAAATCACTCATGTTTGTTGTATAACTAGAGAATCTTTTAGGTCTTTTGCTTTCTCTGACTGTTTCGGAAGGTGCAGCAAAGTCTTGAGCTGCTTCAATTGTTTTAATGGCCCAAAGTGATCTTTTCTTTGAATTTTCTTCAAGATTCATATTTTGAATTTCATCTTCTATTTCTTCTAAGTTCTCCCTCTAGGACCCAAATTCACTATTTCTTTCAGAACTAGGTAAAGGAGAAGGTTCATCAGAACTTATGGCTCTTTTGAATGCAAGATCTTCTTCAAAGATTACATCCTTACTAAGTTCAATATTTTTCTATCCAAGTATGAAAATCCTATATGCCTTAGATGTTTCACTCTACCCTACAAAAATACCTTTCCTCCCAAAGGGTTCTAACTTGGTTCTCTTTTCTTTTGGAACATGGATATATACAGGACACCCAAAAATTCTAAGATGACTTATATTGGATTTTACTTTAGTAAATACTTTTTTAGGGGTTCTATCTTTAAGATAGGAGTTAGGGCTTCTGTTTTGAATATATACAGCAATACAAGAGGCTTCTGCCAAAGATAGTATTCTAGATTTTGGTCAAAAATCATATCTCTAGCAGCTTCTATAATTGTATTATTCTTTCTTTGTGCTACCCTATTTTGTTTTGGATTATAAGGAACAGTGTACTCCCTATTAATCCCTGATTCTTTACAAAACCTTTTAAACAAATTTGAGGCATATTCTCCTCCGTTATCAGTTCTAAGGGTTTTAATTATATGCCATGAAAAGTTTTCAGTTAATGTTTTGAATTCTTTAAACCTTTGTAAGATTTCTTCTGATTCCTTGCATTTTAAAAAGTAAATCCATGTTTTCCTAGAGAAGTCATCTATGAACAAGACATAATACCAGAATCCTTCAAGAGAAGGAACAAACATAGGTCCACATAAATCTGAATGAATTAATTCTAGTACATTATTTGTTTTCTTAGTACTACCATGAAAGGAACTTCTGGTGTTCTTACCTAGAGCACACCCTTTGCAAATACTTGGGTGGTCTTTATTTAGTATAGGTAATCCGGTAACCATCTCCATAGTTGATAAAGTTTTGAAATTTAGATGCCCTAATCTTTTGTGCCATTTTTCATTTATATCTGCAGCTTCATGAACTAAGGCTTGAATAGATCGACTAGATTTGGTATTAAATTCATACAAATATCCTTTTCTTTGACCAATTAACTTTGCTTTCTTGATGAAGGAGTTCTTAGCCCAAGTTAATACTTTGCCATCCACGAATGCAACATTGTGCCCATCATCTTCAAGTGTTGTAATTGAGATTAGGTTTCTTTTAATTCCTAGTACATAGAGTACACCTTTAAGAAGAAGAGTATTTCCTGATTTTAGTTTCGAAGCACAATTTCCAATTCCTTCAACAGAGTGTGCTGAGTTATCACCAATGGTAACTTCACCGTTAACCTTCTCTGATAAAGAATCTAGAGATTCTCTGTATCCTGTTATATGTCTAGAAGATCCACTATCAATTACATATGCTTTATTTGAAATTTCATTTGATAGAGAGGAATACAAAACACGATTCTCAAGATCATAAGTATCTTCTTCTCTAATAACATTTGTACAATTTGCTTGTCGTTTGGAATTTTTAGGACAATTAGATCTATAATGTCCAAATCTTTCACATTTGAAACACTTTATTTTAGATAGATCTTTCTTGGGTTTTCCATTCTTTTGATTTCCTTTTTTCTTCTTGAAATGCTTCTTCTTGCCCTTATAGGAGTTTGTATTAAGAACGTGAAGTTCGTCATCTTCTGCTTTTGGTTTCCCTCTTTTCTTTAGTTTTCTAGATTCCTCTTGAAGATAATCGTTTTTGAGTCTGTTAAAGTCCGGAAGATTATCTCTGGCACTTATTCCTTGTGCAAATGTCTCCCATGAATCTGGCAATCCATCTATAGCAATAAGCATTAATTATGTGTCACTAATGGTGGTTCCTATGCTTGATAGTTCATCTCTAATGCCAGAAACTATTAGGTAGTAAGAATTTATCGATTCTCCTTTCTTTATCTGAATGTGATTCAATTGCCTTTTTAGTGCGAGAACCCTAGTTGCATTGTTTACTTCATATGCATTTCATAATTCATTCATCATATCAAAAAGGCAGTTTGATGTTTTATAAGCATAGGTACGATATCATTTTTCACTCCATCTAAGATGATTTGAATAGCTTTTCTATTTCCTCTACTCCAAATAGATTTGTGAGGTTCAACCGGAGGTTGTTTGGATGCTCCATCAACAAATTGTTTTACATCATTCTCTTCAAGAATCATCATGATTCTGAATTTCCAGGCATCGAAGTGCTCTTTCCCATCAAACCTGTCCTCAAATCTAATTGTGTATGCCATTGAAAATAGAAGATAGTTGCGAGATATATATAGTCTGATAATTGAATTTTGCAGAGCCTAGAGTCGACAACCTGGCTCTGATACCATGTAAAGATTCTGCAACTTCTTTAAATCAGACTTTTATTTGCTTCCTTGAATGTTGATAATCGTCTTCTAAGTTCTGAATATTGATGAAGTTTATACTTATAATCCTGATCTGAGAATTATATATATCTGCAAGTAGAATAGTATGATAATTTCTTGAGGAAATAGCCTTAGAGTGAAATGTTAAAGAACCCTTAATATCTTTGATTCTGATACAAGAAGGAATAGTCGATTTTTTATCTGATAGTAGAGAATATCTCAGCACTATCGATTACTGAATAATGATGCTTGGAGGAGCAAACTGAATATGTTTGTGTGTCCTTCAAATCTGCATCATTATCCCTCTAAGTATCTAGACAAGGAGACATGACCCTTAAAGACCATGTCCCTTCCTTTAATTGGTTTGTATGTCTCTTCCTAAAGCCGACGATATACAAACTAATCTAGTGTTAATTAGTGACTAACACATTGTGTTAGTTTACTTATTTAAAATCACAATTATTCAGTAAAGTCGCCGCCTAGATGGAAGAGGAGGGAACACATACAAAAGGCCATTCGTGGATACTTAGGACTGAGAAGAATATGTGCGGTCTGCAATTTTAGGCCTGGTGATTATCAGGTTATTAAATTTAACAAATTGTCTCTCCTTGACCTCCTGAATCTCCTCAGGGACCAAAGTCAATTTACCCTCTTCATCCAAAGGAGGTAAATTGTGTGATGTTGTAATATGTTGCCCCAGTGCCTTCTTCAAGCATGACACGTGGAACACATTATGAACCCTACTATCTGGTGGTAACTTGATCTCATAGGCCACCTCTCCAACTCGCCTAAGTACTCTGTAAGGTCCATAAAAACGAGGCTTGAGCTTTTCACTTCCTCTTTTAAGAGTGCTCTGTCTATAAGGCTATAGATGAAGGAAAATCATGTCACCCACCTCAAATGCTCTCTCCATCTTGTGCCAATCAGCGTACATCTTCTGCTGATTATGAGCATGCTGCAAGTTCTCCCTGAGAGATCTCATGATATCTTAGTGCTCCTGTAACCAATCCTGTGCCAAGGGAACTCTGTTGTCGCTGAGAGCCATATCAACAAAAGATAATGCCTCATAGTCATAAAGAGCTCTAAAGGGAGTCATGTTTATGGACATGTGGTGCGTAGTATTATAACAATATTCACCCAAATACAGCCAACGCACCCATGCCTTCTACTGCCCTGACACATAGTTGTGCAAATACTCCCCCACCCACTTATTAACTACCTCAATCTATCCATCCGTCTAAGGGATGGTAGCTAGTGTTGGGGGTCAACTTTGTGCATGCTAGCCTGAAAAGTTCTTGCCAGAAGGAACTTGTGAACCTTCTGTCCCTATCACTCACTATGGTCTTGGAGAGACCATGGAGTATAAATATCTCTCTGAAAAACAACTCAGCTATCTGTGAAGCTGTGAAGTCCGCTGCAATAGGAAAGAAGTGGGTATACTTAGTCAACCTGTCCACCACAACATAAATACAGTCCTTCTCTTGAACTCAAGGAAGACCTGTAATGAAGTCCATAGATATCCCTGTCCATTTCTGCTCCAGTATAGGTAGAGGTTGCAACAATCCAATTGGAAAAGTATGCTCTAACTTGTTCTACTGACAAAGACATCATCCTTGAGACCCTTCCAAGAGAATCTCTCCCGTATCGCCCTATAGGTCTTACCATAACCCGGATGTCCTATTGTAGGAGTATCATTGCAAGCATGCAAAACGTGCCCCTTCAACTATGATTCAGGAACAAAATAGACCCTGCCCTTGTAGTAGATGACATCATCCACTACACTATATTTGTCATCCTGTGTCAACCCATTCATGATCTCACAAGCATGTTGATTCTTGGAATACTCAACTAAAAGCTGAGCCTTCCAATCTGCTGAAATATTGCTCAATGAACATAGGGCAGCAAGGGACGGCTTCCTGGAAAGTGCATCAGCAATAGTATTGTTCTTCCCCTTGATGAACTCTATGTCAAAATCATACGCCTGCACCTTGCTAACTTACTTCTGTTGCCTATCATTAAGCTCTATCTGATCAAGGAAATATTTCAGACTATTATGGTCTGTCTTCGCCACAAATTTGTTGCCAACAAGATACTATCTGACTTTGGCTAATGCATGCATAATAGCCAACATTTCCTTGTCATATGTGGAATACAACCTCTCATCATCCCCAAGCTTCCTACTCTTGTAGGCAATGGGGTGTCTATTCTGCATCAACACCACCCCTATGCCTTTACCTGAAGCATCACACTCAAGTACAAATGGCTGTGAGAAATCAGGGAGTGTCAAGACTGGACAAGTGCTCATAACCTCCTTGAGTCTCTCAAAGACTCCCTGTGCAGGCTTTGTCCATCGAAAGGCTCCCTTCTTCGTGAGATCTATTAAAGGTGTTGCTAACTAAGAGAATCCCCTTAGAAACCCCCTATAATAGGCACATAAACCAAGGAACCCATGCTACTCAGTAATGTTCTTGGGGGAGGGCCAATCGTGAATCGCCTGAATCTTCTCCTCATGCACTTTCACTCCCTCTGCACTAATCACGTAACCCAAGTATAAAACCTCTCTAAGTCCAAATTCACATTTGGACAACTTAGCAAATAGAGACTAACTCTCCATGATGCTAAGCGCCTCCTCAATGTGTCTGAGATGATCCTCCCATGTCTAGCTGTAAATCAATGTCATCAAAAAATACCAAAACCGATTTCCTCAACTTCTTGTTGAAGATGTGGTTCATACAGGATTGGAAGGTGGCAGGTGCATAAGTGAGACCAAAAGGCATCACCAGAAACTCAAAGTGCCCATAGTGACAATGGAAAGCAGTCCTATGCACGTCCTCATCCCGCACACGAATCTGATGATAGCCTAAATGGAGATCAATCTTCGAGAAGTAGATAACTCCATGTAGCTCACCTAACAACTCATCAATGCGTAGAATGGGGTATCTATTCTTGATTGTCTTTTTGTTCAAGGCTTTGTAATCAAAACACATCCACAAAGTTTCATCCTTCTTAACAAGCACCAAAAAAGAAGCAAACGGGCTAGAGCTAGGGAGAATGAATCCCATATCTAGTAACTCATGGATGGTCCTCTCAATCTCACCCTTGTATGCTCTAGGATGACAATATGGGGTAGTAATCACGGGCTTAGCCCCATCCTCCATCTCTATCCCATGCTTGAAACCTCTATTAGGAGGTACAAAAGAAGGTATGTCACCAAAGACATGACCATGTCGATCCATCACTGACTGTATGTCTACATGAAAGTCCCTACCATCCTAAGATGTAGGTATTTTGGACTTCACAAAACGTGTAGCCCAAAGTATGTCATCATGACAAATGATAGTCTTCATCCTGTGGGAAGTTACCTCCTTAGGACCACCATTTGAAGCCACCCTCGAGAGAGTAGTCTTCCTTCCAAAAAGAAACTCAATTTGCATGCGGTGGTGGTCAATGATGTATCACCCAATACCCTGTAACCACTACATGCCCAAAACTACATCATAATCCTCCAGCAATAAGGCACAAAAATCATCTATCAAAGTATAGTCCCCCATCTGGATGCTAAGCTGAGGAATCCTCCGAGTACAGCTCAATTCGACACCATTTGCAACCTTCACTCCAAAACCAACAAACTCCTCGAACTGAAACCCATGCTTAACAACTAGCTTCTGGTCAATAAAGTTGTGTGTGGCACCTGTGTCTACTAAGCTCATAACCTAATGGCCTCTCAATGTACCTTTCAAATGAAAGACATGAAATCTGGGATAACTAGAGAGAGTAGCCATAGTCACTTTAGCTGATGCCAAAGGCTCCAAAATGTCTAGCTCTAACTGTGGGTGTTCCTGCTCAACCTCCTCCGGACTATCCTCGGTATCAGTATCAAGTATCTCCTCATCGCCTATCTCAGATGTCACCTCTATCAAATGAACCTAGCCTTTACCAAGGCAACGATGTTCAGGCTCCTTACAGGATATTGATTAATTTAGCACATTGATAGGTGGTCATATTCTCCTTATCAAACCCCTTGTTAATTTATGTTAATGGAGATAAAGAAAAAAATTGTTATAATATTTCATTCACCAACATATGAAAAGTCTATATATAGTTTCAATTTTTTCACTAAAGAATAAGTGTAGTCCAATGAAAAGTCTTCTTCCTCCTCAGCTCATTCCTTGTCTCCTGATCCATCCTGGGTGGGCTAAAAGGTGGTCCCCCTCTGCCCTGGGAAGTGTTGGCCTTCTGGTGAGGCCGAGAATCCCTAAAAGGTTTCTTATTTGCCTGATAAGGAATAGGAGGGGTGTCCAATCTAAATGTAACACCAATGGGCTCCTTGAGGGTGGTTGGCCTGAATGCTCATACTAGTCCCTTTAGCCTGTCTTGCAAACCCTCTATGAACAACATCACACAACGACTATGAGACATGTCCGGGACCATTACTACAATACACTGGAACTCTTTCACAAAAGACTCCATGTTTCCCGTTTGCCTAATATGTGTCAACTCCCGATAGTAAAGCTTTGTGTCTTTACGATCAAACCTAGCAATGAGCCGCTTAATGAATTCAGCATAGGAGTGAACCATGGTGTGATCCTAGGTGACCAATCCATGGTGCCACCAATCATAGGCAACCCCATCTAAATGCAAAACGGCAAACTGTATAGTCTCTCTCTTAGGCATAGGTCTCAATGATAAATAGATATCCAGCTTATGCACCCAAGCTCATGCACTCATATCACCCATGTCATCATTGGTAGCCAGTATGATCTTCCCAGTGGCTCTATTGAGGTCGTCGTTCTGTTGTGGTCTACAACCCATGTCTCCTTTAAACCTAGTGTTATCTTTATGCTGTGCACAATACTGTGGAAAAGGAAAAACATCCCTAACCTCTGGGGGTAGAGCTCTCCAGTCAGCTATAGCTACTAAGACTGAATCTTGGAATCCAACCTCAAGTGGCTCTACTTGTGTCGGCTACTCAACTTGCCCAAACTAAGGCAATAATGGTCTATCCAAAGGAGGAATACGTCGACGTTCGTAACTATGGGAATCAAGGGAGCTCTCTGCTGACACATGGGATCGATGATTGCGCTAGCTTCCCGCAACAAAAACCGACCTACTCCTTCCTTGTCTTTCTTGTCTACCTCCACGCCTATCCAATTCCATCCGCTCTAGGGTATTCTGTAGTCTATCCAGTGTCTAGACTCCTAGGCTGCGAAACAATCAAAGTTCTCATGAACTCTCTCTCCTTTGCCTATGTAAGCATGTCGTCACTAGCAACACTCTATGCCTCACCCATAGCTAGTGTCTCTGCGTCTCTAGCGGCCTCTTCTCACCACTGGTTTCTCCTGCGCTCATAAAACTTGTGTATTTCTCCACAGGATGCATAGAAGATAGATAAAAATAGATGCCAAATGCTTAAATGAATTATCAAACCCTTTTCTATAACCTGTTGTGATAGTTTCACCGAAACCCTATAGGCTGGCAGGATTCAAGCTCTGATACCACTGAAAGATCCCAAAAGGATCCTTTCACTAAACTTTTGTAAATTTTAATTAAAATAATAGATTTTCTTGTGCTTTCCTTTTGGTCATAGAGAATTAGAAAAAAGTTGGAGAAAGATTATTTATTCCTTTTTTTTGTATTTTCTAGATATAAGTAAAACAATAATTAACAACAGCAACAAATAATATAATATTCAGTCAACCAGGATAGCTACAAATCGTACCAGGCAAGATATGTAATCAATATGCTAGCAAAGATGTTTACAAAGAAAGAATGAAGATGCCAGCTGCAAGAATGGACCAGCCATCCACCAAAAGGGTAGAGATGGCTAACGTAAGCCAACCAACAAATCACGTGCCCGCTGAAAGGCAGTCGTACGACTGCTATAGTCACACCAAGGTAGCAAAAAGATCCCAACATGCCAAAGAAGACCCTCAACGTGCAATGCACAAGCATCCCCAAACGTTGAACTTAACAATCTTTGTCAACCATTGAAACAATATTGTAGAATGTTGTTAAAACCATCTATTGGGTTTTGTCCCAATAGCCAAGCTCTAGGGTTTGTATCCCACTCCTCTAGAATCGCTCTTCAAGGAAAAATTGCAAATACCAAGAATGAAGATGTAAAAGATAATGAAAGAATGAGCCAACATCTCCTTTTATCTCCCTCTCAAAGACAATCAAATCCTAAAGGGAGAATATGCCTTTCCCTTTATTAATAAATAACATCTTCTCAGTTAAAAGGCCTTTATTTATAGGAAAAACACCCCTTTCCTCAAATAACATAACTCTAGGTGCCCAAAGGCCTCTAGATGATGAAAATAAGTTATAATAATTCAAGACCTTTCCAATGAGCTATCAGACATAGGCCTGTCTGGCCGGATGAAGCCAAAATCCCCTTATTACTCCAATTAGCTATATAAATGGCTTCATTTTAATTTATTTAAACGCAAACTTAGGAAATATTAAAAATGTTTCCTTTTATTCAACTGGAATGCCAAACCAACCAAATAATCAATGAACGGGTCCTGTCACCTGCCTGTGATTGATGTCAAGGAATGTGGGCCAACTAGCAGTCTCATCCCTAAAAACTAGAGATGCTCCTAGAAACTAGGGAATATACCTTGTCACCCTAAAACTGAAACCGTATACTAGTCCCAAGGAGCCTCAAATCTGATCACTGCCACAACCTCCTAAATTTTAGGAAAATCCCTAAAATTAAGGAACTGCCCCTATTGGCTCTCAAACTGATCGTAGAACCAACTTTGATCACTGAGTATCCAGTATGAGTCTCTGTCCACCACTGATAGCCTACGAGACTCCAATAATAGGCCAACTCTCATGACTCTACTAGTCAGACTAGAGAGTGGACATGACAACTCTGAAGTGTTCTTCAAAACAATGAGAAGTAGAACAAAATTACCAAGATCATATAACTAGCACTCAACAAAGGATTTGAAGTAGAAAATATAATAGGAATTTCTTTTTGTAAGCTAATAGCTGGTTTGGGCCAACACCCTTTATATTGCCTTTAAACTAAGATGTCGGTCTAGATTCTGGTACGGATGCAGGTTCAAGATTTGGGTTCAAAATTTGTCCAATGTTTTTGGGGGTTGGGTTTAGATTCGGTTGGACTTATCCATACAAAAACATTTTTTTTTTTAAAACATGTACGTGTGTGTATATATATGCAATAACAAACAAGTCCTCCATTACTATGCTATTAGTAAAGCAACGTAGCAAAGTACACCACCATATCTATGTTTTAGTTCAATAGGATATCAATTGCATCATTTAGCCATATATATGACATGATACACTTGCTTGGTCACATGCATGGTACATATTTCCATATCAAGGGGGCAGTTTGAGAACAAAAGGAATTCTCAAAAGATAAGTGCCGTTATCTAAATTTTTCTTTTGTATTGGTTAGAAGATTTCTAACCAAGTTAGATCAAAAGTTGAGATTCAAATTTTAAGCACTGGAATCAAAGATATCATATCTTTTTTAAAGAAATCCCTCTATAACCATCAATTTGAATGTCGCCTATTGTCAATTTGGATTTCTTCTATAAGCAAGTTTTTATTTTCATTTACAAATGCATTAATGACATATAAACCATCTTTTTTGGTCTTTTTAGTGGTCACTTTAGGGTTGGGAGGATCTAATAGAGCAAATTAGCCAAAGAAAAAACATTTAAAGTCCAAAAAAATGATTTGAGACCAAATTCAGCCCAAGTTCAGTCATTGGGCAGCAAATTCACTGCAAACTCTGCCCGGGTTCCTTTAACAGAAATTGCAGCAAATTTGTAGCTCTGCGGAAGAATTTGAGGAGAATTTGACAAGGACCAGACTTTAAGGGTTGCTAGAGAGAATCTGGTAACTTAGCTTAAAAAAAGGTCTATATATTACATCCAATACAAAATGTATGCCATGTCAGGCATCAACAGCCCATATTTTAAGAGCTACAGGTGCATAGTTTCAGAATTGCAGCAAACATTACCAATTATCCCCACCCCATTCTAATTTCTGCATTGTTATCTATGTTACATATATGCAAAAAGAAGCTTACACTCTGTATACCTATATCAGTAGTCCTTGGGCCCCTATATAAGAAAAATATGTTATGAAAACAAATTTTATTTGTCCTATGTTTCTTTTTATTCTTCATATCAAGGTTTTCCGTCAGCACCTTTTCTGCATTCACATTTGAAATTGGTTGTCCGCCACTGGTCAAAGGAGGAGCATCCAAAACTGCCTCTTTGTCCTCTGCCATCTCCACCCTCCACGCATGCCTGCCTCTGATAATTACCAAACAATTGAGCCTGCAGTCTCTATGGGTTAAGCTTCTGGCAACCTTTGTATTAACTCTGTCATCCTCCTTGATTCATTCCTTGTTGCAATTTGCAATGTAGTGGCCACACTCTCCTCTTCACTATCACTCTCATCCAACAATCCTTCCCTCTTCATGTATACCTTCATCCATTCCTTCTATAGGAAGGGAGAATATTGGCAATCCGTTGTACAAATTCCAAGTTCCGAACAATCTCGCCAAACCGTTACTGCAACTCATCCACTTCCACTACTCGAATAAGAGGGAAGTTTTTGCATCTCTCATCCACACCCCAAGTCAAATATTAGTGTTGTGGCATGGGTACCACATGATTCAAGCACATGGTCAATTTCCCCTAAAAAAGGCATCATTGAACATCTAGCAAAGTCTCTTTTCCCTTGCCTTTGTCATCTGTCAATACAATGCCAGAGCAAGAAACACTATTGTGATATCGATGTTTACTCAATATTTGTGGTATGACCATAGAACCTCCCTCCCCAACCCCCTTTTTTTGCATGTAGAACCAACCAATGATTCACAGAGAACACATAAAACAAATGCTTGTCTATAAGTTCCCCCCTAAACGAGATCATCTACTTAGGGGACTCCAAATTAATCACAATGTCGACCTAACACTTGAAGCCTAAAACTATTTTGTCAAGAACGATGACTCATCCTTCGAAGACTTCTTAAGTGTATTTGTAGCCTCAAGCTATCTTTGTACATTGAAATCCACCAAAATCTTGTCACTCGTTTAGCAAATAATGGCAAGAATGGCTTTTAATACTTGCAATATATGTACATCATGCATCAACAAAAGATTGCTATTCCTAATTCATCACCACTTCACCCTTCATTATACTTGCATCACTCTATTGCTGCATCAACCATGTCATCATCATGTTTGAAAATATTTCCATACTTGCTACTTATTTGTAATCAAGGGCCATGTACTTTAAACATCCCAAACCACCTGCCCACATATTGGTATCAAGTTTTCACTATCTAGAAAATATTTTTGTTATTGCAAGAGTATTCCATCCTCAACATCGCATTATGCTCTTGACAACATTACTCCTAAATTCTTCGTTGTCATTTTCACCAACCTCTTTGCCACCTCATTCCTCTCTTTGGATATGTATGTGACTTTGAACCCCTCACGTGGAAATGATTTCACTAATTGGCCTAAGCCATTGTAGCATTTTCCAATTTGGTGTGTTATTTTCCTTGATTGTGTTGATTATAATAAGCAAGTCTCCCTCCAAGTGTAATCATTACACATTGATAGCTGCCCCTACTCACAAGCCTTTATTGTTGGTTGCTTCACCTACGTGTGTTGAATTCTCTACAACTATTTGTCCTTCCTAGTTCCTTGCCACAAATCTAATGCCACTAGGACTAGGGTTTCCCTTAAAGTTACTATCAAAGTTGATTTTTATCCAATTATATACAGATGCAGTCCATTTTACTCCTTCCTTGCATTCTTTGCTCCTGGATCAATCTGTGCTCTATCAATCTTTAGTATTTTAAGACCCTCAAATATCTTGTGTACCTAATCATTACAATTCGTGAACTTATTATCCTTGATTGATTTGGCTTTAGTAGCATTGTTGACAAATTCTATTACTGCACTTGAAGTTTTTGACACTATCTCGCCGGTGGCATGGATTTTCCTTGACAAATCCTTTTTGTTTCTTTCCTTCTACAATTCGTAGAGATATGTCGAATGAATTGCCTTCCAAATATATCTAAATAGGCATCTTCTCTTGACAATGGGCCACTTGTTGAGCTACTTCTCGATCTCATTGAACATCCAATTCATTCATAGATTAACTCCAACGTTGATTCATATATTGAATATTAGAAAAATGTGGTTCCCTCCTTTGCTAAGCACAAAAAACACGTCCCTAGACTAGGGATCCCCATTTTGTGTATAGTCAATATCTTCTTTTGAAGTATTGTCCAAGTGAACATGCTAAGCTTTAGGAGAATTTTTTTGTTCCATATTAGTTTCAACTTTCATGTGCCAATTCCTTTTTGCAGTTGTTGCCTCCTTGGTTTTGTAGCCAGCATTTACTTTATACACGCATGTCTTTGTGTTGCACTATCAAATGACATCTTCCTCATTCGATGGCATGATTTGTCTTTCATTTAGTATTTGTGTGAGACCTTTTTTTTATCTTCAGCGGCATTGATACCATCTAAAAATTTCCATTCCAATATCATTACCCCATTCTACTTTGTCGGTCTTCCATAATCCCTATCTTTCTTTCCCCGCATTCTTAGGATCTCAGTTTTGATAGTTTCCAAAATAGGGGATTTTGCTAAAGGCTTCTCTCCACCCCACAAGTCTATCCAAAAGGATTCCTTGTGCCCATTCTAGATTTCCCAAGTAACATTGTCCAAATAGTAGAGCTTAGTGGATTCTCTATTGTCAAAATCCAAGTATCTTCATTTGAGTCCAAAAATGTTTGATGCAAAAATGTGAACCCATTTATGGTGACCATGTGTATACATGTTATAGAAAAATTTGCCCCCCATGCCCATGTTCACTATCGCCAATTGTCTCAATGCCACTTCGCCAACCTTTTTTGAGCCACAAAAATTTATCCCATACTACTAGTGAAAATTTGCTTTGGTCTCTTGTTCCACTCCAACAAAACCTTCTCATTATCTAATTTAGCACATCTTTTGCAGCTTTGGCAAGCTTCATACATGAGATCTAGTAGACAAGTATTGTCAATAAGACAACTTTGATCATTAATAACTTGCCTGCAAAACTTAGCTGCTTACCTTTCTAGGTCTCCATTTTTCTTTTACATCTGTTGATGAGACTTTACCAAAAGAAAACTTTATTGACTCCAACAAAAAGGGGCATTCTTAGGAATCTACTAGGAAAACTTGCAATCCTAAGGCCAAGGATATGTGCGATGTCTCTTTGAAGTCTCAATTGTGTTCAAAAAGATGACTTTTGACTTCCTTCAATTAATAATTTGTTCGAAGGCCTCCTAGTGATTCTTAAGAAATTCTTTCATAGTCCTAGCCTTAATTATACATGCCTCCCCAAACATTATGTTGTTATCTGCAAATTGTTGATGTGAAATGTTTTCAATCCCTTCAACCACTTTCTTCCTTTTCAAGGTTCCTATCTCCCAAAGTTGTATGATACCTCTACCCATAGCTTCAAACATTATTATAAACAAGAACAGTGAAAGGGAGTCACCTTGTCTTATACCCCTGTCAAAGGAATGAGCTCATGTGCTGCACCACTAATCAATATTGACAATTTTGGCGAAGCTATATACAACTTCCAATCCACTAACTCGATTTTTGTTGAATACAAAACTTCTCAAAACCTCTACCAAAAAATGCATGTCAACCAAGTCATAAGATTTTAGAATGTCAAGTTTTACTAACATATTAGCTGCTCTCAATTTCCTTGTAGTATGTATTTGCTCGTTGCAATTATTATTCCTTCTATAATTGACCTCCCCAGAGAGAATCTTCCTTGCTCTTCTAATATTATGTGTTTTAACACTACCTTTAACCTATTTGCAGCAATCTTGGTTATGATTTTGTATGTCATATTGCACAAACTAGTTCGTCTAAACTCACTCATACTTTTCACCTCCTTTTTTGGGTGATAAGAGCGTGAAAGGTATGACTGGTTGCTCCCAACATAACCTTTTTTTCTTCTTGATTCCTCAATTGCAATCGTCACGCCTCCCACTATATCCTAGAATTGTTGGAAAGAAATTGGTCGGGAAGTCATGCAATCCAAGCGCTTTTCTGGATTGAATTGAAATATTGCAATTTTGACCTCTCAAGAAATTTCTGTCCAACATCATGTTTTCTATTGTTCCTATTTCCAGACTTTTACTAAGTATAGCCTCCTTTTCAGATTGATATAATTGCATTGGCCTTTTAGGATCTCTTTGAAATAGTTCGTTGCTTCTGCATTTACCTCTTCAATTGATCTTGCCATACCCCCATCCTATCTCTATATCTATATCACTCTCCTATTTTTGTTTGCTATTGCAATGTTGTAGAAGAGCTTTGTATTTGTGTCTCCCTCTTTGAGCCAAACTTCTCATAATCTATGCCTCCAATACAGCATTCTTTTCTCGCTTGTAGTGCTGCTAGTTATTCCTTCAATGCTTTTCTACCTTCAATTCTTCATTTCCCAATCCTCTGGCAATTATTACCTCATTCAACTTCAAAAAACTTCAAAGATGTTTTTTGAATTTTTCCTTATTACTTTCCTTCAACTTACTCTTCACATTCTTAAGCTTTTTGTTGACTTTCTATAGCTCGAGGTTATTCCCACCATCCACCTTTGTCCACCACTCCTCCATCAAGGTGATCAACGAAGGCTCCCTTAGCCATATGTTTTCAAATTTGAAAGGTTGTCGTTCAATGGATGTTCTAGGGACACTGAAAGCTCGACATGGTAGTGGTTTGATCTTGTGTCGAGTAGCATATTTGCCTCACATGCCTCTATGTTTCCATCCAATACTCCACTTATGAGAAATCTGCCAAGCGCTTCTGCTATATTGGTAAAAATCTTGCCTAGTTTGTCTGTTTAAATGTTCCAAATTTTGTTTTTACGTCCAACAATTAATTCCTATCAACAAAGAATTGAAAGTCTCTTTGAATATTAGTCATATTAGTTAGACCACCCCTTTTGTCCTCATTATTCTATAGTACTATGAGTTTTACCACAATCCGTTTCTTGTTCTCCTCAGTGACAGTCCCATCCAAATTTAGCAGGTCCCGCACAACTCTTATTTTTGCTAAAGCACCACCAACCTCCACTTGGCCCCTTATCCATTGTGGCTACACCTTCATTCTTCGAGTACTATCACCATTCCATTTTGTTTCTTTTAAAATTACGATGTCTTCTTTGGCCTAATCAATCAGACACTTAATTAAGCATCATTTTTTAGGGGCATTTAAGCACCTAATGTTCCACATTAGGACCCTCGTTGCATCTAGGAGAAGATGATATCCTTCTTTGATCTTAGCTTTCTTTGCCCTACTATATTTGCAGTCATTGCCAATTTAGCTTTACTAGTTTTATGTCTTGTTTTGCCCTTTTTATATTTAGCATTTTCAACTTAAAAGTTGTTTGTTACAACATTCTTTCTTCCACAATTTCTTTTCCATCTGTTTTGTCCTCTTCAGAATCTGATGCTTCTTCCTCCACTGATTCAATTGCGATTGTTTGTACCTCTCCATCCTCTACAATGATTTCAAAAGGATCTTCATGTTGCTCATTGATTAAGCCAATCTGTTCAAGACCAAGTGTTGTTGGTTCGATTCAATCTTGTTGCATATGTTCAAATTTTGTAATCGTTAATCCAAGGATATCATCCTGGACTTCTGGGCAGGCAATCTCTTTCCCCTTGTTTTCCAATTTTGCCAAATCAAGATTTTCTCCACCTTCTGCATTTTTTTTAGGGTTTCCCAAATTCTCATCTAGGGACTTTTTTATATTTTGTTGTTCTTTTTCATTGTTCTCTATTATGTCATCTTTGAAAAGGAGGATCCTTTCATCATTGTTCATATATTTCTCAATATTATGAACTATTCCTACATTTTTTGTTGTTACTTTAGTTTGGCAAGGTATCTTCTTGCTCTATTGAATTACACTTTGGGCAAAAGGACATACAATCCTCTCTATCTTTTGCTTCCATATTCCCCAATCTATATGGATTTCGAAAACCTGTGGAATTATTCCCCACTGTTTTGTCTGATCTCTATTGAAATTCCTTCTTCCCAATATTAGACCGATAAGTTATACAATTGAACCCATACTGCTTGCTCTCTGATTTCATCTCTATAGGTGTCAAAATTAGGCTTCCATTTCTCCATGTTGATTCTCATACCCTAAATGTTACATCCCAATTTTTGAGCTAGCTTGGAATATAGACATTGAGGTTCACATGAAGTCAGTTGGCAGTTTAATTTGACATAATCTTGTGAAATGGTAAGTTGGTTGGTCGTTATGATTTCAAGTGCAGATGACATGTTAGTTGATCGTTAATCGCGAATTCATGAAATTAGGATGAAAGGTTAACTGTTATGATTATTTATGGTTATATAATTTATAATTTAATTACGGAGAAAATTCTTGCAGGGAGCATGCCGAAGAGGTAGAAGCATTGTCAGAAAAGAATTAGGCAGGGTGTCACCATCACTGGGCAGACAGATAGAGGACCTAGCGACTTGGAACAGAATACATCTGTGGAATCGCATGAGTTATTTTAATAAATAGTTTAATTAAAATAATTGAGTTATTACTAATTAATTTAATTAAAATAATTAAATTATTTGTAAATCGTATCTTAAAGGATTTTTAATTATCTTAGTATTTTTTATAATTGTTTATAAATGTTCATCTAACTATAACCTTGATTTGGCACCATTAATATAATAGTCGTACTTTATAATAATGTTAGGATTATAAAGATTGTATTATTATAATCTTCGAATTTTAACTTTTCCAATTCTTTCCAACTTCTGATTCTTTTCTTTTAGTCAATTTAATATTTGGATTTCCGAATGGTCATCTTGATTTTTCGTTGGGATTTTCTTGTAACTGGTAGAAGCCATAGAGTTGGGCTCTTATTATTTATTTAATAAGTGATGTCGCTTATTAGTTTTTAATAATTAAAAATAACTTTTTAAAACCTTTTATTTTTCTTCTTTATTCTTTCCTTTAGCCGATTGAATAAAGAATCGAGCATGATCTTGGTAACTGTTGGGTAGCTGAGTAGTCAACTCAGTATTATTAATTCAACCTTTGTCGTATCTTGCATCATCTCAGCACACGGCTATTTCCATATATCTCTTACCTATGTGCAACCCGTAACTTGTCTTTGTCCATACTTTTTCATTGCTATCGGAGGCTCTCAAATTATTGGAGGTTGATTTCGATTTATATTTCTGCTTATTCATCCTTCCACGGAACTCTCTGCTACCAGTGTTTTTCGTATAATAGAGTTACAAACCCAATTTATATACTGCTCTTGCCATCTTTCCTTCATGCCTTATCACGGGTCTCAGATTGGGAGCTAGACTCTTCTTTCCAAGCGCAAGCCATTCGAAATTTCTTAAAGGGGGTCACGTAAGCTCATGTAAATGTTTTGGAAACGCTTTTGGTAAGAATTGTCTCAATGGACATGTTACATTCATTACTTCCTCTTTGTTATACCAGTCGGTGCTCTGTTTTATTCATCTCTCAATGATAAAGATTAACATTGTTGCATGATATATACAGTCTGAATAAAATAAGCAGATAAGTAACTTTGATTTGGTGATTATTTAGAGCAGAGAGATGAGTAGAAAGTATAGTTGGATATGTAACTCTCAACCACAATTAATGATATCAAAAAAAGAACAATCCAATGTCTTGTTCTTAAATTACATTGATCAACCATGAGAATACCTAGATTTTGGATTTGAAGGAAAGAGAAATTAATTGAGTAGCATATATTATAAATCAATTTCTTGCCTATGTGTTTTATTACTATTCCTCCATCTAATTTGACATATTCTCCTCAGCTGATAAAGATTAATTAGTAGAGATAAACCATTATGCTATCTGTTGATATTCGAAGCATTTTATGAATCCAATCATTTTAATGATCCTGAGTTTACACCAATTACACAGTTCACTGAAAGTGAGATGATCTTGATTAATGGAATGAATCCATATGATTGCAAAACTTAAGCATATTACCAGGCATGAAATTAGAACATATATATTGACACTGAGGATTTCACCTGGCAAAGAGGCCAATGTAATGGTGAAGAGGTGGAGATATTCTACAAGAACATGGAATAGATTTCAATTTATTAAACATTCGTTATTGAAATCTTTAAAGAACATAATTAAGTAATCGCAAAGTGTGAAATGCTAAATGATCTTCTTGAATAAATGTTAGAGCCATATGCTCCGAGAAAGGAATCATCAATAATATGAACCAGTATCAGTTATGACATTTCAATATTTATCATTTAATATGAATAGCTCATGCATATTCCTGTTATGGTGATCTCTTGTCGCCAACTCGTATGGCGTGTTATATATCATGATGCCCAATGGATGGAATGATGTTCCCTGTCAATTTCGAGTAGGGAGGGCCTTTCTCGTTAGAGATCGTGCGGGGATATATTGTGGTCCGAGGTTGGGTGGTTAAGCTCCTGACATTGTTTCACCTCTCTCAAGACGTCGGATATGCGTCAGACAAAGATAAGCCATGCATTCAATTGTTTATTAGAAACAGGTATTATCATTTTTGTTTATGAGAAGGTAAGATTAAATTGAAGTATCTCATTGTTATCATCATTTTACTTTCATATAAATGAATACTGAATATAAGTATTTATCTAATCTTGAGAAATTGTCACAGATAAGCAATCGGAAGGAGAAGAAATCCGAAGCCCTAAATTGAATCCGTCTTCGCAGAAACCCTAGATTAAATTTGTCGTCGCGGAAGCCCTAAATTGAATTATGTGGTCACAGAAGCCCTAAATGGTAAAGCAGTATCAAAAGCCCTAAATAAACCGATGGTAATTGATGCCCTAATTGGTAAGATGATATGTGGTGCCCTAATTTAAATTATAGAGGTATTTAGTTGTAATCATCAAGTGATTTTTGAGATAGCAGTCGATTTGAGAAATTGTTATAGTGTATTTGTGGACTAACCCGGGTGGTTGCAGAAGCATACTTAGATGATTTTCAGTCTCAGTTTTCTGAGGTGTGTGATTTCAATTTCTAAAGTAATTTCATTAAAAGGTATTTCAAGTATTTAGTTAAGAAAATTTGTTTAACTAACTTTAACGGTAAATCTTCTTCACATGAACATGAATGATGTAACTGCTTTCTTATGAAATCGAAGTTATAACTGTATTCTATGCTTATGTTAGATGTTAATTTAGACCTGGAAAATCTGGATGTTACACTTAAGAAGATAAGGATCGTAATTTAGGGCAGTTTGTGATTCTCACCTAAAAGTAAGATTACTAGGAAGAAGTCATTAGGCAGAACTTGAACTAAGAATTGATTTCCCCCTTTTGATATACATCAATCACACATTTTCTCACTATCAATCTGCTCTTCACTCCTCGGCTCCATGTGTGCCATGAAAATATAATAGGAAGTATGCACCAATGATGGCTTGCAATTGCAACCAAAACAATGACTGATTGATGATGAGGGGGAGCTGCTTCTTTTGGTTTCCATCAATAGCTTCCTTTTCCTGTGGATTTAAGATTGGTACAAGACTTTCACCTATTTGAACAGATAAAAAATGTTTAAGTCTAATTTTGGTTGATTGTAAAAGGTTAATTATTGGCAATACTAACAATTGTGTACGATTAAAAGTAGACACCTTTTTTATAAACAAGAGCCATTTCAACATTCATGCTCTAGAAGGTAACTACAAGGCTCTTTGGAGTCAATGAAGGCAAAACTCCAAAGCTGGTGACAACAAGCTCTAGAGTCTAAGTATAACAAACTGTGTAACTCCACAAGTTGTAACTGTGGATGCCTGCAAAATACTGAAGGAGATGCAACAGTCAAAACTGAAACAAAAGTTTATTTAACACCACCATGATATCTCAGCTCCACATCCAGTGCCATATGTGCAATGCTTCTGCGAAACAAGGAGTCCTCAACATAGCTACAATTCCAATTCCATCAATATGCAAATTCAGAGAACTAAGGTGTCCACATGAAAAAACTCAAGACTAACATTAAAAATAAATTTTCTTTGGCATGTATTCATAAGGAAACTATTTCATGTAAAATTATATTATAGTCATAAAAATCTTAGTCAAGGCTCTTCCAAGAATAAAAACAAAGTGTGTGGATGTGCACAAGACTCGGATATACGAATAATTTTGGGAATTTTGGCAAGCTTGTGCATAAAATTTATAGGATTGCCAGCCAAGAAAGTAGCGTGTGTTATGTAAGAGTTTTTCTACATTCTTTTATTACAGTGTTCTTTTCTTCAGATGACAGCAATACAATGAAACCTTTGAATCATGTTACCTGTATGACTTGAGTACTTTTATGTGATCCTTAACACTCTTATACTTTTCTAGAAACTGCCCACTCACCAAAAGGAGGAGAGCAAGTTGATAATACTGTAGATAAGTACTCTATTGTATTTTTCTTGTTGCATGCATTATTTTTATTCTGTAAATGTACATGTTATGTTTGTTCTATAACCTACAATATTTTTTATCATCCAAATGATTTTGTGCCAAGACTTCTTTTATTTGATTATTGTAACTTGCAAAAGTGTTGAAAAAAATGAACAAAAAGTTAAAAAAAACTTTTGGATAGCTTAGTTTTTAATTCCATATTTGATTTCATAAAATAATATGTTGGAATTTCAGACAGCTTACTTGTGGATTAATACCATATTTGATTCCATAGAATAAAAAAATTTCAGCATTTCATTTCTTGGACTACTTAACAGGCATAATCATTTTCCCTTGAAAATATTAATTCAGTAGTTAAATTTTTGTTATTTAAATTTGAATTATGTACTTACACTTTCAGTACTTACACTTTCAGAAGAGGAGACTTCTAGTTAAGCTTCCAAGGCTTCTATTGCATGTAGCTTTTGGACACCACCAGGATTGATAAGAGATATAAAATAGAGATTTATTGACGTCTTCTCAATTGGCTTAAGTTCATAAATAGAAGCAAAAAATCTTCACCAAAGGCAAATTCAGTCTTTGGTAATACCTATTCAAAAAGCTAAATATCTTCACATAACCATGTCATTAACAGGAAAAATTAGGGAGATTAGCCCTAAATTTTCCACAAGTAATACTTCAAATGCCATTTCAAAAAGAAGATAAAGAAGGTTGGCTATGATTAAAGCGTGAATGTAAAAAACCCACCACTGAAATCAAAGCCACGTAGGACCCAAAGCTTTATGTGAAATTTCATTTGAAGATTGATGCTCTCCAACCTTCAAAAGCGATCGGTACTGGAGCTTTACACTCTCTGCATTATCCAATGTTTTCACTACATACCTGATGTATTCCAGAGTTATTAGTCAGACCATAAGGATAAATCCCATACATGTGATACAATACTGATGAACCTGTATTTATCTACCAAGCAGCCAAAGTCAGAGAATAATTTAAAGAAGCCATCTCAGTCAATGGCTCATGCAGAGAATTTACCATCCATTCAGACACTGTGTTGTAATAACAGCCTCGCGACCAACAAACCTTTCCGGAGTTCGTTTGTTTCCCTGTGTTAAGAGACAACAAATGATTGCAATTAACAAATCCTGTAAAGAAACTGCTAAAACAACTAAACAAGTGATGTACAAAGACATAAAGCCACACAAGAAGTAAGAAAAATCTAACAATTGTGATGAAATCTGTGGGCACCAAAAAAACATGAAAAACTGATGTCCTTAATTGCAATGCAAAGTTTTTAGAGTAAAACATAAAGAACTTTGTAAGTCCCAAACGAGCTCAATTTTGATTTTGTTCTGGCTGGATTCTGTGCTGAAATGTCAGCTTCGAATTCACTGGCACACATATTCTATGTATGACTTGGCACTTTTGGACAATTTCTGTGGGTAAAGGGGCCCAATGACCAAGTCCATTTGACAATACTGTTATCCACAAATTATGATTATCACCTTGAGACTCCAAATAATTACAGAAGGCCTTATTCACGTATATGTGCCACACAGAAAATAGTAACAAATAAATGTTGAATCTGCGGGTATCTTGAACCATACAATATATTACATGATCCTGCAGATCAGCTTGTTTAACTTTACACAGCAGGTTCATAAACTTGATATTACGATATTAAGTAATTAATATGAAAATGCAAATAATCCTTCCGTCACCCTGAAATTGAGTAGGAAGTGATGAATTCACAACACTGAAGACAGATTTGTACAAATGTCAAATATGTCAAGCCATACAAGATTCCATGAAGCTGTAATAGCTCATTGGGTGATAATCTATTGGAACATCCTTGTCAATGAAAAACTGACAAGAATCAGGATTTACTATTAAAGTGAAAGAAATGTGTAGGAATGGAAACAAAATTTGAACTGTTTTAGGGAAAGAGGAAAAAAGATCATTTCAAGAATAAACATACCTCAGAATATTACCTTATTTGTAGATCCAGTTATCTGAAAAGGAGCAATGTTGGAGACATGAATGGTGCAGCACAATAGAAAGGTTACAAGGCTGCAGTTAAACCGTGAGGCACTTTACCATGCAAAAGAAGATGCAGTGCAAGAATTCATGGAGAGTTGCATAACCTTAATGTGATGAAATCTCAACAGTTAAAGCATATTGGCTCATAATAGTGTTGCCAGAATCAATGCATCTAGGAGATTTGGAAAGGAAAGAGAAAGAGAAATACTGACATGTTGGCCCTAGCCCTGTCCCTTCTGTTATATGAGACACTCAACTGTTTAAAAGCTGGCCTCTGATGTACTCGCTAATGGATCTATATTGTTTTACAGCATAATATAAGATGCATGCTCTAGAAAATTAAAAACTACATATTCCAAATGTTATGGATGGAAGTTATGAGAGCGAATCGAAATTTGAAGGTTCATTAGCAAGAAACTGGATTATAAACAATAAATAGCCATTGAACACAGATTTATAGTGTGAATATTTGCATCAAGTTATTTCCCAATAAAAGATAATTGTCTCCACATGTAAACATTGTAGACTAGAATAAATGTAAACAGAGATTTCGTGTCCAATATAAAATTCAACAACCTGGATGAATAGGATGGCATAACTAGTGATGTTTTCAACTTTCAAGCCATGGACAACCCTATTGCACCCAACGAATATCACAGTGAACAAGAAAGTCGTCTAACTGATGAAAATTCTATGTGAATATACATATAGAATGCAAGGAATAAAATTACAAAAAAACAAGAACATCAGGTCCATTCCTTTAGTCTAGATTGTACGGTATGTTAAAAATATCCCTAACCAATTGAAGAAAATAAACTGAGCAAAAGAATCAATCTAGTATAACTTTGCAAAGCAGATAAAAGAAATGCACACACCATCCATATACCATAAAATAAATTGGCTCAAATTTATTAGACTGAAAAAGTAAATCCAGATGAAAATCCCGGGCATTAAAACGTTTTTTGTGAATTTTTCCTATCAAGAATGGCAAAGAAGCTATGAATCGCTACTTTATCCCAATTAAAAATCGAAGAAGTTAAGGTCAATAGAGATCAATTAGTGACATTGGAATGCCACAACTAGATATGCTTTAAAATCCTCCTAAAGCAATTTTCAGCTAAATAACTTCATCAACCACTCAGAGAGTATTTGCACAACAATAACAATAAAATATAAGTGATGTAGAAGCCAAAGGTAGACATGATAGAATATGAAAAGAAATAACATCAAATTATGATTGTAACTAGCAGTTGAGACATACATTCCAATCTCAAGCACTTATACATGATATAGAAAAACAATTGATTCTTACTGCTTATTTTGTAAATAACAATACAAAAAGTTTAGAGAGAGACAAACCTTAATGATCACGCGATCATTAACAACAAAAGGGAATTGAACCCCTTTACCTCTAGAGCAATCTATTGACACTGTATCATTGAAGGCAACCTTGTCCTACAGATGGACCAGAAAAACATCATTAAGATGTTCTGTAATAACAAAAATAATCACTCTGCACATACAAAATGGTATGCAAGGTGGTGAGTATTCAAAAAGCAATACCAAACCTGCTCAAACCTATCTCTCCTTCGTTTGGTTGATTTTGATGACATTGAATGAAATTCTTCCTCTCGCCTGTACGCCTGAACTGCTGCTCGAAGAGCTGAAAAAATACAAAATGTATAATATCAACGAGGGATATCCAACAGATTAGAATAAACAGTTTGACGAATATTCTGAAATAGCACAACACATCATTAAGAAAAAGTCAATATATCAAATGTACATTGAGTTCTAGCAAAATACAGAAAAAAGAATAAGATAGAATTTTTACAAATAGTAGCTATAACAGATGCTATTGAATTACAGTAAGAACAGTGTTACAATTCATTACAGTATTAGAAGGCAATATTGGCATATAGCAACAACAACAAAAAAGTGAACTAAGTTTTAAAGATTTCTCTTGCAATCTAATCCAGAAACAAAAGCAGTGAAGACTTTGCATAGTTAATGAAAGTTTTATGATCCTTGGCTGCTCATCTCTTGTTTACATTTGTGTAAGAACATGCCAATATAGATACGCTTCTGTAACTCATCTGTTATGCATTGTTATTTCTATTATTTACTGCAATCAGAAAAACAGTAAATACCCATTCACTCCCAGATACTGTGGCATGGATACCATATCCAAATATATCCATATACAAGTATATTTTGGTGCAGTATCCAATTTACTGTTTATGAAAACAATTCAAGATTTTTATTTTTATTTTTTTAAATGCACATAGAAATCTACATTACCAGTTCGAATCCTGAAGCGGGTGTGGGTACGAGAACCATGTACGTGGATACGTGCAATTTATTTGAGGGGAGTTTTGGATGCATTTGGGTATGTGTGTGTGTGTGTGTGTGTATACACATATATACATACATACATACATATATATATATATATATATATATACACACATATATATATAATGCACAAAATATACAGAATTAAATCATTTGATAGTATGATTCTTCATCATTGATCAATGCCAAATGACAAAGACAGATAAATATTAAAGGCCAATTGATAGTCTACAAATATTCACATAAGCCATATCATATATGCCTATGTTCACGATTCCAATGAAAATCAGAAAAAAAGTTTACTTCATGATTCAGCAATCATCATAAAAGGACTGTCAATTATATTATCTATTGGATTTTCATCTTCAGCTACTGCAAGTTCTGGATCATTTCAACCCAAAGCAGTGCCACTCGCACTAGATGTAGTCTGATGTACCTTGTGTAGGAATGCAATCATTATCCTCATAATCTGTATCGAGTGTTGTAAGATCATCAACAGTTGCATCCAAGTTGGCACATTTAGGGACTACATTCCAAAACTTCACTGCCCCATCCTATCCTTATAGTGTTCCTCCTTACTTGACAAAAGACACAAGTTGGAATGAATATAAGCCAAGTCTTCACCTTTTCTTGAACCCAACCGCTAACACTTGACTAAGAGGATAAAGGAGTATGTACACCAATTCCATTCAGCAGCAAAAGAACTTGCAATGTCGATAGTTTTCACAAAGATTAAAAAATATGCAAAGTAAATTAAACAATGTTAAGTACTAAATTGTAGACTGCAAGGAGTTAAAAAAACAAAAAACAACTTACTTGTGAGAGGATCTTGATTGTAAGAGGTGGAGGTAGCCAATTTTTTGACCAATGATGTACCACCATGTGATAGCTTCCATGTCATATTGGTCAATAGTTGTTGGAATATGACTTCTTCCTAAGCCAAACATGCCAAATTCTTTCCTAACTTCTTTCTCCACTTTATCTTGTAAGAGGCCAGTAAATGCTCGCTTGTACATACTAGAAACTTCTTCATCTCTATTTGGTGCAATCTCCTTGGCATTGAAAGTATTTTCTTGCTATAGTACCTCAGATTTAAAGAATATGCAAGGAGATCCAATGGGGAGGTCATAGTTTCCCAATGATGATGAATGATTGATTCCACCTTGTCGCATAAGGTTTCACAATCTACGCGGTCATCTTCATGTTTCTCTATTGCCAATTTTACTTTCTCTACTATTGTGTCCATGCCATCATAGACATCCCCCAAACAAGGTGCATTTGTATACCAAATTGAAGCATAGCCATCATAGGTTCGGTGAATTCCAACACATATTCAACACAAGCACACCAATTGTCATCCAAGACAAGACTAAACTTTTTGGGCTCTCTCTACATGTCTGTAAGGAAGCAAAGATGCGCGGAATCGCTTCCTACGCTAATCTTTGAGAGGACGATTATGCAAATTCAACTAACTATGTCAGTTCATCATCGTGACGCTCGTGAGCTAACAATGAGTTTTGGGGATCTTTGAGGCAGACTTGCTATTTCTAGTAAGTCTATTTTGGGCAGTTACTATACTTGTAGTGCAATGGTGTCATTAGCAATTAGTCGTCATCTATATATGGTTGGTGCATTTATTTGATGGCGTTCATAATTATTAGTTTATTATTGAGGCTTCATATTTATTAAGGCACTTTATGTTATTTAATGTTATAAAATGGAATTATGAATGTGAAGCCTCTTAAGTGAAAAGTGTCTTCATGAAGCCATGTGTTAGAAAGTTATTTATTTAAAAGAATTAAATGGAAGCTTCTAATTGAATGTTGTGTTGATGAAGCTACCTTAATGAAAGGTAGTATTGGTGAAGCTAAATTGCATTATAAAAGAAAGCTTCATGAAGCAAATAGATTATCCAATTATCTATTGCTTTTTATTATCTCTTGTGAGGGTTTTGAATTTTGTGAATTTATTTCCATAGCGGAAGTATAATGGATCTGAACTGAGTTTTAGGGGTTTAACATTGAGAGACCTCTCATATTGTCGCTATTGTTGGTGAGAAGCCATCTATGCTGGAGGATTTAATTATGTGGTGACATATACAATATTTTGATTATATATTTTATCGATCTAATATGGGTGCCTTCTTTATGTTATTTCTGTATCTTGAGGGGCAAATTAAATCTGCTATTTGGAGTGATCATCTACCCTGCTTGGTGGCATTGGTTTCATATTTTACATTCTATGTTGGAGCGACCACTGACTGGAAATTCGAGGGTTGTTAATTTTGATTTTGGCGATCTGCTTGAGAGGGTAACGTGGGGTATTTCTAGAGCAGCCTTTTCGACATCTGCAGCTACATTTGTTTATTGAAGGATTATTTTGGTGCTGATATTTTTCCTTTCAGAGGGTTTCAAGGCATGTCTTCCCTGTAAGTTCATGGATTGTAACTTCTAATTTTTTTGGATATTGTTGATCTAGATAGTAAGGGATATTTTATCAACTACGTTGTTGATATTTTGCGAAAATATTGATTGTCTAACTTGATATTATAATCTCAAGTTTTCAATTGTATATGACCTATGTACTATCCAAATCTTGAGTTGAGATTATTGCAATATCTTCTATTTTTCTGCTATATTATTGTATCAAAAGTTACAAAACCTCAAAAGCAAAAAAGAAGCAATTTTTCTGCACAAATTGTTTGAGAGCCAGCAGGGCTCATTACACTAGTGTTGTGAAGTTTTCACATCATTGCCCCAAAATTTTTGAGGACCCCCATTTTTTATCGCCCTAGCAATAATTTTTTCAAGTTGTTCAAAAATTCCCGATTTTAGAAAATTTTACGCCTTGGACACCTTCGGGTCAATTGGGAGGAGGTTAAATTTATTTTTCACCTGGTCTTAGCTTGATTTTCCAAAGCTTGTATTTTTATCCTTTGGCCAGACAAATTTCAAAGGCAACATTTTCTCGATAATTTGGACTATACTTGGCAGGATAGATTTACAAAATTTTGGATTTAGATGGTTTTTATTTTGAAAATTGGATGTAATTATATAATCTTTAGCATTTTCAAAATAATTTTTTTAGTTTTAATTGTTTCAGAAAATTTTAATTTGTGGTGAAAAATTAATTTTGTGATGGTGAAATCAAATTAGAAAATCGATTTTAGATTCTAGAGAAATGATTTATTTTTGTTAAAAAATCAAAATTGCATTGCAAAATCGATTTTGGATTAGATTGCAAAAATTGCAATTAAATAGGTTAAGTTTGCCTAGAAGATTTTTAAATATTGAAAGAAGTAGGTGAATTAAAGTTGAAAATCAATTTTGGCTAGCTAGAGTTGATTTTAATGATATTTTAATTGCCAACACGCTTTAAATGATAATTTTCGGCATCTCCTAGGCTCTCCTAATTTTATTTTGCAATTTTTGGACCTAACCGGCAATTAAAAGTGCAAATTTCACTTAAGGCAAAATTAATTTTCTAGCTTGGCATTTAAATCTAGGCCAAAATTGTGCACTAACTAAATTTTTCTCTCCTATTGGTGGAAGTTGGCTAGCGTGGAGGAGTGTGTGGAGTTTGTATAAGAAGGCTTCCTTCTTCCTTCATTTCTCATTCCACAAGCAAGTCTCTTCTACTTGGCGATTTTGGAGCAGCCTTCTACTTAGCAAATTTTGGGAGCAGATTTGTGTGCTTGAAGCAGATTTCAAGGCCTTGGCCATTTTTTTAGGGGCAGAATTCCCTTGTGTTTGGTGATTTTCCTTCCTTGGGTGATTTTTCTTTGCTTGGGCAATTTTTGCAAGGAGCACATTTTCATGTTTGAGGTCTGATTTTTTCTTCCATAGAAGGCTGAGATTTCTTTTTACCTTAGGCGAAATTTGTGGAGGTCTGATTTTCTTGAGGAGTTGCGATTTTGCATAAGATCTGGACAGTATTATTTGGTAAAGGAAACATATGATTGAAGTCTGATTTTTCAGCACATGCATGGGCAATCTCAAGAGGACAGAATTCTGATTTTTCCAGCTAGGGCATCATTATTTGCAAAGGGCTTAAAATTCTCAAGTCCAATCCAAACTTCAAAGAAGACATGGCTATTGGTAAAGGTGAATTCAATTCATTCAAGAGTTGAAAGGTGGTCCTTAAGCGGATTTCGCTCCTTGTTCTTGTCTAGTTTTGTTTCTCTTGTTTCTTCTTGCATTCATCATCCACCACTTCATCATCCCATCTGTAGGTTGAAGATTGGAGCAATAAGTGTAGAATCCATGATAGGACATTTGAAGAGGCAAAAATATGCTAGACCACCCTAGGAATGAAGTTAGGAGATATAAGTGTAATCCATCCTCAGGCAACGAAAGGGCAGAAATAAGTGGTAGTCCCACCCCTAGGTTGAAGATTGGAGATTGATAAGTGTAGTGATAGGACTTGGCGAGGCAGAAATAAGTTAGAATCCATCGATAGAAAGAAGGTTGGAGATTGATAAGGGTAGTCCATATCACTTATAACGAAGGGGCAAAAATAAGTGTTTAGGATGGTAGATGCTAGTGCAAGCAAAAACCCTAAGGGAACAAATACTAAGAGAGACAAAGAGGATATGATGCCCAAAACCACCACCTTCTCAAAAATAGGCGAATTACCGATATCAATATCGGTACAGTGAACATGATACAGGTAAAGGACAGACTAAAGGAAGGACAATCCCCCATGGCAAAGAAGATATATAGGAGTAGAATTGTACACGCAGTGGCTTTTCCTCCTATCTTGCCTTGTCCAGAATTGGTTATGGAATGTGCATCCAAGTTTGATTTGGTTAGTAAATCCATCATTTTTGATGATGGGAAAAGAGAGTTGGCCAACATCAGCAGACAGGTGATCGAAGAAGCATTTAGCATCCCTCAGTACAAAAGTATGATAGTAGTAACGATGGACCAGGTGGCCAAGTCATTTCAAGATAACCAGGAGTCTTATTTCATGCATCTAAAACAAGATTGGCTACACGAAGAAAAGAAGGGAGTCACCAAATCATCGAAGCTCACCATGGCAGACTTCAAATCAGAATATGGAGATCTCATTGTGCTTCTCAGTCGAGTCATGGGCGTCTCACAAGGTATGCAATTCGGGAATTGGATGTATTACTTTATTGATTGCAAATGGAAAGGGCAAATTTGATTGGGCTAGAATTATGAATGAAAATCTAGAATTACAACTTAGGGCAATGCAAAACTAGAAGCAATTCCACATGGGGTCCTAGCCCTTCTATTTGATTGCAAGCCAGCAAAGGTTGAAGTGTGAGCTTTGGTAAAGAATGAAATCAAGTGAAGGGCAAATTTGATTGAAGATTGAGATTCAAGAAGCCCTACAATTTCAAGAACGAGCGGATTAGTCGAAGAGATTTGGAAATATTTGAGGCTAGGAAAGGCTTGGCTATTCGTGCAAGCTAGCTTGGTTGGATTCGAATGGGAAGGTTGGAAGACCAGAAAGGTTAAGGAAGCAAAGATAATGGGGGAGGTGAAGTTCAATTTCATGGTAGTAGCCAAGAGCAAGGCTCTCAAGTTGCAAAGAAGTTCACATCCACGGAAGCCATCGAGGCCAAGGCAAGATTACCCCAAGTGCATGAAGACCTCATCCTTTCAAGGTCAGGACATCAAGTACAAGCAAGTTTGAGCAGTGATGAGAAAGTTTCTAAGGAAAAGCTCAAGCATCCAAGGCTTCACCTTATCTCAAGGATTGAATAAATTTATAAGATAAGGTTGATGAGGTGGCACTTTCATGTGCATGCAATCATATCATGCCAAGTGTCCTATGTTATCATTGGTTGACAAATTATTGTAATTTTCTCATTGGCCCACAAAGTTGGTGCCTTCATGTAATTGGTTGAATAATGGTAACCCTAATTAGGGTTTGTAAGATATAATCTTGGCCCTTGATTTTGAATCTTAGTCTCAGTCATTCATTGTAATTTGGAGCCTCTATATAAGGCCATTTTGCTCTCATTTGTGGGAGAGTTATGTTGAAGAATTGTTGCCAAAATACTATCAAAATTGTTCTCTGTTCATTGTTGTGGCTTGCATGGTGGATATACATGATCATTTTGGTGTATTGCATGGTTCTTCTCATCTCTCAAATTAAAGTAGGATTTCATTTCATGTTGTTAGAGTAGAAGTAGATGGCTAATTGTATGGTGATGTTAGTGAATGTTTGATAGGGACCTATATACTAGGCCACTAGCATCCTAGCGGCTTGTTAGGAAGCCTTGTGTGGCAGTCTAGTCCACTCGTTCCTAAGTTCTATTTGCATATCATCTTTCCGCTTGTACTTCAAGTTGGGTTGGAAGATAGGTGTCAGTGTGAAAATCCAAAGAGTATCCCTTAGAATCATCGCACCAATGGAGGTAGCGCCACTGGCAAGCTTTCATTTGGTTAGATCCCCGTCCATTTCCTAATTTCTCCATCCATAGGAGTAGTAGTAGAGCAATAAGCATTTAGTGGTAGGAGTAGTTGAAAGTGAAAGTGATCAAGGCGAAAAGAACAAGTCAAGCAAGCGAGGTACCACCAAGTTATCTTTGAATGAATAACGTAAGCATGCCTACGTGATTACCAGCAAATCACATCGATAACTGAGTTAATATCCATAGGTGTAAGGAACATTGGAGTTATTCTCATGTCTTCATGAGTATTAACTTTTCAGGAGAGGAATTCAGCATTTGATATCCCGTATCAAGTGTTCAATTGCTATATGTTATGTAGTGGTACAAAACTGACATCAACAACTAGGTAAAGTGTGCGTACATGTTCGCATACCCACAACACACTCCATGGGTATGCAAGGCAAACCCATAGGTAAAATGCCTAGGTCACTTTAAAATATGGAAAAAAACATTTAAGAAAACACTTTTTTTTAAAAATTTTTGGTTTGCTATAACTTTAATCTGATCCTATAACCACTACTTATCTACACAAAAAGGTTATTATATTCACTCTCTTTTTGTAATTTTTGCATTTTGAAGAGCAGATGGTTTTTCTCAAAGGGGATCAAACATTGAGTGCATGAGAAAGGAAGATAAATTGCACAAAGGACATTCAATTATCTAAGGTAAGCATTTAAGCCCTCTAGTCCTTCAACGAAATTTTTTCAAGATTCTATTTAATTTTTTTAAGTTTTTCTAGTTCTCTTTTAAAAAAAGAGAAACAAGTTTCACTATTTGTTATAATGTTTTTTATCTTAGTTTTAAACTCCCCTTGGCTTTTATATTTGTTTTCTTTCCCCTAATTTAGAGTTGCGTGATTTCTGATAATAACAAAATCAGATTGCAAGATGGCAATTAGTTCAAGTTCAAGAAGTGGGGGTCAAAGTAGAGATTTGAAATTCATAAAGGATCTCATTATGGAGACATATTACAATGCTTGAAAAACTTCCCGGAGGTAGGGAATATCTTTGGAATTGTAGCTAGTGTAAAACCAACTTTAAAAGCTCATATTATCGAGTGAAACTTAGATTTTGTGGCCCTCCTAGGAAAGGGATTAGAATGTGTAAAGGGATAGAAAAGAAGGGGTTGTTTGTCACATAAATAACGACACTCATTAGAGAAGAAGTTGATGGTATGGTATAAAGAGAAAAACTACCATTCCTTCCTCCACAAAGAAAAAAATGAGTTTACGGACAAACTGTCAACTAGTAATGGCCTCCCAACATCCTTTCTTGGAGATACCCTCTATGCAAGTGGAAATAGAAAATACCAAACTTTCCCACAAAAGAGGCCCATTGGACAAGGCATGTAAAGGGAAATAAAGCACATTGCATCTATGCCAATGGTCATCCTTTGTTGGTAAAATTGCAATATTGGCAGGAAATGGTGGCAACAATCAATAGTGCACCTCCTAGTTTCACAAGTCCTCGGTATAAAAGAGGTGTGTGTCACATTATTGGGAAGGGCGGATAGTTTTGTGCAGACATCACTCAAACCAATTAGAGATTCTTGGGTTGAATCAGGAATTTATATTTTCTAATGGATGGAAAGATTGCAAAAACCATCAATCAATAAAGGTTATTGAAGTGCACCCCAAACAATGATTTTGAGGGCAGAGGGGCAAATTAAAGATGCAAAGTTCATCTCCAAAATCCTTATTAAGTCCATAGAGATGGTGGCTCATTAAAATGTTGTCCAAATCATTATAAACGATGCAAAAAAAGGCTACAAATGTTGTGCTTGAGTAAATATATCAACCCATTTTTGGGAAACTGTGAACCGTACACTCCCTTAATTGGCGATGCAAGCAATTGGCACTCAAATAGACTAGTTGAGGAAATATACCAAGGCGGTGAGGAGATCCAAATGTTTGTGACAAACCACCATATGTGAACAAGGCATTTTCAGGATTTTCTCGAGGTTTGAATTGTTGAAGGTAAATTTGATTCTTTATTTTATTTTATTTATGTCATGTTTAATATGTATATAATATTTTCTTATGTATTATTAACATGATCCTAGGTTGTTAAGACCCAATACTTTTGAGATGACTTTGAAGGTGCAAAAGGCATTCGGTACCATAATTATTAGTAACCAATGAAGAAATTGGACGCAGTCATATTCAATGAGGGCCCAAAGGTCAAGTCATTGATCCTGGATGATATTTGATGGGCTTGTGTGGAATATGTCTTAAATTTCCCCAAGCCTATCATGAGAATGACCCTGAAGAAACATTTTTCAAAAAGAGTAAAAAAAATATCTGCATAGTTGGTATAAGATCAACATGCTTTTACACCACCTGGCATACGCATTATCTCCCATGTAGAGAGAGTTTGGCATGTACACCTCTGGAAATATTCATACTCCTAGTGCTATTAATGATTAATCGAAAATAGATGTTCGTATATGGTGATACCCCCAAGGTCAAGATTATTTGTTCCTCACTAAGTATTTTTAGTTTTTATTTTATATTTGTATCGCACAATTTAGGACTTAACTTTCTTAAATTGGTTTTTTATTTTTAATTCTCAAGTTTTTTTTATTTTTTATCCAATTTCAATAGGGTGCAAGTTCTTTTGTTGAACGGAATTGCAATACATACTCCTTAATCCACTAAATATAGTGTAACCAGTTTGCTGCAAAAAAAAACAGTAGAATTGGTTTATGTTATTTCAACTAATGTTTCTATCAAATAAGGAACACTGCTACAAGGACGTGTCAAAGAAGAATTGAGATGTAACTCCTAAGAGTACCATCTTGGATGCAACTATTGAATATCTTGCTAGAGTCACTATGGGTGATGATGATGATGAGATAGATGTGCATGATGAACCTAGTGGGAGTGGCACAGCCTTGGGTTCAAATGATGGTGATCATGAAACATACGATGATGATCTCTATCTAGATCCTTTTGATGATTGATGAAGATAGAAGACAATTATTTGTGCACATTCTTATACCTCAGCAACAGAAAACTCTATCATGGTTTTATATCTTGCAAGTTATCGAGAAAGAAAATATGCTAATAATCACATAAGGGTTTCTTTTTACCACTAAAAAGAAGGAAAATCACTTCAAAAATCAAGCAGATGCATGAAATGACTTATGTATGTTTTGGAAATGCCACGTCGATGCCACTTATGTCAAGATTTAGTGGACTTTTTTTGGAGGATATGTTTCCACTTGAAGTGAACGAAATCTTATGCAAAACCACAGAGTTTTCCAGAAATAACCATGTCTGACACAGCTTGTACCCAGATATGGTATGCGGACATAATACCCCAGACAAAATAACTCTAGACACAATAACAACACAATAATAATCCAAGGACAAAATAACCCACGGTCATAATAACATGTGGACAAAATAACCCATAGTCATTTTATATCAAGCTAGTAAAATAGAAATATCATAAAATAAATATGCTAGTATAAAACGAAGGGATTCTAAGGCACCAAATAGCCTATTTAGGCTTTTCTAGACCATATATCCATTACACATCCCTAAAATAGCCCTGAAAGACCTTTAATATGGTTAAATTACCTAGAAAATGGAAATAAGTCTAAAAATAAAGGCAAATCTACAGCAATAAGCTAATCAAGAGTTATCTTGAAAACATTTAAGTGAAAAGACATTAAGAGGATATATAAAGTGGTAGAATTAAGAAAAGTAAGGAAGAAAAGGATAAGTAAGATTGTATAGAGTGATAAGAAGAGCAAAAGTCCAAATTCATAAAAGACGATATTTTCTACAATACTTACTTCAATTTTTATAAAGTCAAACCAATAAGCAATTACTTATTTTAATGTTTACACATTCTTTTTTCATGTATAAGGCATCAATAAAATTATTTGTAAATATTTTCTACAATACTTACTTCAATTTTTATAAAGTCAAACCAATAAGAAATTACTTATTTTAATGTTTACACATTCTTTTTTCATGTAAAAGGCATCAATAAAATTATTTGTAATTGTGCAGAATAATTTGAAAATAAATGTTCAAGTCATTATTCTACTACAACACAAATAAAATATGGTGATGTGATTAGTAGTACAGAACATAATCATGCTCCAAAACTTGAGATGATTGTTGTCAAATACAAATTGAATAAAATAAAATATATGGTGTGCTTGACTCAAGATTCTACAAGAAATATCATTGCTTCTTCATGTTCTAATATTTCACTAGCCATAGCTAGAGAAATACCATCAACTAATGCATTATCCAAAACACTCAAAAGAAAAAGATTAAGATTTGAAACACCACAACCAAATTCTCAAACATGAACAAATCTGAATATAAAGTTATGTCCATGGGCTATTTTGACGATGGGCTATTTTGATCATGGATTATTTTGGCTTGGGGTATTATGGCCCTAGGTTATTCTATCCTTGGGCTATAATGGTCAGGTTATTTTGTCCAAGGTTATTTTGGTCGGGTTAATATGTCCTATAACACCCGGATACAAGAAGGAAAATTATTAAAGCAGCAACTACGACAATAAATAAATTTATTGTCAATTTTGTAACAGCAGTGGTTTTCATTTGAATCACGACCCTAAACACTATGGCATATGACAATAATAGTGAAGATACAATCCTTTGGCTATATATGTGTGTGTGTCTATATATAATGTCATATGACATATAACCAAATGATTCTATCTTCCATTAATATATACGTATACTTTCATGATTGTCATAGCTAACTGTATGTGTATCAAGGGATCTTTAAAAAAATCAGATACATATTTGATACCATATCCAAACACGATACAATAACAACTTCCATTTGACTTTGGTTAATTCAAAGAAATCAATTTTCATCTACAAGTCTTGTACACATTTTGTTTTATGAAGTTTAGATGCATTTGAAAATTTTCTATTGAGACACTTACCTATATCCTTGTGTAATGTACCCATTTTCAGCCATTTCATGATTTTCTCTAAAATTCCCTTTTTAGGGTTTGAATCGTACTAAGGGATTGTAATTTGTAATATTCCAAACTAAGAGCATGTAGTTTCACATAATTATCATATGTCATTATGCATCTAAGTCATATATAGCAACAATAGATACTTAGGACCCAATACCTTAATCCTCTCGTAATCATTAAGCTCAATGTGACTAGTAGAATTATTGTGCTTGAGTAGAAACAATCTTCAGGAGGCTCCCTCGTGAACAAAGCCAATTTTGGTAATCTTCTCCCCACTGTGGCCGGATTACTCTCCCCTTCACAAACTCCCTATACACTTACTTGTATTAGTGAATGATTAAAGAATTAGCTAAGTATATATTAGTATCATGCATATTTGTCATGCCTCTAACTATGAGGTTATCGATTTCTAATGATTAAAATACATTATTAATAGTTCACAATAAATTTAGTAGTTAGCATATTTAAGTGTGAGAGTGTGAGTGTAAGTGTGAGTGTGAGTGTGTGCATGCGAGTGCGCGCATGTGTGTGTGTGTGTGTGAATATAATAGATTCATTTCATAATTGATTATATATGTACCTATTATTTACCACTATATTGAAATTATATCTTATTTATTATTTAATATGAGTTTATTGTATAACAATATTAAACTATTACAATATTCAAACCAACTTAGTCCAAGGGGTTTAGCTTAGTTGGTTGACGCAATAAGTTCTCATTGTGGATACCCTAGTTCAAATCCCAAGATGGACATCTTCATGGAATTCTAAGTTGTGACTCTTGATCTTCAATTGATTGTATTTGTCTCATTGTGAAGTGGATTCTAAGGAAGAGCAAGAGGACAAAATTTGTAGATTTTGCAACGAGGGTGTGGTGGAAACAGAGTGGCACTATCTGAAGGATTGCACCGCATACGAGGACATTTACAACCAGCACAAAGAAACTTCAAAAGTGAACAGCATAAAAGACCTTTTCGAAGGACCAAGACTCCTCAAGGGGGCCATCTTATGCAGATTCACAACAAAAGGGACAACCTGGAGAAATCACATCAGACTGACTAGGAGTTTTATGTGGGTCCGATAGGCTTATGGCCTCATGGACGCCCTTAAAAATCTTTCATTTCATTTCATAAGTTGTGACTTGGTCTTCTAATTCTTGTTTCTAGTGTAACCACTCGTAAGGAGCTTCAGTAAGTCGTAATTCTTGCTTGTAAGGAGCGCCTAGTTTGTAAATGATCTTAATATAAAAATATCAAGACCAACTTATATAATTTATAGCTCACGAATTATCATCTTTCTTATGCATACTAATCTTAAAATTATATATTATTGCCTTGAATTCGGTAGACATATTTATCCCCACAAACATTGCTTTTTAATATAATTCCAATTTCTAAGATGGAAGTCAACACTCACGATGGGGCCGAATATTTGCACCAGCCCCTCTAGCTAGTTTTGTTTCACTTGACACTTTCATTATTCAGTTGTTGTGTTTGCAAACAGTAAAATGTACTTCCGCACCCTCTTTAAACAAACAACCTTTGTATTTTCTCAAGTCCAGGACCCAAAAAAAAAAGTCTTAAATTTTTTCAATAAACTTATTATAGAGTAAATGAACTTTGTTAAATGATTTTATGATAAATATTATATCTATTATTAAAAAATAAATAAAATGATTTAACTCGTTTGTCTCTGTAATAATAATATCTCTAGCATTTAAATTAAGTTTATTATTTTTTATAGTTACTATAAAAGGCCAATGAAATAGTAGTATCATCACGTTAAATTAATAATAAGAACTTTTTCTATGAACAAGTATAAAATCAATTCATACTATTACAAATTGTTTTTATTTAAAATACTTATTTAGTCTAATAAGATCATTAACAAGCTAATATTTTTTTATTAAAATGCTAGTATTGTTTAATATTAATGATTTGAATGTCATTAATTGAAAAGTGTTTTTGTATTTCATTTTATTATAAATAATGAGTATTTTACCTAATATGAATGTGCTATAAAATCAAAATTTATATTAGTATCACGTAATTATGTTGAGTCCTATACAATAGGAGCTGCAAATCCCAGCATGAGAATATACCAAAGCAATATGTCATGTAGAGATAAAAAGTTTGATGGTGGTAACAAACAAAAAAAAAATTTAACTAATTTAAACTATCAAATGCCATTTGGAATTCACAAAAAATTTTAAAGCCAAATTAAAATACATAATGCCATTTGTCATTCACAATTATTAACAAATAGAAATTGGCAAATGTCATTCTAAAATATTAAGATGAAAAGTCAAATTAAAATACAAAATGCCAAATCACATTCACAAAATTTTAGAATACAAATTTAAAATGAAATTGTGAAAAGATATTCTCAAATATAAAATATATAAAAAATTAATATTAAAAATGCCAAGCTTTTTCGAATTTGTTTTAAAAAAAAATAGAAATTACATTTATTAGATTTGCTTTTTCTAGAAGTTACAATGAATACAAGCAGTCACAAAAGTGTATACAGCTAGATTTAATATTATATAGTTTTAAGATTTCATTATTCAAGAGATTATGATTATAACTTTAAAAAAAATCATATTTAATAAATATCAATTAAAAAGATATTTATCTAAAAAGAGTAATAAAAAAACAAAACATAATAAATAGTTAACTCTTATTTTTCTAATTTATAATTAAGATGTTCCTCTATTCTCTTTATATTTTTCTATTACAAATATCATTATTCTTAGTTAGAAAAGTATAATATCAAAAAAGTTAAAAATAATAATATAGAAAAATCTTACTTTTCTAACAATAAAATTAATTTTTTGATTTGTATTATTTATAGTTATGAGTTCTTTGAAAGTAAAATAGGAATAGCATGAACAATAAATTTTAGAGAAAAACAATTCAATATTTAACATACATTTAATATAATTTTATAATTTAAAAAAGGGATCATCAAATTTTTGAAAATATTTATTTAGAATCTATCATATATAATTTTTTAAATTATTTTTCAAATATAATTATGTTATATTTTTTGTCTTAATGTTTCAAATCATCTTACCCTCAATTGAGACTTAACTCTAACAATAAATGTGATGCAAGAGCATCCTGGGTTTCTTTGTAATCCTGTACATTAGTTCATTCTGCCTAGTTCCAATTGGGCCGACTTTGCTCACATTTAATTTTGATATAGTTAATTATATTTGATGAGGGCCGACTTGTGGTTTCTCTATGTTCTAGAATTATTCGTAAGCCATTTTGGCTAGAATTATCCGTAAGCCATTTTGGCAAGTATAAGTAGGGTGTTTAGGTTTAGGGTTAGGGCAGATTTTTGGGGAGAGTTCAAAAAAAAAGAGATAGGTGGATTTAAAAAGCTGATTTGGAGATCTGGAAGTTGTACATTTGTAGTTGGCCGTAACCCAGAGGGCCTTACAGCTGGGCATGTATGCTGAATATTTGATGAATCAATAAATATATCCTTTGTTCTCTCTTTCCTTGGTGTTGTTCCTCGTGTTTGCTTCTGTTGTGTTAACTCTTGCAAGGTGGTTTGGATAGCTGGGTGTGCCTTTGGCCCTAGTTATTCATCCCTTGCTTGCATCAAAAATGTTCATGTTTTAAATCACAATATTACCCTAAATAAATTTAAACTTACCCTATAATACTAAATTAAGTTGAAACTAAATTTAATTATAACCCTAAGTCTAATCCTAATTAAACATTAATCATTATTTATCTAATATGTTAGTTATTATAATTAATGTTTAATTATTTGACAGAGAGAAAGAGAAGGTATACGACAGTGAGATGACGGAGGAGAGAGAACAAGAGAAAGAGGGTAATTGGGGGGCATATCAATATCGAGAGAGAGAGAGAGAGAGAGAGAGAGAGAGAGTTGTATTATGTTTTTAATAGAGAAGGGGGGAGAAAGAGAGAGAGGCATACTATGTTTTTAATAGAGAAAGGGGGGGGGGGAGAGGGAGAGAGAGAGAGAGAGAGAGGCGTACTATGTTTTATAGAGAAGGGGGGGGGGAGAGAGAGAGAGAGAGAGAGAGAGAGTCGTATTATGTTTTCAATAAAGCAGGGGGAAGGGAGAGAGAGAGAGAGAGAGAGAGAGAGAGAGAGTCGTATTATAATTTTATTAGAGAAGGGGGATAGAGAGAAAGAGAGAGATAAGGTGAATAGCGGGATATTAGGGCGAATATTTAGGTAGAGAGAGAGAGAGAGAGAGAGAGAGATGATGGTGAGATAAGGGAGGGGAGAGAGTGAGAGTGAGAGAGAGAGAGGGTGATTAGGGGGCACACACACACATATAAAGGGAGAGATAGAAGGTGATTAGGGGGCATATCTAGAGAGAGAGGCAAGGGATCCTATTATGTTTTTAATAGAGAGAGAGAGAGCTTAGAGATAAGGGTAGAGAGAGAGATATGATGGTGAGATAAAAGAGTGGAGAGAGTGTGAGAGGGCGATTAGGGGGCATATAGAGAGAGAGAGAGAGAGAGAGAGAGAGAGAGAGAGGAAAGGGATAGGGGAGGAAGGGGGAAATTGAGAGAGAGAGGGGAAGGGGTAAAAGAGAGAGGGAGATAGATATTTGTTATTGCTGTCATTAGTCACGATTCATTATTAATTTTGTAAGTTGATATATTTTTTATTTATTCAACATAGATGAAGGAGGGTTTCTTCAAGGCCCTTACAAAAATGTATAATGATAAAGATGTTAGTATTCTTCATGAGCAAAGTCATGACTTTGTCAATCTTCATGGTCCAACATTTGGTAGGCTTGAGGCCAAGACAGATAGAGCTACATTAGCTCAAATGGATCCTATTGGATGGCGGACGTAGCATGGTAGAGATGCACTTGAGCTAAGAGTTTTTGTCATTCCTCTTCTTTTACAAGTTGCCAGTTCCTTTGTTGCTGAAAGGAATTGGTCCACATATAGCTTCATCCAATCAGTTAAGGGGAAAAATCTTACCTCTAAACGATCAGAGAGATTAGTAGTATTCATGGTGTATTGCACCTATAGCATTGGCAGACTCCTCAGCATCGTCAAACTCGAGCATTACATTGGAATGTTTAACCCAAGGATGCTATGCAGGTTGAGGAGGAAGACACACTTCCAGGATAGGTTGGGGTTCCATTGCATGAGGACCCTCTACCTATAGCTACCACTGACTCAGAGGATGATGTTGTCAATTTAGATTTAGACTTAGATTTATATTCATAGAGTATAGCAATGTATTTGGCATATATTATTTGACGTTTGCAGATACATTATTGATTTTGAATCATGATTCTTATGGACATCAGACATCTTATTACTATTAGCATAGTTACACCGGCCTAAGGGACGGGGGTGCGTGGGAATAGAGGGACAAGTTTCCGGGACGAGGAGACAACGGGGACTCAATTTGGGGAAGGCAGCAGGGGAAAGGGTGATGGGGACACAACCCAAGACAAAATGGACACAACAGAAAAGGGAAAATTATATTAACTGAGAAAATAAGCTAGTACAACAGTACAGGAAAATAAACTTCAAAACATGCCCTAAGGGCTTACAATAGCATAAATCTGGAGATAATTTCTCCTTTCAGTACCTCCTCTCAAACTCCACTCCGAACTGCCTTTTACAATGCTAGAAATCTCCTTAAATAGACCCCGGAGGGTTAAGGACTAGGAGTACATTCTAGAAAGTGCTAGTAGGCATCCACCGACCAAATAGAAGGTTTCGGAAGCTGCGGTAGAAGTTGGCACAAATCTAGAAGAATTTAGAAACAGTAACCAAACTTCCGAGAGGCATAACTTTTGAACCGTAGCTCCGATTGATGAACCGTTTACATTTTCGGAAAGCTCTCGAAGCGCTCTATAGCCCTATGGACCAGCTTCGCTCGTCCCCCATTTTTCGGCCCTTTTCGAGGTCATTTAATGCCCCTAACCTGACTTTGAAGCATTCTTAGGAGGTCTCCAAAACCCGAAAAACTGCAATAACTTTCAAACCGTGGGGCCTTTTGACCTGATTCTTTTTCTGGAATGCTCTAAATCACAATTACATTCATCTGGCCAATTCACACCTTCTAGGTCACCAAAATGATGGCCAAATTGCATGCTCCTATTTTTTCGGGATTTTCTAGCACACTGATAGTTGAACTGTGCGAGTTGGAACCTTTATTTGACCCAAATGGGTATCTAAAAATGTAAAGACATGAAACAGAAACTAAGTCTAAGTACATTTTTTTGGGTGACACAGGATTGCCCTTATACCTCTGGATGCTCCTGCATCAAAGGGGGTATATAGTATATACTATAATTACAATACTTAAAATGCTAATTATAAAAAGATGTATACCAATATAAGACATAAATATGAAGTATAAGTTCATCAAGACCGCTATTGCTAGTTTAATTTTACATTGCTTTTAACATTCAATAACTTCTAACTCCTATCAAATAAATTAAATAATTCAGAAAATTCAGAAGTCATAGATATCTATTATCAATTTAGCAATAGTATGAGTATCATTATCTCATCAATCATTCAATAGCATCATAAACTTAATTACATCAAGTAGCATCAACCATGGTATGATCACAATGTCCAATGTTTCAACTTTCAAACTTCAAATATCCAAGTCTCAAGTACAAAATACAAAAAAAAAGGACAAAATGTCAAAGTACTAATGGCCCAAGGGCTGCCAAAATGTAGTAGAGGCTTCCTAGAGGCCTCTAATCATCCATGTCAACCTGAGGCTCAGGCTCAACAAACAATAAAATACAACATAACAAAACCTTTTAAATGTTTTTTTTTTTTTGCATTTTTTTGTGGCAAAAAGGGGGATGGTCAATCGTCCCAAGTTGGGTCGAGGGACGCATCATCGCCCCCAAGTCCCCAAGCAGGGATGTGGGGACATTCCCCTCTCGACAACAAGTTGGTGGCATTGCTGGGGATGCTGAAACATCGTCCCCTCATCTTCGGTGTGTCCCCGTCTCAATTGCAGCACCCAAAAACAGCAAGGACGCGTCCCTGTGTTACTATGCTTATTAGTAACTTGGTTGGACTATTGTTTTTCATTTGATTTCATGCATGATACTTGGAGCCTTCAAGCATTTTTGCTACACAGATGCCATATATATTGCAATGAATTATAAAAGTAATTTCAGCATTTTCATTTTGATAATTTCAATTTGTTATGTTACATGTACATTGTATTGAGCTTTCTAAATGTCTAAGATGAATGGTTCATCAACGTTAAGTTATGCATATTGAAGTTCTCTCTATATATATAAAAAAATCCCTTATGTTTTTAATCGTCCCCTAAATTTTAGCTTCGACCCGTACCAGAAACATGTCTGTGTCCACTAAAACGTTCTCGTCCCAGAAACTTTGAGGAGCATAGCTTTTTATACATTTAATTTAATAATATAACCTAGTGTGCATATTAACCTAATTAAATTTACATATTAATATAATTTTTTATTTTATTGCACAAGTTTAAATTAATTTTGATTTCTATCATTAAATAAATTATAAAAATATTAATTTCAAAATAATGATACAAATTATTAATTTTTAAAAATGAATATTTCAATATTGCTTATTTACTATTTTAGATAAAAATAACTTGCATACATTAAATAAATCCTATATCTTTATCATAAGAAAAAACATATTATTAAAAAGTTATTTGAATTAGACACACTTGTAATAATACATATTAATTTAATTATTAATATCATTATTATTATTTTAATCTAAAAATGATATTAATATTTCATAAGAAAAATTATAATTTAATTTTAAATGCTTGAAATATTATTATTATAGAGACAAATAATTTAAATTATTTACAATTAAACATTTATTTATAATAAATATGATATTTGTCATAAAATTAATTAATTAAGCTTATTTGCTCTTTAAAATAATCGATTAATATTTATAACGATTTTTTCATCTAGGGATAATCAGGAAGTATGTGTTTTGTGAAGTTATTTATCAGTTATAATCAAGATTTTTTCCTGTTTTCAACTTCTATGGTCATAACAGCTGAATACTTCTACAGTAATCAGTCATTTTACATTAAATAAATTATTGGAGTTCTTGTCTCAAATTAGGACAAATTTGGTGTTGATTAATTGTTCCTGTTGAGCCTTTTGGGGTGAAATATTTGCTAAAACTTTAAGGAAATTACCTTGAAGTACCAGTCCACGAGACGTCCCACCACCAAGTACTTGGAGCACCCAGGTACCCGCTGCCACTAGGATGGGTACTAGAGTTTCTATTTGAATTTTGGTTTTCAAATGTTACTATTTGGTATGTACTATGTTACTAAGTTGAATATTCAATGGTTCTAGTTCGTGTTGCAATTTTTCTATGTTCAAGTATTTTAATTTAATATGTTATGCTGAAACATAATTTCACAACAAGAATTTCAAGTTCCCTCATCATCCCTTGGTTGTCCCAAAATTGAGGCCCATTCACCCTACATCCCAGAAACTCATCCTGAGGTATCCCATTGCTGGTGTCACTGTAAAAATCAGGATTAATTGGACAAAAAAAAAGGGATAAAACAATGAAAAATGGGGTAAAAGACATGCCAAAAACCAAAAAATACACCAAAATAACAGCACCTTTTGTCATAAAAGCCAACATGGGTTGATTTTGTAGCACATGGAAGGTGGATTGCCAACGTGGATTGATTTTGCAGCTGAAGCGGTTGGGACCATCATGGATCAAAAGCTGGAAATGTCTGCCATGGATCAGAGGGAGCCAAAACAGCATGCAAAGGGAGACCAAACCATTAGTGGATTTCGTTTGAGGAAAGTGGAGGTTTACCAATTCGGTCTCCGTCTAATAATATGCATCTTAATTTGTGATTCTTTTACAGTGATTATTTTAAAAATATTACAATGTTTGTATCAATATTTCAGAAGGTTGAATCTTTCTTGAATTTCATAAGTAGGAACACGTATGATTCTTATTTTGGAATTTGTATAACTAAATGTGCAATCTTAGTTTTAAATAGAACCTTCCAATTTGCAATCTTATTTTTGTTAATTCTGTAACTTTGTAATCACACTGGTCTGATGAAGCAGATCGTACAGATCTGATAATATATATGATGCCTTTGAAAGGCCTATAAATATACTGTTCAGATCTCTAGCATAATCGGCATCTCCCTTACCATAGTCTTGTTTGGTTAACTATGAACAAGATTAGTTAGTTTAAATACAATTTAATTTAATTCCTAATGGGCGCCGATTTTGAGAGGACAGTTCTGCCCGACCTAGAGAGGGACATGTCCTTCTAGGGACATGCCCCTTGGGTCCCATACTTATAGAGGCTATGTTAGTGGATAAAGAGCACACAACACAATTCAAGTCTGCCTCTATAGCATACATTACCTCATCGAATTTCAGCCGGATATACATAGTATTTGACGAACTATTATCCTTGAAGGAAGAGCCCATATTAAATATGATATTAACAAGACAATCTCCATCACATAGAAGGTATTATATGAGGAAAATAGTTGCAGAATATTTTACATGGTATCAGAGCTCTGGTAGTCGAACCTAGGCTCTGCAAATTTAAGTAATCAGATTTTATATATATCTAGCATCTATCTCCTATCTTCAATGGCATACACAATCAGAATCGAGGACAGGTTTGATGGGAAAGAACACTTTGATGCCTGAAAATTCAAAATCATGATGATTCTTGAAGAAAATGATGTAAAACAATTTGTTGATTCAGCATCCAAACAACCTCCAGTTGAACCTCATAAATCTATCTGGAGTAAAGGAAATAGAAGAGCCATTTAGATCATATTAGATGGAACAAAGAATGATATTGTACCTATGATAACAAAACATCAAACATCATTTGAGATGATGAATGCATTACAAAACGCATATGAAATCAACAATGCAACTAGAGTTCTCACACTGAAAAGGCAACTAAATCCCATAGAAATAAAGAAAGGAGAATCAATGAATTCTTACTTTCTAAGGGTTGTCAGCATAAGAGATGAACTTTCAAGTATAGGAACCATCATTAGTGACATGGAACTAACACTGATAGCTATAGATGGATTACCAGATTCATGGGAAACTTTTGCACAAGGAATAAGTGCCAAAGATAAACTTCCTAACTTAAACAGACTTAAGGGAGATTTGTCTTCAAGAAAAATCCACAAAATTAAAGAAAGGAGGGAAACTGAAAACAGAAGATGAAGAACTTCATGTTCTTAGTACAAACTCCTATAATAGCAAGAAGAAGCATTTCAAGAAGAAAAGGGGAAATCAAAAGAATGGCAAACCCAACAAAGATCTATTCAAAATAAAGTGTTTCAGATGTAAAAAATTCGACACTACAAATCTAATTGTCCTGAGAATTCTAAACAACAAGTGAACTGTACAAATGTTACTAGGGAAGAAGATAACTATGATCCCGAGAATCATGTATTGTATTCGTCACTATCAAATGAAATCTCAAGTAAAGCATGGATAATTGATAGTGGATCTTCTAAACATATAACAAGATACAAAGAAGCACTAGACTCTATATCAGAAAAGGTTAATAATGAAGTCGCCATTGTGATAATTCAGCACATTCCATCGAAGGAATTGGAAACTGCACCTTGAAACTAAAATCAGGAAATTATCTTCTTCTCAAAGGAGTACTCTACGTCCGAAGAATAAAAAGAAATCTAATCTTGGTTACAGCACTTGAAGACGATCGGCATAATGTTGCATTCATGGATGGTAAAGTAATAACTTGGGCAAAGAACTCCTCAATTAAGTAAGCAAAGTTGATTGATCAAAGAAAAGGATATTTGTATGAATTAAATTCATAATCTAGTCGACCTATTTAGGCCTTAATTCATGAAGCAGCAAACATAAATGAAATATGGCACAGAAGATTAGGACATCTAAATTTCAAAACCTTATCAACTATGGAAAAGATGGTTACTGATTTACCTAAACTAAATAAAGACCACTCAAGCATATGCAAAGGGTGCGCTCTGGGTAAGAACACCAAAAGTCCATTTCATGATAGCACTAGAAAAACAAATAATGGTTTCCAATTAATTCATTCAGATTTATGTGGACCTATGTTTGTTCCTTCTCTTGGAAGATTTTGGTACTATATTTTGTTCATAGATGACTTCTTTAGGAAAACATGGATTTACTTCTTAAAATGCGAAGAATCAAAAGAAATTCTAACGAGATTTAAAGAATTCAAAACATTAACTAAAAACTTATAAGGACATAAAATTAAAACTCTTAGAATTGATAATAGAGGGGAATACACCTCAGATTTGTTTAAAAGGTTTTGTAAAGAAACAGGAATTAAGAGGGAGTACATCATTCCTTATAATCCAGAACAAAACGGGGTAGCAGAAAGAAAGAATAGAACAATTATAGAAGCTACTAGAGCTTTGATATTTGATCAGAATTTAGAATTTTTATCTTTGGGCAGAAGTCTCTTGTACTACTATCTATATTCAAACAGAAGCCCTCACTCCTACCTTGGAGATAAAACTCCTAAAGAAGTCTTTACTAAGGTTAAACCCAATATAAGTCATCTTAGGATCTTTGGGTGCCCTGTATATATCCATGTTCCAAAAGAAAAGAGAACTAAGTTAGAACCCTCGGGGAGAAAAGGTATTTTTGTAGGGTATAGTGAAACATCTACAGCATATAGGATTTTCATACCTGGACAGAAAAGTATTGAACTTAGTAGGGATGTAAATTTTGAAGACGATCTAGCATTCAAAACAGCCCTAAGCTCTGAAGAACCTTCTCCTTCACCTAGTTTTGAAAGAAATACTGAATTTGAGTCTTAGAGGGAGAACATAGAAGAAATTGAAGATGAAATTCAAAATTTAAATCTTGGAGAAACACAAAATTCCAAGAAACAACCACTTTGGGCTATTAAAACAGTCGAGGAAGCACAAGACTTTGATACACCTTCTGGAACAGTCAAAGAAAGCAAAAGACCGAAAAGATTTTCTAGTTATACAGCAAACATGAATGATTTGTCCAAAACAGAACCAACCAATCCTTCAGATGCTATCAAACATACATGTTGGCAAGAAGCTATGACAGAAGAATACCAATCTATCATAAAGAATGATGTTTGGAAAATTGTTCCAAGACCTAAAGGAAAGTTTGTTGTTTCTTCCAAATGGATATTTAAAATAAAGCATCTTGTTGACAGTAGCATTGAGAAGTATAAAGCTAGATTTGTAGCCAGAGGATTCTCTCAGAAAGAAGGGATTGATTATGAAAAAACTTTTGCTCCTGTTGCCAAATATACCTCTGTAAGAGCATTCCTGGCCATTGCAGCATCGAAGGGATGGAAAGTACATCAGATGGATGTAAAAACAGCATTCCTAAATGGAAAGATTACAGAAGAAGTATATTTGGAGCAACCTAAAGGATTTGATACTCATGATCCTAACGTTTTTGTTTACAAGCTCAAGAAAGCTCTCTACAGGCTTAAGCAGGCTCCTGGGTTTGGTATGAAAGAATTGATAAGTATCTCACCAACTTAGGATTCTTCAAAAATGAAGCCGATCCAAATTTATATTATAAAAGAGATAAAGATGATATGGTAATTCTGATATTGTATGTTGATGATTTACGTATAACAGGTGATGATCATCTCATAGATCAATGCAAGAAAGATCTAATTAGAGAATTCAAGAGGAAAGACTTGGGACTCCTTCATTACTTTCTAGGACTAGAAGCACAACAGAATTCTGACAGCATTACACTTAATCAAGGAAAGTATACATAAGATATTTTGAAGAGATTTGGAATGTGGAATTGCAAGTCTATGTCTTCTCCTATGGAGACTAATCTACATAAACTTAAAGAAGCAATAGCAAAATCACATTCCATAGATGCTACTCTCTACAGACAGATGATTGGGTCCCTTATGTACTTGGTAAATACAAGACATGATATTTGCCATGCTATTAATCCCTTAAGTTAGTTTATGTGTGAGTCAAAGGTGATTCACCTAGTTGCAGTCAAACACATTATGAGATACTTACAAGGCACTCTTAATCTTGGACTCAAATATGAGAAAGTTGGCTTAGATTTACATGGATTCACTAACTCAGATTGGGGTGGAAGTGTTAAAGATAGAAAAATTACTTCAGGATGCTGTTTCAATTTAGGATCAGCAATGTTATCTTGGATATGCAGAAAGCAATCTTCAATAGCTCAAAGCTCCACAGAAGCTGAATACATTGCAGCAGCGATGGCCTCTCAAGAAGCAGTTTGGCTAAAGAAGTTACTTGTGGGATTATTTGGGCAAGCCATGAAACCTACGATTATGCATTGTGATAATCAAAGTTCCATCAAGCTTTCAGTAAGTCCAGTTTTTCATGACAAGTCCAAGCATATCAAAATTCCTTACCATTATGTAAGAGATATGGTAGACAGGAATACTATAAAAATAGAATATATTTGCATTGCAAATCAAACAGCAGACATACTCACCAAACCTCTATCTAGAGTGAAGATAGACCACTTCAGGAGAAGACATGGTATGGTTGAATTGTAATCCATTTGTATTCTTTAAATTATTAATAAAATAATTTTATTGTTAGGCTATTGACTGTTATGGGCTCCACCATTTGAATTCATTATTTAAGAGCTGACAATCTCTGAGATAATGAACACTTGTATAAAAGACATTATGAGAGATGACGATCTCTTAGATAATGTGTTGAACAGTAGAAATCTACTATTAGATCTAGATGAGTTCAAGATCACATTGTGATGTATACATTTCTATGCCTATGAGTCACAATTTGGATAAAGGAAGAATTTCATTATTCTCCTGATTTTATCCTGTGTTCTGGTAGCTCTTAGCTCGGGATCATGATGTGATATAGGAAAGCCAGTACGTATGAATCACAACTTGGATAAATGAAGAATTTAATTATCACTAGTGTAAGTGATAAGTCATATCACAGGTATAGTAATATGACATAAGTATCATATGTTCAATGATACCTCACACTTGACGATTCAGATAGATATAGAGTATCATTCTATGCTTTATTCATATTATTTGATGATGTTAGATATGTTATCTCTCAATATGATTATCAAGTTAAGAGGGAGTGTTAATTCTGTAACTTTGTAATCACACTGGTTTGATGAAGCAAATTGTACAGATCTGATAATATATATGATGCCTTTGAAAGGCCTATATATATACTATTCAGATCTCTAGCATAATCGGCGTCTCCCTTAGGGTAGTCTTGTTTGGTTAACTATGAACAAGATTAGTTAGTTTAAATACTACTTAATTTAATTCCTAATGGGCGCTGATTTTGAGAGGACAGTTCTGGCCGACCTGGAGGGACATGTCCCTTCTAGAGACATGCCCCTTGGGCGCGATATTTCTAGAGGCTATGTTTGTGGATAAAGAGCACACAACACAATTCAAGTCTGCCTCTTTAGCATACATTACCTCATCGAATTTCAGCAGGATATACATACTATTTGCAGAACTATTATCCTTGAAGGAAGAACCCATATTCAATCTGATGAGCAAGACAATCTCCATCACATAGAAGGTATTATATCAGGAAAATAGCTGCAGAATTTTACAGAATATTTTACATCAGAATTTGCAGAATATTTTACAATTTTTACATTACTGTATATCTGCAATGTTTTGTATATTTTCATTCTGTAAACTATCCTTGTATATTTCTAAAGGGCCTCACTTTAATGGTCAGCAGACTCATCACCCTTGCAAGTTGATAAACCAAGCTTCAACAAATTTCTGCGTACATATGTATTTACAATTCAACTTTGGCTACAATAACTTGAGTTTCCTCCATGTATTGAGCACTACAAATTTTACATACGAACATGAGTTGTCATGTGTGTGTCTATATATATATTCTGTATATTATACAGAACAAAAATATACAGGAAAGGCTTGTATATATTTATTCTGTAAAAAATGTATCAATTCATAATCTATAAATATAAATAAGTTATGTATATATTTATTCTAAAGATTTTTTGTGTATGTAATATGTATTCTGCATATTCTGCAGATAAGATAAAAAAAAATTGTATAAAAAAAATTTATACAAAAAATATCGAATAAAACAAAATTGTCCGTTCATTCAAGTTATAGGCCACCCAGTGCTTGTCAACGACATGGTCAGAAGAATGCTCGCGGATGAACTCTTCGACCAAGTGACTGTGGCCTTAGACCTGATGGATGCTAACCTCTCGGGTGGGCTGCTAATGGCATTCTTTGCTCCGGAAGATAGGGAAAAGAAAAAGATTATGACAAAAGCCTGGATGATCTTCAAGAACTGTGTTGCTCAAGTTAATAATTTGGAAAAGTTTTTGTTATTCTGTCAAATTAATAACAACCTTTTTTCGGAGGATGTTGTAGCTAGGTTGGCCTCAATTGGCAAGGGTATTGGATCCCTTTATCATTGAAAATGTAGTTTCAGTTTTAGTATTGGAGGATTTTCTCCGCAACATATGTATTTGTTTTTTGGTGATCAATATAACGGGTACTGCCCCCTAGGCAGAACTTGCTTTAAAAAAAACTTTGAAAAATTGTCCATGTTTTTATTAAAACAAAAATATTTTTATTGCAAAAACTTAGTGGAATACTTTAAAAACTATCAAATTGGATTAAAACACTGAATTAAGATCCTTGTTCAAATCCTTGATCACAGTGTTGTGTGTGGACGACTTTGTGTGGACACATTTCACACTAATTACCAGTACAACAAAAGGGTAATGCAATTGGTGTTTGAATGTACTCAATAGTGGAATTTTCTGATTCAAATGGCATTCAACTAAAACGGCAGGAAATAACTCCACAATATGTGCTACATAAACTGCAGAAGTCGCACACCAGGCCAAAAAATCTCTTGATGGAATTACTGAGAATAAGGTAAAAAAGACAAGAACTGGGAGTGAAACAAGTTGCAGCTCTACAAGTGTTGGGAGGAATCAATTGGATGAGGAAGATGGTAGAGAGGAGGGTTTCAAGGAATCTAAGGCTAGTGTGAGAAAACCTGCTATAGCAGGTGGCCCAAACATGAGTGGAGGGAAAGTAAATGATTTCTTCAGACCTCGTACTCTACCAGAATCGTAGACCTCTATGGAGAGTACAAAGTGGAGGAAAGCTATACATGAATAGGCAATGATGTCAATTTCAAATTTATTTCTCTACCTTGGCCTTGCATCCTTGCTATTTTCCATATTGGCAAGCTATGATGGATAGCATTGTAGCTACAAGGCCAGCGTTTAAAACCCTCTCTTACGATACAATGAGGGTTGGTATTTTGAATGATGTAGTAAAATATGTTCAACATCTTGTTGAAAATCATCAGTTAGAGTGGACTAGTAGTGGGTGCACCGTTATGTCAGATGGATGGACAGATAGAAGTAGCCAAATCCTCATCAACTTCCTCATCTCTTGTGATAGAGGCTCTATATTTCTAAAATCAATGGATTCATTAGATGCAAGGAAAACTTGGAGCTTAAAAGGGTTAAGGGGGGTTAAGTGATCAAGTTGTCAGGTTACAAGTACAGATAGGGCTGTCAAGGTTAAGATCCGTTGGGTTAAGTTGCAATAGTTTGAGATAAATTCCTAACTGTATGAACATTTTTGGCTAGTCAAATCGTCTGAAATATGCTATAATGATATCTTTTATACATAAGGGCTAAAAAATCTGTTAAAAAATGCTTTTTTCATACTTGAAATATACAAAAACCTTATGAAAATCAATCTTTCATTATAAAATTGGACTTTGTAACTGTGAAAATAGAATTTCCCCTTCAAAAAAGGTCAAAGTCCATATAAAGGGTAGGTTTCCACTCTAAAAATTTATATAATCCCTGTGAAAGACGTATTTTCATTTAAGAAATTATAAAAGTTTGTAAAGAGGTCAGTGATTTTCCCTTGGATTCTCTACACTTCGGGGAAAAAAATGACGTGAAAGTGGGGTGAAAAGTCCTCGTGGACTGGGATTTTCTCTTTGTCCTTGTGAGGGTTATATTTCACGAAGCACAACACTAAGCATATTTTTATGCATGAAATGAAGACAATCCTTGTGATTAATGAATCTCCACTTGTCCCTATGCATTTAGAATATCCCTCGATCTTTAAGGGGGTTGTTTTTCTCTTTAAGCCCTTTTGTGAGTGAATGAAAACATGGAATCTTGGATTGGCATTGTCCTTATGAGGGATAATTTCCCCCTTTGTGGACAAGAAGAGTAAAACTAATGTCCTTGGGGAATTTGAATTTCCCTTTTGAAAGAAAATAAAGAGAATAAAGGAAATTATGAGCAATTTTAAATGTCCATGTGCAAATCTATTTTCCCTTCAAGGAAAGAATGAGAAGTAATGAAAAAGTGATGGGATAAGTGGCAACACTCACCTTACCGACATCATGGATAATTAAAACAATTCAACAAAGAAAATTTGAAGAAATTTTCTTGTCCTTATGGAAGACACTTTTCCACCAGCCCCATGAAGTTGAACATCTGAAGACAAAAATCCATGCAAATGCACACAACTCTCCTCCAAATTAAAACTCTACGTCTAGAATTGAATGAATAATGAGAACGAATCTGATGCAAATCATAAAATTGAAAGATTGGAGGTGGAAATCGAATAATAAATTAATTAAAATTGTCAATTTTGTATAAAACCCAAGGCTGCATTCAACTTTGCAAGAGTCACAAAATCAATTCTTAAAATGCAAATTTAATCCCACAGTGGCTGTGTGGGGTAGATGCAAACCAAAAACATCTTTAAATATCACCCACAACGGCAAATAGCCATACAGTAAGCAGTTGACGAGGTATTGGAGAAGTAGAACTTGGTGATTCAAGAAGGAAGAGGAAAGCAAATGATAAGAGGCTGCTAAGAGCTTAAGTCTGAGAAAGTGATGCTACAGCCATAACAAAAATCAGCCAGCACTGGAGGTGGAGATCAGAAGTCCCAATAGAGAATCCTTGTTGCCAAGGAAAGATTTCGAGTGTAGCAAATGTACGTTCGGACAACTAAATGAAAGGTCTGTATGCTTACAATCTGGAAACCCCAAGGAAATACAATATTGGAAAGAAAAAATTAGAAACCACGAATTCAAGCAATGGAAGCACTTGGAGAGCCAAATCTGATTATCACTGAAATCTGAGACCAAGTCCAAGCTAGCAGGAGGGTGTAAGTAATCATTTTCAAACTTATATCTGAAAACCCCAAGAATAGTTCGATTACTAAACAAAAAAATCAGAAAGAATCTTAAGTGGTTAATCCCTATTGGGATGTAATGCAAAACTCTTAGGGGACAATTTGATGAAGGAATCGTTGTATTTTGAGGAAACAATCATCAGGGCAGGGCCTAATTTAGTCTTGTCTTCTGAGAACAGGTTTATATCTTACCATGAAGGGTTTGGTTTTTCACTCTTAAACCTTAAATACATTCCTTGGAACATGTTGTTGTCAATTAATCATCTGAATTGGTGAAGTTCAAGCCTCTAGTTCTGAGAACGGGGGGTGTCTTCAGGCATACCCTTAGAATTTGTCACAAAGACCAGTTTGATCCTAGCACACATTCTCCATCATCAAACCTCACAATACATGTTGGAGGGATATCTGGCAAGGTGTTGAATTAATTTCTATGCTTTGGACATGTTGCAGGGCTGTCCTCAGAAAAACCAGAGTTTGTGCATTAGTGAGGGAGTCTGATCTATGCGTTTGGGAGATCATACGAGTCAATTTAATCATGATTTTGATGTCCTAACAGTCTGATTGCATCCTATTTGTAGACCATGTCTTCAGACTTGGTCTTCAGAAAATTTTGAATTTCATGATTCTTATGTTTCCTAGTTTGTGGCAATTATGTGCTCTTAATTTGGCTTGTCTTTTGACTTGGTTCTCAGGTTGATTTTCAAATTTAGGACTTGCATACTTGGTTTTGGACTTCATTTGCAGCCTTTTAGGTTATTGTTTCAAGGTCATGGAATCCAAATTAAATGGTGAAATCAAGAGGATTGCCATGGAGATAGAAACAAGGAATTCCAAAACAACTAAGGTCCAAGAGCAACAAATTTGTTGTTATTTCCATTTTAGTGAAATTAACAACCACCCCACAAAATTTAAATGTAATTTTGATTAGTAACGACATAGTTATATGCTCTAAGTATGTTTGTAAATAAGCCCTTTATTTCATTGAGTATGTTTGTTTTGTAGTCTTTACTCGTTAAAATTTTATTTTTATTTTTTGTTTTAGTTTATTTTCTTTCATTTGTTTTTAAGTTATTAGTAGTATATTGCCAATACGTTATTAAAAATTCCCAAGGTGCTTCTTTATGTTGAATAATTTTAAATTAATTACATTTCATATTTCATTGAATATAATGCAATCCATGACAAACCCTTCACCCCCCTGATGGATGTTTGAAGTCAAACTTCTTAGGTTTCTTTGCATTCGTTATTACATATGCAAATACGTTTGTAATGTCTTGTAAAACACCAAAAATATTTCAAACAGCGTGCCTTTTTGACACCATTACATGTGAATGTACAGTCAAGAATATGTGCAATATTGTCTTAAAGTACCAAAAGTTGGGGTTTTAAAGGGAAATCACACATAATTTTACATGATTTATTCTATCAAAGGCAAATCAGAAAGCCCAAACCCTATAAAATTCGGAGATTTTAATTGACGTTGCATACGTTACAACAGATCAAACAAATGATATTTAAACCAAAATCACCGAATAACTTGATTGTCATGTTCAATGAAAGCTCAAATGATGAACTCTCAGTTCGCAGTGAAAGACATTTCGTTTGGTAAAAACGTTGAGCTTTGCAATGATGAGACTCTCAGTTTGCAAGATACCAGTTCCTTATATTTCGTTAACTATTTGCAGACGAATGGAGATTTATTGACATTCGTTTTTCTTGGCTCTTCACATCAGGATTCACGTTTTTGGCTCAGACTATCTTTTTGTAGACTCTCCACGCCCTAGAAACAGGCACGCAGCTTTCTTTGGGTTTTTTTAATTCAAATCGTAGCTGTTTTTGGCTTCAATCATAATCGTTTTTAGCAAAATCATGGACATTTTCTTGTATTTTTCTCCATTTATACCTGTGTTTGGGTTTAATACATTGTTTTCCATGAATAAGAGATATTTGATATATATGTTATGGGTCGTTTTTGTTGAAAAACATGTTTTTCTCTGACTTTATAAGTCGTTTTTGCAGCAAAATTGGTCGTTATTTTTGAAAATTCAGTTATTTTCACATCTGCAGACTTTGTTTTGGCATTTTCTCTCCATAATGACCTTCGGCTGGGGTTTATATGGTGAAATTTCATACAAAAAAGGGTTCTTTTACTTTTGTGCTGACAAGTATGGTTCAGTCCAACCTCCATGTCAAACATGATGCTGAATATATTTCAGTCCATATGCAAGTTGATCTTTGTCTTCTGAGCCACAAGTATCATATCCTTTGCTTTCAAAATAAAAATGTATTCAAATGTGCAGATCAGAGATTTTTCTCCTGATTCACATCATTACAAGTGTGATTTCAAACACAATTAGTGTAATTTTTGTTATAGGTGAATGTGTATTATGTTGTGCTAAAAAAATCAGAATTCTTCATTCCTTAGATGCAATGTGATCTATAAGAACGGTATGATATGCCTCCATTTCCAAATTGATGTTAAAAACTAAAATTTCCCATTCATTTGCAACCACAGCTGACATTTTACATGCATACTTTGAGAAATCAGCATTTCTTCAGATCTGCCATGGGCAATGTTGTGTGGAATAATGAATGCAACCACAACAGTACAATTTTATATATCATAATGTTTTTCCCAAATTGGGAATTTTAATCCCAATTGCAAATACTATTGTATGCAGCCTTTCATGAACTTCAATGTTTAAAAGCTCAAAAGATAAAATATAGAAAAGGCATATTATGAGAGATAAATGTGGTGATAAAAACTTAGCATTGTGACAATTATATCTTCTATAGATAAAAGTATACTTAAAAATTTTAATTTTCACCCTACAATCCATGGTTTAAGAAACACGTCAAGATTCTTCATCTTACCATGGTTAGGAGCTATCGAGTCATTTGTAACTTGTTGACCACAGCTGCAGCACACCCGCTATATAGCATAACAATGGTGAGATAGTACATTTGACAAAATTAAAATAACAAATGCTGTGTATATATAATGCTCTCACAAAATGCCTTAACATAAGAACATCAAGAGAAAATTGGTATAAATTATATCTCTAAGTGCCCACACTTTTTATGAATAGTTAAGCCTATAAAAAAAGCTCATTATTTAACACTGCACATCTTATTCGTAATATTTTACTACAAAGCGATCTTCAAATTCAACAAAGAAAAGCAAGTACTCTAAAAAGAATACACAACATCATAAATTTTATATTGTCAAAAGCCATCAAAGAAAATAACCACAGTTTCCAAATCAAAAACAATTTGTAAATTTAACGAACTTCATATTTTTTTCCCAACAAAATATGTATTAAACTGAACAAGTAGATATACAAAAAAGAAGAAAGGAAAAAACGAGCTGTTTAAACTTTAGATATCCACAAATGACCTAAACAGAACTACAAGACTCAAAAGGTAGAATCAATTGTATTAGAGACAAGTTACCATAGTACAGACACGTTTCAGGATCTGAATTAAACTTAGGTTGTTTTAGTCAAAACAAAAGGTTAATATATTTGCCTCCCAACCCTAAAAGGTCATTTTTGTTTTGCAAACACAGGTGAGAAAAAAGAGGTATTTGAGAAAAAATATTGAGACATTGAAGAGTAGACCAGCAGATTGATTAAAGAGGAGATGGTGATTGTTGATTGTTTGTGCAAGTTACGCCCATTTAGAGGAGTTAAAGAAGGATTTGGAGAAGGCCTCTTCAAATTATAAAGCACATTTCTCCATTTTTTTTGGGAAATTTGAAGAGGTGACTTACATTTTATTTTTATTTTTTTTGAAATTTTTAATTAAATATTTTCATTTTAATGTAAATCTGTTTCAGTTTTATTCTTTCATGTTGATGGAGAAAATAAGAAACCCTAGTTTTGTTTTATAGTTATATTTAATTCAACTAGAATGTGGAGAATTGTGAGGAGCTACCCTTGTTCTGATATTAATTTTCTGCACTCCATTTCCTAGGTTCTTCCAATGTTGTAATGTCACCAATTTGGGACATAAAAAAAATTAAGCCAAATGCATAACATATTTTGAAGTGAATTAAATGGAGCTTAATTCAACATTATTAAAGTCAATTTAATATTATTTAAGAGGGTCAATAAGAGACAAAATGGGAAGAAGACAAGGAGACGGGGAAGGGAAGCCTAAGAGTCATTGTTTGAGCATTAAAAAAGGAAGTCTCGTTCATTTCAGTTGTGGTTGGGTTTTGGAGTTTGTTTCCGAATTCTCTTAGAAAAGAGGAAGCTTTGGCTTTCAGTATTCCAGCACCTAAGGACGGAAACCTTCAGGCTCTTCTCAGTTGATCAGACGCCAACCCGGTTCAGCTAGGAGTGGCTTCAAGACAGAATTCACCATTTTGCCTACATGTTCTTTCTGCATTTTCCAATTTGACTGTGTAACTATTTTTAAGATTGGATTTTATGCATGTTGTTGTATTGCTGGTATATAATACAATAGCAAATCTGAAGTTGTGTTAAACTGAATATTTTAATGAGCATCTACTAGTTCATTTGCTGATTATATGTGTGGTTTTACTTGCAAAAGATATATTGTGTTTTCTGAAAACTGTTGGTGAGAAATATTGGGTAAATATCCATTCATGATAATTACAAATGTGTTAAGTTTTTTTTCTTTTCCTCCTAGATATATTGCCAACAGTGGTGGAAGAGAAGAAATAACAATTCTGATACTCAGGCTCAAACTAATGCTTGCAACACAAATTAATTGAAACTCTGAATAGCGGTTTAATTGATTTTCTACAGATCAATGCGCAAGTAATCATTTCAGAGATTACATAATACTTAGATTTTCACAACTGCAATACTGGAATATCATTTATTGTTACAGGAAATACACTAGTATTTACACATGTTTCCTTGGACCAAGATGCAGAAAGAGATGAGATTAGCAATTCTGAACTCCGTTAGAAGCTAGGAATAGTTCAGGAAAATTCTCCAGCAAATCATACAGTAAATTTGGGCACAACAGAAAAGACTTCAGCAACAAATCAAATCCAGTCTCCTCCAGGAACACAACAAGAACATTTGTGTTCTGAGTAATCAATGATGGTCAAGAAACTTCAGAGCATGTTTGACAATGAATGCTCAAGAAATAACAAGGACAGTGGTCTGGACCATAATTCAAAATCACGCCGATAAGTGGCCGACATATTAGTTTCTAGCGAGAAGTTTGGAGTGGCGAGAAAATACAAGGTTTTCGTACCAAAATCTCAAACAAAAAGTTTGAAACTTTTGCCGAGAAGTTGGTGATATATCACCTAGAAGTGGCATACTTCTCCCGAGAAGTTGAAAATCTCATGTGCAGCCCAACACAATACCATTCAATGGCCCATTTTAAAATTTGCAGCCTTTGGAGGAGAGAAGAAGGGTTTGGTGGAGAGAAATAGTCATTGGAAGCCTTGTAGATTGATTGCAAGTGGATTTGAAGAGATTTTTCAAGAAAATACTGATTCGAAAGAGGGTGGTTTTGCATCGAGATTGGATGACATTTGGGTGGAGGGCAATGAGAGAGAGGACATTTAGGACACTAAGCATGAGGATATAGATGATGAGGAGTCATTGCTAGTGCCAAAACAAGCTACATCTAGGATGGATATCAAGACACAACTACAACCGCAGCCACAGTGGACTACTAGGGCTAGACCCCCTCCAACTCCCATAGTTTTTGCTAAAGCTACTAGGAAGGGGAAGAGGAAGATGTAGACTAGTTTTATATTGTACTTGACATTTGGTATTTGTTTATCATTTTACAATGACAATTTGCTATTTTTAGTTTGCTTCAGAGTTCAGAATCTCTAACTATGGCTGCCAGCCATCGACATTCCTTATGAGGATGACAGTTTGCTACATATTACATTTACATAATATCTAGATCAGCTTGTTTGGTTTGTTTACTCATTTATTGACTCATTAGATGCATTTCCTTCATGAATTTCGCAAAAAAATGCATTTTAAATTAAATTTAAGACATTTTTAAAATTTCCAATATTTTCCCAAAAAGTTATCGATTTATCTCCGATATTTGCTGAGAAAACTTTTTTTTTGCCTCATTAAGAAGTGGCAGAAAACAAGATTTTGAACTATGGTCTAGATGATTACTTTCACATATTATCTTATATCGATCAATTAAACTCAAACTTGGAGTTCCAAAACATTCCCATGATTAATCTTGCATCTCAGTATAGCAACTTTTGAAGTCCAGCTCCGTTAATGCTTCACCTTTTTTAACGATTACCACCACAATCGCAAATAGAAACCCAACAAAGCCCACATTAACATTCACACAATAATAGAATTGCTTGTTGCTTCACAACAATATTCACACACAAAAACCATTTCTCTCAAGCTGTTATCACAGAAAGGTAGCATTCAACTTTCGCATTGCAAGCCCACAACTCCCTCACGGTGACAATACCATACCAACACAAGTGAGATTATAATACAATTTTTCAGGCTTGAAACGACTTTGACCAATGACTAATCAAACAGGAAACACGCACACAAATATATTCCATAGATTTGTTATTATCTTTCTCACTATTACAGCAGGCCCTCAATCTTGCAATTAAAATGTAGAATGAAAACTTTTTGTAGCCTAGCTATTACCTAGTCTGTTATGACTTGGTCAGGGTTGGTTTTGAGCAAATGGAGAGATTCACTTACAACTATTTCTACGATCTCAGAGATGTGTGTTACCCCCAGCAACATCAAGTTGGTCGAGAAGTATATGTTACTTAAGGTCCCACCATTATTTTAATATTCTCATATTAAATCCATCCACACCAATATAGATTAAATGACCAACTATAGTGCAAACCATAGTTACCAGAAATGAGAATGAGAAAAGAGACGACAACGGCAACCTGACGAGAAACAAGATTTTTAAAGGTTGACTAAAAGAAACGGACACACACACATACATAATTAATGTGCAAATTAATATATACAATTTGAATGCATTTTTACAACTTGCATATGTTTCATATATATTTTCAATTAATCTATATAACTTACATAATTTTATTTAATATTTAAACTATTTTAAAAATATAATATTTTATTAATAATTTAACTCTTAATTTTTTTATATCTCATTCTAGGTTAAATATAGTACTTAAAAATTTAACTAAATAAACATATTTAAAATATTAATTTATCATATATGACCACTTAAACTCAAATTTTATATCTATAACATCCATAAAGAACTAAATCTTTACTTTCAACTTCACAATATTTTATTCTATTTTAATTGTGTGCATATTAAAAAGAGAACTAAAACTTTAACTAATCGTTTAACTTGAGAATATCTTCACCAACTATCGGTTATCTATTTTTAAATTTTGAACTTTAAAAAAATGCTAAAACCGAATCATTTAGACTGCCTGTAATCTGAAACTTTTAAAAAAAGCCAAAACCAAATCAATGGAGATCCATTTTTTAAAAAATTGAAAAACATTTAATAAGTTTTTATTTCACGTAAACAGTCGTTTCATGACAGGAAACCCTTTTCGTTCGTCGAAATGCGAAACGAGGCTTCCCCATCGCATTTTTGGTAACTATGGTGTAAACCAAACTCTGATTATCAATATAAATCTCTCCACAAGCACACAAGCAGCTCCCAATAAGGAGGCTATGGAAATCTAAAAGACCCATATCACATCATTATCATTCATCAAAAAATATTATCTTTCTTTCCTCATGCAAGATTAGAGAGTAGCCATAATTAAATAATTCTACACCAACATAATATTTGTTAGAGTGGGGTTGTTGTTGCACCAAAAGACCGATCTATCAATGCCCGATACAACCACTCAACTTATAGTACACAAGAGGCGGTTAAACCCACGTCAGGAATCTCGAGGGGAGCGTTGAATGAATTTCTAACAATCTCCCCCTCAACATTACCCAAGTGTCTGAGGATTCAAAGCTATGACCAAGCTCCGATAACACTTGTTAAAAATAGATCTGTGAATCAATATTCTACAAACTTTTGCCCACAACTGAACATTGTTAATTACTGTATAGCTTGCATTAAAAAGTAAACCAACGATGTTGAGCAGTAAATATAACCATACACATAGAGAACTCATAACACCATTATTTGTTAACTAGGAAAACCCTGGCCAAGGGAAAACCCTGGTGGGGATGATACGCACTAGATGATTTACTAAACGATAGGATCCAGTTAAGGATATTGACCTTGTTAGGAGTCTATGAAGTACATATAGTGTCTCGATTCCTCGTAAGAGGACTAGGCCTTGTTAAAAGCCTCAACCCTGTTAAGGAGTTGTTTCAACCCTATTAGCAGTTGGTAGAACAAATACAATGTATGCAAGAAGAGCCCACTGCCCTAACATGCAATTATACAATCCAATTCTTCACAAGAATAGATATACATGCAATACTTTATGTCTGATGTACTTTACACTTGCTCTGATCAAATATCAGATGTAGTTTGCATATCATCGACTTCGCATGAATCATAGATCATAAATATGTCACATAGTTCATCGCATATCACACATATCTTCACAAGATAAGATCTTTACTTATACCTTGCATCTTCATAATTCTCTGCTTAGTCGGCCTTCATGCATTCACACGCTTGGCATACTATGAAATAACTTATGGAATAATATCCACATAGTTGGCTCATCATGACTAAGTAATTATTTTGTCACCAAATAATTCCTCAAGTCATACAATCCAATTCTTTCCTATGCTCTATTCTACACTATTAAATACCCATACTGGTATTTTAACCATATCTCGTGCCGCACTATCTGTACACACCTGAACACTGGTACACGTCATCATGACAATGTCATAGAGCTTTCCTTCATTGCGCATAAGCTAACTCTCAACGTGTCGTCCGTACACATCACATCTTCTCTCTATGCTGCTGCAAACTGTCTAACACTAAGACAACTTTCTATCTCTAAGGGCCCGTTTGGTTGCTGGAATACAACCAGAATAGGAGTAGAAAATTAGAATATGATTTGTATTCTTTGTTTGGTGCGTGGAATAGGAATAGGGAATAGGAATACGTATTCTCATTTTAGCCCCAAAATGAGCTTTTGTCCATTCCAAAAAATACGTGTAATTGGAATTGCTATTCTTGCATTCGTTTTAACTTTTTCAAATTTGATTAAATTTTCAAATCCGCTTTGACCTGGGGTGAGCGCTGGAACTTTGTTTTCAATATTTTCAAATATTTTAGTGATTTTCCAATGGCACCGATTGCATTTTCAGAAATATTTTCAAATGGCGCCGATTGCAAGTTAACCCTATTCCAATTTAAGCTTGCATAACCAAACAAGGGATAAACAAGATTGGATTGCATTTTTCCATTCCTATTCTTCATTCTCCATTCTCATTCAAATTTTCTATTCTAATTCTCAATTCCTACGCTTGCAACCAAACGGGCCCTAAATGCATAAATGAAATGTTGAATACATGTTGCCATAAATGACAACCATCAACACATCTATCTAACCATATTGTCAACAATCTCCCCCTTTCGTATTGATGGCAACATTTGGGAAAATTGACTGAGTCCCAAAATGATGTCATACATAGTCAAAAAACAAATAAAAGTAACTACACAAAAATGCCTTCAAAACATAACAATTTTATTCATGATTTGATCGATCATTACAATCCTTATATCTCCTTTACATTGATACATAAGTACATAAGTGTACTCCCCCTTACATATACAATATACAACTTACAACTATACAATTTTCCTTCTACACAATCCTCCCCCTTTGACATCAATGGCAAAGGTGTCAAAAAAAACAAAATTGCATCAGCAAAAACTAGGTAGCCTATTGTTGACCAACTTGATATTCTGGAAAAACAATCTGAATATACAAGTTTCAGTCTTTCCACTTCTTCCAGTTCTCTTTTACTGTATCTGAAATACTGATTAGTGCACATAGTGCATAAGATGCCACTTCAATTGCGCTCAACTCAGTATAGGAAAATTTGTCATACGAATTCTTAGCTGCAAGACATTCCTCCATTTTTTGTCTCTAAAAGAGACTCGCAAAATTTAAACAACCCGGAATACAATGTGAGATACTTGGATGATATCTCCAACCTGAACTAGGTTTCCATCAAATTCGCTAATTAGTCACAAGGGTTTTTGTCCTTGGAATTGACACTCAAACAAGAACAAGGAGCTCTGAGAGCTTTCCCAAAAGAATTTCATAAACCAAGCATCCCCTAGAATGAGCCTCTCATTCTTCTTTTATAACCAACTACAAAGACTTTCGCCCTTCCCTATACTTGTCTCTTCATTTTCCTTTCTTGTGTCTTTTTATTTCTCCTCTTTTAATCTGATTTGAACACAAGGAAATAATAATATAAAATCAACTTTTCACTTAACTTGCCATTTAAGTCACTTTAATACTTCATAAAGTTTAATTAAATAATATTCCTTATGATTTTCTTTTTGTCGATAATATTAAATAGTTGCATTAATTACTTTCATGACCTTACTAAATATTAATATTTCAAGGCTGCATTAGAAGGAGATATTACAGCCCTCCCTTCCCAAAGATTGTTTGCCCTTAAGCAATTTGCACCTACATGCTAAAACAAAATGCTTGCATTCCATATCAACCTCAATAGTGTTGCTCCACCAATCCCCTAGGCTACTCTGATATAAACATTATCATTGTCAGAGTTGTCAAGCAACTCATCAAAATCCCACTGAAGTGATACACCAAACATCCAAATGCTAGGATCCCATATCATCGCGCAATCACAATTGTCAATATGAGGAGATAAAAGTATCTCAAGGAGCTATCAACATTATACGACTCTCCAACTCCAAATGTTCTTCCATGGAAGTGCAAACACCCATAATAGGCACACAAAAAGAGATCTACCCATCTTGAGCTCCTACCGTTTTTAAGCTAGCACAATATAAACTCTATGATAGCTGAAATCAATGTCGTGTAACATATGCTACCAAGGCAACTCAAGAAAGATCACATCAGCAAACTACCTACCAATAAAAATCTTGGGCAACAACATGAATAATCCTTTCAACAAATAGTAAAAATCTCAGTATCTTCCCTACTGAAGCCCCAAACAAGAATCCAATCAGTCACTATCAAAGGATTGGAATAGAAGTCAGCATACCCAACCCTGAAATCAACTAACAAAATATTACATTTGTGGTCAACCATTGAAAAAACATGACATCGACAGTCAGCCTCCAGGTGCTAGTGTAGGAAAATAGAGTATTCCAACAAACCCGACTCACTGCAATCAACCCATCATTTTCTCAAGCCACACATACTGATACCAGGAAGTGCATAGTAGCTCGAATTCTCCCAAGTGTCAATGAAAAATAATTTAGTTTGCCCAAAGTATGTCCCACAACTAGCTGCACTTAAGTCTGCAAGTGCACTAAATCAAATTGCCTAAAGATTGGGGTCAATACCAACGGTGCAAAAGAACTAGTACAACAGTAAACAATCGGAAACATCACCCAATACATAAGAGTTATGAGTATGAAAGTAGCTGAAAATCCATCAAATTCTCCCCAAGGGCAATGAAGAATAATTGAGCCATGCCCAAAGGATGTCCCACAACTAGCTGCACTGAAATCTAAAAGTGCACTAAATCAAACTGCCTAAAGATCGAAGTCAACACTAATGATGTGAAGGAACTACTACAACAGTAAACAACCTCAAATACCACCAAATACATAAGAGTTATGAGTACGAAAGTAGCTAAAATCCATCTCCTATTATCAAATCACATCTACCATAAATCGTCAACAAACAACTACTCATTTCCTTAACCAAAGAATCCTACCAGCTTGTATGTAGATTAGAATCTGAATTCATGTGTAAGCTGATAGGAAAGTGGGCAGCAGTACCAAATCTAGAAATTGATCTACTATTCCAATCCTATTTGAACAAACCACTTCATTGGAAATTACACCTGAGTCCCAAATCCTGCAATCAATTCCATTCTCATCCCTGGGGTCAAAGGAACTTCCTCGTCCAAGTTGAAGAGAGGAATAAGAAATGTCCAGCCAGCACTCATCTCAAAGAATGAATTATCATACGTCTACCTCAAGCAAACAATTGTCAACCAGCTGAACATTATCCTTCACTGTAAACATGTACCAAGGTTTTGGCTGATCCCAAATTTTATTACCTTAAATTTGGGATAGTTGTCAAAATCATAAGTTTGGTGTATGTAGTCAAGTTCCTTAATCACTTCCTTGATAAACTCGGTGCTTCCTTCCTTCTCGCTCCTTGAAATGATTAGTGTCAACAATCTGATTTTTCGCTCCTTGAAGAGACCTTTGTGTATTCTCTAGTATTTCCTGAGTATATTTAAGCTCCAGGATGAGTTAATTGACTCCATCCTCCTTTCCCTTTAATTTATCAGCATACACTTTAGCAAACTTTAAGATATGATCCTAGAAGATAAGTAAATACAAATATTAAGATCTCACTAATCCAAGAGCTACTTTGACCCCACCTACACGTCTACAAAATAAGAATTGTCTTTCATGCTTTCTGCCTCCTTTTAATCTAAGCCCTCCAGTAGAGATCTTCAATAATCTTGCGAGTGTCAACATAATGTACTAAGGCTGCAACAGCCATATCCTCTATGACTTTAAGCTTATCTTTCACATTACATGTTCCAAAATTATCATCTAGAAAGAAAACTTCTGATTGGTCCTTCAGATCAGTTTATTTCATGTCGTTTTTTAGGCAGAATCCATACTCAAAAGTTTGGATAACACCTTGGTTAAAATACATTTTATTTTCTGCTGCAATATTTTCAAACTTATTAGACAGATTGCACTCCTCTAAATGCATGGTCAAGACTCAAAACTGTTGAACTACACCATCATCTTCAAATGGTTCATTATCATGAAAATGATTCATATGTTCATCCTTGGAAACATCTTAAGACTCCAACATGCTCTCTCCTTGAGAAAGACCGTCTTCATCAAAATGTTTGTCAACAACAACTTCAAAGCCCCCAATATAGAGATTTGTATAGAGATCTGTATATCAAAATGTTTGGTGCTCCTGCTGTTGTCAGCTGTATGGTTGTATAATCTCAGTCCCATAGACCTTTTGTGGTCTTTTGTTGGACATTAATAATTTTATCTTATCTTATGCTATCTATTTGCAAGCATTTGTGTCATTTTGCTAGAACCAAACTATGGAATTCTTATCTTCTTCATTGTTGGTCCATACTTCTTTGATTCACTCGTCTTCCTTACTAACCCACAAATGTGATTAGGTGCCCAGGTCTGCTGACATGTGGAACAAATCTGCTCCTTTCTCATTTGGCTTTTACTTGTTTTTGCGGGACCCTACAACTTGTAAGCCCGTTGAGATAAGTTCATTTTCAGTCATTTGTTTCTTGAACTTTTCAATCTTTTGCTCAATCAATCCTTTTGAGAACTCAAGAGCCATAGGTGAGCTATTATGCTCCTTTCTCTAAATGGTCAAGAACTTTAATTGCAATCGTTTGTAGATATCATCATCCCTATGTAAGATTAAGGACATAATAGTTTGCAGACAAGCCTTCACATTGTCTGGATATAGTTTTCTGATTTTGGTTAAAACACATTGAAACATTTGTAGAATCAATCTATCACATTTGAGATCCAACATAATGATAATGATCTGGCTCTTGCAATAATTTCAAGGATCTTAGCCCTCTTACCAAAGATACAGGCTTTGACATCATGTAACCCATGTAGGCTCTCCACAACCAACTACAGAACCTTATTCAAAAACATTCTTGGTTGTCATAGGAGTTATTATTCTTACGATCTCATTGTAACAGGAAGCAATTGCAAGTCTCACTTCTTCATAAGAATGTTCCTGAAACTTTATTGGACCGAAGCGACCATTGAGGGTTGCAAAGCCCAATTCAAAAGCCTCCAATCTGACTGGTCTATTTTAAACAAATATGAGTCTATCTCTTCCAATTTAGAACACCATCGAGAAATTTCACGAACTCCAAATGTAAGCCAACTACATAGAGTCAATTCCTTCTGAAACAAGAACAAGAAGCTCCTAGAGCTCTTCCAAAAGGATTCCACAAACCAAGCATTCCTAGAATGAGCCTCACATTCTTCTTTTATAACCACCATATAAGACTTTTGGCCTTCATTATGCTTGAATATTCATTTTCCTTTCTTGCATCTTTTTATTTCTCCTCATTCTAATATGATTTGAACATAGGCAAATAATAATAAAGTGACTTAATTAAATTTTCAGTTAACTTGTTATTAAGTCACTTTAAAACTTCATTAAATTAATTAAATAATATTATCCTTGTGATTTACTTTTTAACAGATAATATTAAATAGTTAAATTAATCAGTTTCACAACAATATGAAATATTAAATTTCAAGGTCGCTCTAGAAGTGTGCTTAACAAAAATCGATAGATACTCATTTTTTCAATTTATAATATATTGCAATATTATGTCTCAACCTACTGGTAGTGGTACCACGAAGGAAAACCCAGCTTGAAAGGATAGGGCTTGGAAACTAATGCAGAAGCATCTTGCATCACAAAATAAAATGGGGCATGATTTTTTATTTTTAATTGATTAAATTGTGGAGAGAGAAAGTGACAAAAATTAGAGGAATAAATTAAAAAAATAAAAATGGAGAAAAGAGGAGAAAAGGCATTTCATTTACCAAGGTGGCATTATTTCATGTATTTAATGTTTGTTGCCAAGCTGACTTGTGGCTTGAGGGTTTATTTAATGTAAGGGTATATTTAATTTGTAACTTGCTAGGCCGACTTGTGGCTTAGTTGGGTATAAGTCAAAGGTCTTGTGGACTCTAGAGTCATTATTCATACAACATGGAGGAAGTCAGCTAGAGAGGAGTAGCTGAGAGGAGTGAAGTTTGTTAGCAGGGCTAGTAGCTGCAGCTTGGGAAACAAGAAGGTTGCTTGGTGGCTTGCGAGCACAAGTTTAGATTCTTCTTGGAATTTCTACCAGATTGTGGATCTGGGCTAGCTAGTGTTTGGATCTTGCAAGATCTTGCACAATTGTTTATGTATTTGCTTATGTATTTGGTTGTAACCCAGAAGGCCTTACAGCCGAGCATGTTGGATGTAAATCTTATGATTATATTATGAGAATTGGTGTTATTTTGGATCTAAATCTTTGTGTTATTGTGTATATTCCACTATGCAGTTATTTGTTAGGGGCTAGGACATCTCCTTTGGGGATTCTCCTACCTTGCACTGCATCAAGTGGTATCAGAGCGAGGAGTTCCTCAGTGTGTGGACAGATTGTCAAAGTTGAGGCAGTTTGCATTGGGACCTGGGGTGAAGATTATCAAAGCCTAGTTCAATATTGTCGTGGATTGTGCCTTCTAGAATCCTAGACATCTTTGTTGTGAGGTGGCAGATCATAGTTCTGACTTACAAAATATGAAGAGATGGTTGTGAAGATGGAAGGTTGACCTTGTTGATCGAAGGTTTGATCTGGTTGGTGATTGTTAAGAGTGTAGATTTGTTGCCAAGGGTTTGCAAAAATCTTGGAAAATGCCTCGGAGAAGATTGGACCCTAGGATGATTGCAGATCATTGTGATGTGGTGGACACAAAGATTTTAAATACATTTTCTCAATTGGAAGCTAGTTTGACCAATTGAGTTAAGGAAGGGATAATTGAATTTTGCAAAGATTTATGGAGTTGGAGTCTACCGATCCGAAAGTGAGTGGTCTAGCCAACTAAGAAGATTGTGTAGAGAAGAAGACACTTTGCTATTAAGGAAGAGGTAAAGTATGACTTCACTAAAGCTGAAGAGGATATTTGTTTTCATGATCAATTAGATGGATCTGACATGAAAATTGCAGAGCATCTGATAGTGGATGATGAGATTTCTGATTGTGAGAATTCACATATAGATGTTTCTACTAATGTAGAGTTGGATGTTGCTTGTGTGGATTCACTAGTTGTTGATGTGGCTGAAGATTTACATGTTGCTCTTATTGTGGATTTGAGCTTACATATTGTTGATTTGGTTCGAGATTTACCTTATGGTGTTGACAAGGATTTGATGTTTGAGGATATTGTTGTTGTTGGTAGCGATCAGCTACAGGGATTGTTGGTGAAGCATTATGTTCAGTTTGTTCTTGGGAGTGAGCATGTTTATTGGGTTGCTGAGATTCTTATGACTCTTATGTTTATATGGATGAAGCTGAGATGGTTGATGTGCAGATTTGTTGTTCTGTCTGGAATGGATTGCAAACCTTTGGCTAAGATGAAGTTGGTTGGATAAATTTCTTTTGACATTGAAATATGGGACATACTTTTCTATCTACCTGGGGAGTATGATGCAGGAGCATCTTGCATCACAAAATAGAATGGGGCATGATTTAATTTATTTTTTTTAATTGTGGAGAGAGAAAGTGACGAAAATTAGAGGAAAAATTAAAAAAACAAAAATGGAGAAAAGAGGGAAAAAGGCATTTCAATTACCAAGGTGGCATTATTTCATGTATTTAATGTTTGTTGCCAAGCTGACTTATGGCTTGAGGGTTTATTTAATTTGTAACTTGCTAGATTGATTTGTGACTTACTTGAGTATAAGTAGAGTGTCTTATGGAGTCTAGAGTCATTATTCATTCAGCATGGAGGAAGTCAGCTAGAGAGGAGTAGCTGAGAGGAGCAAAGTTTGTTAGCAGAGCTAGTAGCTGCGGCTTGGTAAACAAGAAGGTTGCTTGGTGGCTTGCGAGCACAAGTTTAGATTCTTCTTGGAGTTTCTACTAGATTGTGGATCTGGGCTACCTAGGGTTTGGATCTTGCAAGATCTTGCAAAGTTGTTGTTGTATTTGCTTACGTATTTGGCCATAACCCGGAAGGCACTACAATCAAGCATGTTGGATGTAAATCTTATGATTATATTATGAGAGTTGGTCTTATTCTGGATCTAAATCTTTGTGTTATTGGTGTATATTCCACTGTGTGGTTATTTGCTAGGCGCTAGGACATCTCCTTTGGGGATTCTCCTGTCGTGCATTGCATTAGAAACATTCCATCCCCAAATTAAGAAAGAAAGTAACATATTTTCATTGCAAAACAGAATATAGTGAAGGAGGTATAACTAGTTAACATATCACCTTGCACATATACCACCCCATGATGTCAAACCATACCAAATGGCTCCCACTGACATTATATGTGAAGTGAAAGCTCAAGCAATAGATATTGAAGAGAAAAAAGAGTTTCAAGTATCTTCTCTTTGATGAGATTATTGTGTCTTTTAAGGTTTATTTAATAAATGAAGCATAAAACAAGTTTTAAATCCTTAAAAAGCTTTGAAATCCTTGGGCTTTTCAATTTGCCAAGTTTTTCTCAAGTCTGCGCATCGAGTCAAAGTTTGAATAAAAAATCTGTTTGCCTAGTATAGGTCTTGTAACTTTGGTTTCTAGTGTGTTAATATCTTTTATTGTTGTAATACAGGCTTATAATGTCTTTCAGACAATTGGGCCCATCTATAACGTCTAAATCTTCCTTGAGGACATGAGATTCTAGGAAGCTTTAAGATAGCAAGTTTTAAGATGCACCTAAGTGGTAATTTGATCAACAACAATACTAGAATATTCCAGTATACGTAGAGGGTACTTGAAGGAATTACTTGACAGCATTGCATTTAAGAAATGCTAGAGTAAAAAGATTTTGAAGCATTGTCAGTAACTAAATAATAAGTAATTTTGAAGCAATCAAACCCCAAAATGCAATTCACCTTGAGAGAAGAGGACCCTTAAATGAACCATAAAGTTCATGAAGATAAACTAAAGAAACTATGATATGAATACCAATTTTACATGCCCTTAGCATGTTTCGACCAAAGGAACCAAAAATATTGCCATCCATCAATATTAATTTTAAAAGGCTAAGTCTAAATTCAGAATGCAAACTAAGGAATATTCAAGATTGACAGCCAAAATGAACAATCCCAAGATCTTTCTCAACATTCAAGGCAAAGAACCTCTGGCCACATAGAATACATTAGTAATGCATGCCAACCTTTGTAAGTCATGTTAAAAATAAGGAGAAAACCTCACTGTCTCAATAGTTTGTTTCCACATATGAGTAACTTGTCTATATATCTAAATGGTGCTTACCTTCTCCAATGCTTGAAGCGAGTTGACATATGAAGTTATCATCTCATTAAAACTAGGGGTTACTTGTAAATACCTATGCTTGAGAACTACACTCCCAAAGAAAAAGAACCAAGGTACCAAATGAAAATAGGTGAATAAGCAACCAATTTCTTTTTGGAAACAGTGACATCTTTTGTGGATGTCTTAATATCATGAGCTTCTCAATCTCCACATCTTAGAATAGTCAAAGGAAACAAATTATGTTACTCTACAAAATATGGTGACGTCTCAACTCTAAATAGAGGGAATAAACAAGTTCGCTTCCTTCATGATTTAAGTTGCATCCATTAACTGCTTCTAAGACTTTTCAAGCTCACAATCCTTCTCCATCAACCTCTCATCCTTCTTTGCCAAATGTCTTACCGAGTGGTCTTCTTTGCTAACTATCTGGTACTCAATTCACTAGTGTTTGCTCCTCAGTAGTAACATGACCATGCTCCTGAGCCAATTGCTCCCTTAAATTTTGCACCTAATCAACCAAAGCTTTCTGAACTAGCTCTCTCTAGCAGTGAACCCTCTCCCTTTACTAAGCAAACTAATATGTGGCCATTGCAAGTCAATGGTACAAAAAGGAACAAGTCCCTTAAACATAGTTGCATGCCATGGAGCAATTGGATTACAAAGTCATGTTAGCCTCCCACTAATAGCCACAAAGCATACCAAGCATCCAAAATGTCTCGTGTCTCCACCTTGGGCGGCCAACCTCTCGAAGTGAAGCATCGAAAAAAACTCTCCCTAGCATTCAACCTACATAAAGGCCAAAATGTGCTCAACAGTGTGCTCCACCAAGGGGTCATGTCCAATATCCATATCTTTGGCAATACCCTCCACTCTGCCCATAAATTGAGTGATGTTCTACAGTTGGCGAATGTAATGTTCTACAACACCGACTGGGTCATTGGGGTTCAATAGGCCCAATCATGAAATGGTTTCCTCCCAATCCCTAGATGAGGACTTCTCTGCACCACCTGTATATGACTAGATCATTGGAGGTCGGGTATGTTCTACCATTGCTTATGCCTTCCCAAGTGTCGATCCTGGAAGTGGATTTGGATGTAACTCTAACGATGGGTTTGGAAGTGGACCTAGAGGTGGAAATCGAAGTGACTTCTTTTCCTGCACATCCTATATTGCATGTGACCCAACCACAGCAAGTGCTCCTATTATAGGTTCCTCTAAGAGTAACCCGAAAGACTCATGTAGAGATGCATTGGGTGGAACCTCCATCATCTCCCACCAAGTATTAGTGTCCCCTTCAACCTTCCTAGTGCCATCAGTTGGTGCAATGGACCCGCTAATGGAGAAATGGGTACATGCAGCACTACTATTGGCTAGATAGTAGATGGAGCAAATGGGTTCGACGGAGGGACTATAATTATTGATCAACGAGCAATATCCTCAACAAAAATGCCTCATTTACATCATCCTTATTAAACCCTTCTATAATGACCACACATACTCGGCACTCTCACCCAAGCCAAAAGATAATCGAATCACCTCTCGTTTGCTACTCTTTAAGACCTCCTTTTGCACTGGTTGAGAAGGCACCAAGGTACCCAATAAAACACCTAAGTGGGCCCAGTAGAAGACAATCGTCCACAAACAATCCAAGTTCACAACAAGTCACAGCTTTCCCCACTTGTCTAAGGGCACATGAATATGTATAGCATTGAGAAGTAGGTTGATGGCATGGTGCACCATGTAGAAGACTTTGTATTAGAGGCACAAAACCTCACATATCCTCTTAACAAGTAGACATACAAAAATATACACTCTTGAGGCTTAGCCCAATCATTAGGTTAATCATCTAAATTGCAATGTGCAAGACCTCACTTGCTCTAGTAAGCCTACTCTTAATTAAGTCTTGGAAACATCACGCTCCTTGGCGATAAAGTTTTATTTAAGGTCATGACTATTATTGGCACTCCAAATGTTGCTTGTCTCTTCCTTGTAAAGTACGGACGACACATGCACTTTATAACGACATCTTTGTGCTACCAAATCATTTTCTTAGTTACCTTAATAGCTAAAGCTCTTTTCAAGGGTACCCTAAAAACCCTCATGAATTCTACAAGGTAAAAAAAAATTGTAACCTTACAACCCTTGTACTATATTACTAACTTCTGAAAGTCTTAGTCATAATGAATGACCATGGCCCTCAAGAATGCCCTGAACTCTCAAACATTGAACAACAATAACTATGCAAGTTTGTCCACCTAAGCATGTGTAAGGACCACTTTCATGGGATTAGGACCATCTATTTATCATCACCGTGTCCTACGCTCTGTCACTCAAGCTCTCGCAAGTGATAATATCTAAAATAATCATATCATCGTCAATTGTCTTTCCTCCTTAACAAATGTGGGGCTCATATCATTTATTGTTACTACTTGTAACCATGGTTGTTACATTAAGCAACCCCTATGCAATATATTCCACCTTTTGCTACTTTTATAATAGTGCCAAGTGAAATAAGATTTAATAACAAATAAATAATTAAGTAATATAATTATTAAATAAATAATAATAAAGAAGAATTTAATAGATAAATAACAATATTAATATTAATATAATTAAATAAAAAATGTAATGTAATACACTATAATTATAATAATATAGTTAAATCAATAATACTAAAAATATGAAAAAACACAAATTTAGTTAATTAATAATAACAAAATTAAATAAATATAAAAAGAATAAATTAAAATAAAAAATAACAAAACTGGAATGCAACATTTTTTAATTTAGTTAAGTTAATGAAGGATAAAGAAACATGGAAGGAAAAGTTGTGATTCCCTCAAACATTAGATATAAAAAAGGAGAAGAGAACTTCATTTGGAAGTGGGGAAGGGAGGGAAGGAAGAAAAAAGAGCATGGGACTTGATCAACCAGGAGGAGCAAAGGTAAAGTAAACAGTGATCTTTAAAGGGGACATTATAGTGGCATCAGAGCATGATCCTGTCATCTTGTAGGATAAAGAAGAAAAATATATGCAATTTTTTGTGAAGGAATTATAATATGTTATATGACAGAGATCACACACCTCAAAAGGCCTGGGAAGATAAAGTCACCTTGGGTATTCTAAGGATGGATACATTCTAAACGGATGTCCATAAAAACCAGGGAAGAGATTAGGTCTCTCCCAAGGATTATAGAGATGGATATATCCTAAAGGTATATCCATAGAGGCCACAGAAGAGAAAGTCTATCACAAGGATTGTAGATATGGAAGCTTCCTAAAGGAATATCTACAGAGACATAGGAAGAGATAAAGTCTCTCTCAAGGATTATAAAGATGGATATATCCTAAAGGGATATCCATAGAGACCTAGGAAGATAAAGTCTCTCCCAAGGATTATAGAGATGGATATGTCCTATAGCGACTTCCATGAATGCATGGGAAGACATAAAGTCTCTCCTCTAGATTATAGAAATGGATACATCCTAAGGGGCTCTCCTAAGGTTTATAGAGATGGATACATCCTAAGGGGTATCCATAAAGGCTTGGGAAGAGATAAAGTATCTTCCAAAGATTACAAAGATGTATACAAAAGGGATAAACAAAAAGGCCTAGGAAGAGATAAAGTCTCTTCCAAGGATTATAAAGATGGATACATCCTAAAGGAATATTCATAAAGGCCTAGGAAAATATAAAGTCTCTCCCAAAGATTATAATGATGGATATACTAAGTAAAGGATATCTATAAGGTCTTAGAAAGAGAAAGTTGTAACAAGATAGTGACATAGCTCGAGGACAGTTCTAGAAAGACCATAAGGCAACTAAAGCCCCAAGAGCTCCTCCCTAAAGAGTTGGAACCTAATTATGAACTCTCTGTAAGGATCAAGAAACAAAGGAGAAGGAAACACGTTACAATAAGTTCAATATTTTGAATAATTTTTTAATTTTAAATTTGCGTACTATGATCTTTATATTTGATGAATAAATATATTGTGAATCTAACCTCAACCTGAAATTTCTATTTCAGGACATTGGATTGGATATTGCAAACACACTAAGTTGTTGATCCGGATTCAAGTTTGGATTCGGGCACAAGAATCGGATTTGTGGATTCATGAAAAAAAAATCCATTGTGATTCGTAAGAATTCGTGTGTTTGTGCTTGTGTGCATGTGCGCATTATATATACAAAAAGATATGAAAAATACACATAATTCTAAAACTAAATCATTTTGATTTCATCGTATGAATCTATGAATCTAGCATACTTGATCATTGATCTATAGACTATTTTCACGATTATAAAGATATCAACACATTCACATTGAATTATTGAATTACAAAATAAAATTACGAAAATTTCAAAATACAGTTCATTAGACTTTAAAGTTTGTAACATGATTCATTGATAAAAGAGTCAAGACTAAAGTTTTCAATTTCAGTCATCAAATGGATTTTCAAGAAAATCCACATCAGAGAGGTCCTGATGAGCTACAAGTGTCATATCTACATCATCAGAGGAACCCAAACCAGTTGCACTAGTACCAGAGGGAAATGTGAACACATAATCATCCTCCTGATCATCCACATCAACCAAAGTGGCTCTAGCAAGATCTTGGATGGTCATATCAAGGTCAACAGTCTCAGGTTATACATCCCAAAGCTTCTCGGGCTGTTTCTTGTACTTGGGATCCTTTCGTGCCAAGAGGCACCAGTTTGTTATGAATGAACACAAGACCACCTACATTTTTTGCAACCAACCGATTACGTTTCACTGGGTGGATAAAGAAGTAAGTACTCCAATTTCCCTCAACTCCAGAAGAGCTCACAACCTAGAGAGAAATTAATAGAATACAAGAATCAAAATAAATTCAACAAATCAAGAGTGTTAACTTTAAGAATTAAGTGTTAAATTTTACAAACTTACTTAGGATAGGATCTTTATAGAAAGAGGTTGGAGATACGTATAGTCTTGCCCATGAAAGTACCACAATCTAATGGCATCCATCCTGCTTTGGTCTGCTATAGCTATAGCAATAGGGATGTGATCATTTCTAGAGATGAAGGCCAAAAATTCACTCCTCACGTTCACCCCAATTTCTGGATCTCAGAAGATTTTAGCTAATGCCTTCTTATACCAATTTGCAACCTCTGCATCTCTAAATGATGCCACTCTACCTGGAAGGCGAAGTACTTGCACTATAGTAACTGGGGGATAACATAATACAATTGAACATTATCAAATATCAAGAGCACAAAGATATGATAACATAAGCACAAACATTTGATAAACACTACAGTACCTGGGGGATAGAGCATATGTGAGAAGGTGCAAAGGAGTCGTCATGTTGTTCCATCAATGATGCACAATTTCTTCCACATTTTTGTAAAAAGTGTCCTAAGGATCGTTCTCCCTCCTCTATAGACCAGGGATATGAGATATGTATATAATTAATGATTATGTCAATTTAAATTTTAGAATCTAGATATCTCTCAAATAAACAATCATAGAAAAGTGTATAACTTACCCTTTTAATCTTTTCTAGCATGTTGACCATTGAATCATAAATATCCCCAAGGCATGGCTCATCAGTGTCCGCAAAGCAAAGCATTGGTATATTGGTATGATTGGCTCCATGAATTCGAACACATAATCCACACGACCCTTTTTTTGAGCCCTTGTGTAGGAAGTCTTCCAAATGCCCCATTGGGGGCTAATAAACATTTGTGTCAATACATCCTTTACCCTCACAAGTCGTCTCAAGACAATTGTGGAGAGGCAAAGCAGGTTTTAGCCACCTAAGAATATGTTAAACTTAAGTTAGTAACACATTTAAAATATGTTAATGTAAACAACACAAAAAATAATATTATGTAATCCAAATATTATATAAGTTAAATTTTAAATTTACAAATTTACCATCAATAATTCCAAGTGCGAGAAAACCCTAAAAATTGCTTGTGACATGTGGTGATTTGACACAAACATTTGAAACTCTTGACCCTCCTCATATATTTGTTTAACTGAATCAATTTTAGTGAGAATTTCTTTCACCAATTTGAGAGAGTGGACGAAGCATGGTATCCAACATATATGATCGTATCTAGACTCTATCAATAACCCTCCAGCCATGCATACTTTTGCATTGTCCATGACCAATTGGACAACATTCTGAGCACCCACTACCTATATGGCATCAATGAGAATGCGGGAAATAAATTATGCATCTTTGACTTGCCCTTCACAATCAACTACCTTCAAGAATACCGCCCCCTTGGAGCATATAGCAATAACATTGATTAATGGATGGTTTTTACAATCTTCCCATTCATCCGAAATAATAGTCACCTATTTGAGCCCAAAAATCACTTATTGGTTTAAGCTAGGCCTCTACATTTTTTCTCTCATCATGTAATAAGGTGGTGCGTACCTTTTCATAACCAGGGCCTTGGTAACTTGAAGTTGCTGCATTTATCATTTGCACCATCTCCCTCCAATAAGTTGATCTAACTAAATTGAATGGAACACTATGTGCAAATAGACAATGTCCAACTTTATGATCAGTAATATCTCTTAATTCATTTTGAAATGCCCTTATCTAATGAGCCTCTCTTGGGGCGGTGCGTGGAGTTTGTTCTACAGCTTCATCATTAAAGATGGTATACACAAGAAAGGATGTGTTCTAGTGCTTGGTTGATTGGGTGGTGATGTTGGTTTTCTTTTTTGTTTGCTATAAGCACTATGCTTTCCTTTTGCAAGTGCTCTATATGTATCTTCTTGCTCTTTTGCTAAAGTTGTTATTTGTGCGGCTGGCAATCCCTTCTCATTGCCCCACTGCCCTCACACATGTTAATTCCTTGACCCCCATGATCCAAAAAATATACTTTCACTCAAGTATAGGAAATTTTATATTTTACATGGCAATAATTACACTTCCATATGTATGACCCACCCTCATGACATTGTGTAATTCTTGTAGTGTGTCTCCATAAATGAGACTCCTTACCAATTTTGAATTTTAGTGATCCCTCCCGACCTGTTGAACCTTGACTCCACATTGTATGATTGTTGCAATCTAGATAGAAAAAAAAAAAAAAAAAAAAAAAATCATGCTTCAACACTTATACAAAAACTTATATAAATTTATAATCTATGAAAGAACTAAAGAAAATGGTTGAAATGCATGACTTAATCACTTCTTGCAAGGTACTTGCAGCTCCACAATTGATCTCCTTCGTATCCAAGCACTTCACTTCAAATTTGCAACAATGAGAGAGCGAAATAGAGAGCAAATGTGAGGTGAATTGTATGTGGAGGCTGAATAAAAGCATCATTTTAGGGTTAGGAGGTAAAAAAATTATTTTAAAAATCATTTTTACTAAAGTTGTACCCACTTTAAACACTCTTTGGCCTAAGGGTTCGTGCAGATTCGCACAGAACCGCATTGGATCCTCGAGGATTCACGCAAAACCTCGCAGGATTTGTCCCGATCCAAGCAGGACTTTTGTTTTACCCTATGGATCCGGATGATCTGCGGGCCCAAGGCTCCGACTAGATTCACAAGGTAAAAGACAGAGCTTGCCTAGATCTGCACAAATCTAAACTCGAATCCAGCCTCCAAGGTTGAATCCGGTAACTTAGAAAACATCACTAACACTACAGGTTACATTGCTTGAGAACAAGCAATTAATAATTAAGTAATATAATTTATTAAATAAATAAGAATTTAAAAGATAAATAACAATATTAAAGATAATTAAATGAATAATATAATGTAATACAATATACTTATAGTATAGTTGAAACAATAATATTTAAAATATGAAAACAACATTTAATTAAAGTTAAAATTAAAATAATAAATAATAAAACTAAAATACAACATACTATATTTAGTTAACTTAATGAAGGGTCACTAGGCACAAAAAGAAAAGTTGTGACTCCCTCAAACATGAGATACAAAAGGGGAGAAGAGAACTTCATATGGAAGGAAGGGAAAAAAGGAAGAAAAGAGAATAGGAATTAATAAAGGGCATTAGATCTGAAAAGTTGTGATTCTTCTAAATGGCACCAATGATGAAATATTGTCTCTTTTGTAGGGCAACCATGATGAAGAGTTGTGACTCTTTTAAAGGGTGGTATTTATGAAAGGTTGTGACTCTTCACAAGAGTAGTAATTATAGAAAGGTTGTGATGACGGCAAATAGCGGACATGATGAAGAGGTGCAACTCTTTCTCCACATTAGTAGATATAAAGGAAGAATGTTCCATTTGCACGACAAGCAAAGGAAAAAAAATTGAGGAATAATATAGTACTGTCAAAGGAAACAATGGAAAGTGTTGACTCAAATCTAATGAAAGGTGGTGACCTTTTGTATAAAGTATGAAGGAGATTTCATACCAAGACAAAAAGGAGGAGCAACAATAAAAGATTATTAATCAAATTTTGAGAGCAAGGGCAAAGTAAACAATGATCCTAAACGGGCACATTACAGTGACCATGCAAATTTGCTACCTCAATCAATCCTGCAAACACAGAGAATTATTCTACTAGCTGACCAAGAAGGCACTGTACCAGCTTGTGTAATGTCTCTACTAGGCTATGTCATATGGCATACCACAAACTAGACCATTTTTCTATCTATATGCACTGATCAGATTGAGATTGCATTGTGAGAAACAAAAGGCGTACACATTTGATAAATGATTGGACCACGACGTGCAAATTATGTTGATGTACCTATATGACCTAAAAGATGTGTCCTTGTACCTGTACAATGTGAAGCTGCAAGTGCAGATTAAGAAATAACGGTTATACAACACAATAGTGTGTTTATACAATCACAGAAGACCAGCAAGGAAACTTTCATAAGGAGACATGTACACGTACAATATCAAACGACTCACCACCAAGCCATTGTAAAGTTGTTAGACAATAGGAATGCCGTACTAATCTGATCCATAAGGAAAGGGGTTAAATTGAGCTGAATCATACTGAATTGAGTCTTAGAAGGTCTTGTTGTGTTGAGCCAAGTCATACGTAGGAATCTCATACTAAGTCATGGTGCAAACTACCATTTACCATACAATGAATGTTTGTACCAAGCTACCAAGGTGTTGTACAATAATGAGTCCATCTACCAACATGGTCACACAATGGTGTACAAGGCTTACAAGTCCCAAAGAACACTTTATTCATTGAAGGTGTGAAACAACTTATGATAGGCCTGCTTTATAACATAGTGTAATATTAAGGACTATATTTTTAAGTCCCCACTTTAACTTTTCCATCTTATGTCTATTCACACACCTTATGTCATTTAATTTATCTTCATTTAAAATTGATTTTTTAATTATATTGACTAAATTTGGTATTTTGATACAAATTCTTTCCTTCCCTTTCTTCGCTAATTTTTTCCTTTTTCTATTTTAATTTCCACACCTTTTGCACTTTAACAAAAAGTCTAACTCTTTATATCCTCAATTTCGATTTTTTCTCTTCTTGTCATTTTTCCTTCTTTATTTTTTGGCTTTTTCAATTTCCATTCTCTTTATTGTCAATTTTTTCCTTTTTGTTCATCTAGGAGCCTCTAGTGATCCGGCCTTCACTTTCAATGTGTACTACCACCAATAGGTAGACGGGAGCCTCTAGTAACATTCATTTCTGAAAATGCCCTATCTAAATCAAAAAAATTATGAAGTACCCTAGTGGGCTCCATACCTTCATATCTCTTGTCTACGTACCATGTGCACCATACTGTTGGTACTATGTCACTTCTTCACCATTAATTTTCAAAGGTCCTACTAGATTTGTTATGGCTCGCTAGAATGACTAAGAGGTGGGTAGTGGCAAGGTTTATAACTTATATGACTTTTTCAATTAAGTATTTGGTGAGATCTTCGTTCTGTGCACTCTGCTAGCAAAAAAACCCATCATCAATATTTGGAATTACTCTCAGATGAGATAATCTCCTCCCCATAAGCATGAAGACTGATCTCTTCTTCAACTTCCTCCTCAGGTCTTACGCCTTGCATGGCTTTGTCCTACTTTCTCTTCTTCTCGGCTTCCTCGTTCATCTCATATGTCAAGCATCCTTCAGGCACACCTCCATAGGCTGCTATTTGTATCCAATGACCACCCAATCATCTCCATACTAAACCCATGTTGAAGCAAGCATTTGCCAAATGCTTTATGGATTTGCAGCACAACACCACCTTCACCGTGCTTTCTAACCAATCTCTCCTTAATCAATTTCCTATCTCCTCCTTTAGCCAAGTCTTCCCCTAGCACAAATGGTAGTTTGGCTATCCCCAAATCTTCTACCCTTTGATTCCATAAACCAACATATCAATGCCTATAGTAGATTCTCTATACTCCTAGCAAATCTTGTGCTTGAATCTAATAATATTCTCTCATATGGGTGTATTATCCAAAGACACCAATTTGGTTTCTTTGTTTTGGCAAACCTCCATGATTTTGTATGACCCAAGAAAACAAATTTAAAATTTTCCTGGCTTGATATTGTTACAAACATTATAATTTAAAACTAACTACCATGTTCAAATGTTCATTAACCAAAGCTTACAAAACTTCACCATTGTGTCATCACCCACCATTCACGTAATCAACATGTACTCAATGAGGACAATTGATTCCTACTCAGACATCAGCTAGAACAGTGTATGTATTGTTGTCACCTTCTATGATTTAAGCTAGGCCCATAGTAGAATTGGAAGTCTCTTCCCAAACCTCATTCTCCACCCCGCAAAACTTGTAAACAATAAAGACAGGTACTTCGTTTGTTGACTCTTCCTAACCATTCACCCTTGGGTACCGCAAATGAGACAAATTGTAGAAAATGCCATCGTCATCAGTCAAATGACATGATTGACAAAATGCACTCCCCTATCACTTGTTATTTGAATAGGAAATCCACACCATGCAACTATTTGATCATCAATGAACCAAGCCATACTAATGGTTGTGATATCTAGTACTGCCCTTTTCTCTGCCCATTTTGTAAGATTTTCGATAGCCACTATGATGTATCAACATCTATGTGCTTAATAAGTAGAAGAGCTTTTCCACAAGAAGTCAAATTATGATATTGCTATTATGACTTAGCTACGTAGATTGAGTCAAAATAATTGACCCATGTCTCATGAGTAGTGGTTGACAAGAAACCATCTCTCACAATAATAATGAATGGAACAATTAGCACTCATTGCATCCAAGTGATGCTCACAAAATTAAGGCACTTGGCCTTCTTGAAAGGTCACCCCATCCCAACACTACTCCAACTCAAGTGTGCTTAATCATAGGAGTTTCCTCCAAGGTTAAGCCCCTTTAGCTTGCAATGACATTTGAAATACCTTCAACAAGCGTTGGTCCTTATGAACCATTCATTATATAGCTCCTTAAGCTCATCAATAGATAAGTAGAAGATGTTTTCCACATCAAGACAAAATGTGATATTGCTACCAAGATTTAACCATGTAGATTTTGAGTCAAACTCATTGACCCATGTTTCATGAGTAGCAGTTCATAAGAAACCATCTCAAATGATAATAAATGAACATTTAGCAATCATTGTTGGTGCTTGACTGACAATCAATGGCCTAATGATATCTAACCACATCTCTTAAAGAGTTCCTATGCTACAAGAATAGTGGCATAAGTCTCTCTTCAGGGGTTTGTCAATTCTTTGGCAAGTGTCACTAGTGTTGCATTCGACCACACATCAATGTGTACTATTGGCCACCATAACCTAGCTAGTAAGACTTTACATGTCATTGTATGTGTGTTTCCTTCAACAGTCCCAATATCTCTTCCTACATGATGCATCTTCATAGCACTTGGTCAAGACCCATATTATACAACCACCCATTTATGAGTTGGAAGGTTTCACTCTTGGGGATCCCTTTTCTCATTTTGAGTAGCAATATCTCCCCACAGAATGCGAAAGTGCATAGGTACTCCCCAATGTGCTCATACCATGGCAACAATGTTGCAATTTGAAATAATTGAGCATCCATAGTCTCCATTTACATAGTTAGTGGACTACTCAGACTTAATTCATGATAGTTGGTCACCAATAATACAACTCCTTCTCAATTGTAAGACAATTGTGAACATGAATTCTTGTAGCAAGAGAAGCAACGTACTTACCCATCCTTGAATGGATTATTTACCAAGTACATGACGGCTTGATGGTTGACATAGAAGGTAAATGGCATCACCAACAAGTAATGATAGAATTTTTTCATGGCACACACCATTACCAAAGCCTCCCTTTTGATTGTATTATAGTTTTCCTTTGCCATCGAGTGCAACCAACTAGAAAAGAATACAAGATGAACGAGTCCTTGCGATTCCACTTATACCGAGATAATGATAATGGCATAAATCCATGTATGTAAAACCCTTTGTTCCAATCTAGGTATGCCAGGATGAGTGCACTAAAGCTTCCTCCTCCTTATCCCCCAAGTGAATGATTGTCCTTTTCTTGTCAACATATTAAGGGGTTACGAGATCTAAGCAAAGTTCTTTATGGACCTCTTGTAGTAGCCAGCATGCCCTAGGAAGGATGTAACCCCAATAGGATTCTCTAATGCCTCCATTCATATTAGCACCCCAAACTTGTCTAGATCATTATGCAATCACACCTTACAAAGTAACTTGCCTTAGAGCACCGTGAATCTGCACTTTTTCGAATTTCGTGGTATCCTTACCCTTCAACACCTCTCCATGCATTCCTCAAGTGCTACTAGCATTGTATAGTGACCAATAATCCAAGAGAGCTTTGAAATTGCCTACTGACGTCTTATCAAAAAAATGCAATATAGTTTACTAGAAAGTTGTCAAGGCGTTGCACAAGTTCAATGGCATCCTATTGTATGCTACACTCCCTCTTCTACTAAAAAGGCAATCTTAAGCTTATCCTCCTTATTAATACTTATTTGATTGCACCCCAAGAATCCATCCATAAATGAGACTATCTTGTGGTTGGCAAATTCCTCCAGTTTGGTGTCAAGAAATGAGATTGGAAATGGATCTTTGATTGTAACTACATTCAAGCACCTAAAGTACACAAATATTTTGATCTGATTTGCCTCCTTGAGAAAAAGTAAAATGGGCAAAACGCACTCACTTGTGTCTTCTTTCAACATGTATCATTTTCTCAATCTCCTCCATTAACTTGGCAACATATTTCTTATTCTTTTTGTAGGCTCTCTTGCCTACTCATCGTGCACCAAGTATGAAGGGATTCCTATGTATGTAGAGATTTGGTGATATATCCTTCATGTACTTGTGCATCCAAGCAAAGGAATTTTTATATTCCACTAACATTTTGAATGTGATTGCTCCCAATGCTAGATCGGAGCCATCAGTGACCAAAATGACCTTTGGATTGTCTTCATCACCCAAGTTTAACTTCTTTGCACTCGACTCTTCATATTTTGTTGTCGTGTCTCTTTCAAAATGATTGGTCAGGGTATTATCCATTCATTTCCTTCTTGTATTTCTCATACTTCGAAGGGAAGGCGCACCTTTCACTACCTTGGTTGCCTTCATCAACTTCCCCAATCTATAGCTTGTTGCATTCGTTGTGGAAAACATCATAGTCCTCCATTTGTCACTTGTATAATCCACTAAAAAAACAAGTCTCATCTTCAAAACAATCCTCTAGTTCCAAGTATCCCTTCATCACTCGGTTCCATGCATGTCCTTCATTCATCCCCAACTCACTATCTTTCGATTTTGATTCAAAGGATGTCAATTCCTCACCCAACGCCTGATTCCTCAATTCAATAATGCACTTCCTTTCTCTCAAATGAAAGTGTCTTCCACTTCTAATTATGATCCCCCTTGGTCGTAATCAACCACCCCCTCCCAAGGAGTGTGTCGTACACCTTTTTCTGCAACGAGATGACAATAAAGTTGAGAGATCATTAGTTCTTGATCGTATATGTTACCAACAGCATGATGCAATATTGGTCAATTCCTACAAAAGATTGACTCTAAGTTGATTGTATGAACCATATGACTAAAAACGATAGAAGGAAGCAATAGCCAACCTGTGTTTTGGTGTCTCTCGATGTTCCTTCCCCCCAAAACTAGGGGGGAAGGGGATAGTTCTCTGCACACTATTGGTGCTTGTCCATAGTTTATTGCTCTAGCCGAAGATGGTGACCGAAGAGTTGGTCTCCCAAGATATATTCATCGTCCTTCTAGGAGTACATTGGCTTCAAAACATTCATGGACAATAATATTTGTCAAATTTTTCCCCGTTATTTCCATCTTGACTATGGTTGGCTTCCTCTTGATGCCTAGTTGAATGTTTTTTCCCGTGTGGATTACAATGATTCTTACATAGTGTGTCTCATCGACTATATTGGAGAATGATATTTCTTGTTATGGCATGGTTTGTAGAAAGTATGTTACCTTTACAAGCATTGTCATTTGTAGCACACAATGTACTATATTCTTTTTGGACTTCGACAGCAAAAGGAAATCGGTGTCTACATTGAAGGCTCTTTCTTCACTGGTCATTCCCAAGTCCACATCAGCCTTGGCATCTCAAAGTCTTTTCTTCTCCATATGCAACTATGGGTACATTACCTTCTTTGTTTGTAGCCCGATGATTGCCAAGATTTCCTCATTCCTATCCTCTACAACATGTTCATTCACTTGTACTTCAGACCATCAGCATCTTCATGGTTCCCAGGTACATTACTTGCATAACATTCCAATATTATTTTGATTGCTTTGGCTCTCTCGGATAAAATGCCCCCCTCATTGCACTTTTGACACTAAATCATCGATCTTCCCTTTGTGTCTTATTGTACTTTGCTTTGTGTACCACTATTATTGTTGTTGTTAATATTTCTTCACCTATTATGATAGTCATCAAGCAATGCATTAGAGTTAGCGAGTTTTTTTGGTGGCGTAGACGGTGGGGTTGATTTTTCCCCCTAAGTAAAGAACATCTATTTGCTTCTTGTTTTTAGTTATATGGACATTTCTTGATGGAATGTCATGGTACTTGACAAATGATGCAAAACAAAAAAATCAAACATGTAGTTTTTATATGAACTACTTTACAATCGGTACACCACATCTCTTTGTTTTCCCAGGCATTCTCCTTCTCAGCCTTCAACTCCTCCATCATTTGAATCATGTCTTCTTGTAGGGCTTGGATAGTTTTGGATTTATTGTCACTACTCTCTTTAGAGCTCTTGTTATCATTTGTTCTTCATTTTCCCTTGGAAGATAGTTTACTACCTTCATTTTTCTTTGTCGTCAAAGGGATTGATAACTCGATGAACTACCCCTTCTTTAGTTTGTCTGCACGTTGCCTTTCCAATTTTACCAACCCCTTCAGCCTCTGATTATATAGCCCATACATTTTCATGTTTACCTTCTTTGGTATTGTAAATTTCAGTGACGATCTCATTACCATCCAGTAGCAATTTAAACGCAGCCTCGAACGCCTTCTTCAAGGCATTCCTAGACAATGTAGATGAGGTATCGCACTTTTGTGAACTAGTCAATAACTATACCTCATAGCGTCGCTAGGAACAATCTCAATTGACAATCTTTGTCCTCTTGACTAATAGGTATCTAGATTAGTTCACACCATCTACAATGCCACACTGGGTCCTTGAATTTGTTCCCTATATACTTAAGAATGTTTTGCCTATCAACCAATAGACTCACTAAGTAAGTCACCATCTTCCAAGGTCGATACAAACCTTGTGCTTTGGGCCTCTTTGGATTGTTTTACCTTCAATGTCTATGTGCTTCACTAGCATTGACCACAATGTTCAAGTCCACACGTCCACCCTCAGTATGCCTTACACATCAATTATTGTCCACTCCATTCTTGGATTCTGTTCTCCTTGAATGCTTTGGCTTGATGCCCCCTATCCTTGTTTACCCTGATATGAATAGTTGTTCAATACAGTGTACATTACTGTCTTGTATCCCTACAAACTGAGACATAGGATTTCCTTCTCCATTCTGTATGTGATACTAATTTTACCGACAATTTGCATACTTAATTGGCAAGGTCATTGTACACTCCGTCTAGGAGTGGTAGGTGTCTGACAAGTTCTACTCATGTACTCTTTGTTTGTGCACCCTTTCTAAGATGTTCTCTCCCCCCAACTACAACTACGACTAACATTGCAACTTATACTCCTTAGCAGAATTTGGCTTTCAACTTCAGCATTTTTTCTAATCTATCAACTTTGCCCACTTTGTTCTTGTAACCAATGGATTTTCTTACTAATTTTTTCGAGACTTCTAGACCACTTGATGTACGTCTTCGGTCCTTGTTAGGTTGTATCTGCACTAATTTTTGAAGGTATTTGTGCTTGTAGTATCATGTTCTTCTTCCTCCCCCTAGTTTTCTCTTTGTATTGTTATTGTATTTGTTGACTTCCTTTCTCTCAACCCCTTTCCTTCCAAAGGTCGCAAAGGGCAATAAAGTTATGCATGGGCAACTTTAGGAAGCCTCCAAAGTAAACAATCCACATCGTTGCTCACCATTAACTAATCTTGAATGACACTATCTATTGTTGAAGGGCCTCCCTTCGAACATATGGGTTTACAAATACTTTCCACAAGTACATTAAGTCTTAAGTCAGTCTATTTTTTGTTGTGTATTCCTCTTTGGATTTAGGCACTTTTGGTTCTTCCACAAGTCACCCCATTACACCATTATCCTGCCTATCCATAACTTATGTTGCCACGCTTCATATAACCAATGTTGCCAACACTTTAACCGCATAGCGTAATATTATAAAACATATTAAGTAAACAACAATCTTACTTGCAAAATATTGATTATCAAAATATAACACTGCCAAGTACAATATAGTTGTAAAAAGGTAATTCATTCCAATACGCCATTGTGTAGAATGATGAATTGTTTCCCGACACTTATAAAATGAGTACATAAATACCATCTTGTCATTGGTTAAGATTATCAACTATCAAGAATTGTCAAACACGACTACTAATTGGGAACAACTAGGCAACATTACATAACTAGCCAACTAATACTTGCACAGTTAACACTTTGGATAGCAATATTTATTTATAGACAAGTTAACATAAACTCCCAACTAGAGTTTCTTAGAGAAACAATCTTTTGAAGACAAGAATCACACGAATGTTAGCTCAAAAGATGGGGACAGAAATACAAAAAAAAAATTCACAATGCCACTAAAGTTAACAGAAGAATGAATAGAATCTCAAGCATCAAAAAAGGGGATGGCTCCAAAGATTGGTAAAGATGCAAAAGGAAATTTTAAAAAGCCATTGAATTCTCCAACAATTATCTTGCATTAAATAGAAAATCTTGAGAAAAATCACGTGCTTCATCATAGGAGAGCAAAACAAGCCACAAAATTGTCTACATTCTAAGGAGGAAGAACAACTGCTTCTTAGTAGGATTCTAACAAAGCACCAACTTTGATAGCTGCCCTATATGCTTTTTCACAAATTTTGGTATATTATAGGTTCTAATATTTCCCACAGAATTAAGGATGCAAGGAAAAAATAAATAATGTTACAAGATTGGAATGAAAACCTCATTGCTCATTACCGAAAAGAATCCAGTAGAAAATTTAAGAATTTATGGCTCGTTTTGCTCAGCAAAGTTACCTATAAGATGGCATCCAAAGCAGTGGCAAACAAATTGAAAAACTTCTTTAGGCAAACAGATTGAAAAAAGATGTCACCAGTTATAATATTAGGGAACAAAGCGGGTTTACACAGGGAGATCCAAAAGGGAAGGTAATATAATTGCCCATGGGGTATTTTACACTATAAGGAAACAATGAACAAAAAGAATGATTATTAAACTTCATGTCAAAAAAGCTTCTAATCAAGTAAATGGAGATTTTCTCATTGAAGTTTTGAGGAAACTAGGATTTTTTGAAGAATTGCCTAATTGGATCTAGAGTTGTACTAGCAATCTAAGATTTTTTATCCTTATCAATGGAAGCCCTTACCACTTCTTCCCTTCCTCTAGGCAGCTTAGACTAAGAAAACCCTATCTTTGTTAGGATTAACCATAGACAGAAATAACAGTTACATACAAATATAAACAATATCAGAAAATAATAAATCACACAGAAGAGAACACAAGATACAAAGATATAACGTGGTTCACCCAATCCATGGGTTACATCCACCAACAGCAAGTCCAATATTATTATTATCCAGTGATTATGATCCGCAATCCCTTATAGCTCTATACCGCTGCAAGAAGCTACAACCTCATCATACATTATGAAATACCTATCCCTAATCCATTTTATACAAGTTTTTTGCCACTTACAAAATTAGGGCTAGAATAAGTCATCCTATAGAAAAATAATAGCCAACACCTTTTACAATAGTAGTTCATTTTTTGCGCTGCCCCAGTTCCCCGCAAGGGGTGCTGCCCCCAAACCCATGTAGAAATAATCTAGGGGGAAATTATGCCAAATAAACCTCTAAGTCTGATTAGGCTCCACATCACAACAATCTCTTTTTGGGTTTATCACTGTCTAAAGTCTTGGGACGTATTTTTCATGAGGCAAGACTCAATAGAGATTTAGAAGTTTTAAAATTGGCCCCATCATATAAACTTGACACTCATTAACATTTTGTTGACGACACTTTCTTGTTTGATGTAGCTAGCTAAAAAGAAGCCAAAACAATCGAGAGAACCTTGGACGCCTTGTAGTGCCTCTCGTGTTTGCATTTTGTACCTTGTTATTTTGGTTTCGAGAGATACTTTGATACTCATGTTCGAGGACATTCGAGACGACCTAATGATCAGATGCTTTATTTTGATTTACCAATATCATAGATGTTAGATGCTATGTTGTTCAATTTTATCATATCTGCATGATGATGCTTATTGATGCGACATGATGCTTTATAATGATATCTGGTTATTTTGTATTCAGACATATACTCTGTTTATGATTATATGGACTTATTGGATTTTGGATGCTTTCATTTGTTGCTACGGCTATTTACTTTATTCTTGCTTTGAGATGTTTTATGATGCAATGAGTGATTTAAATGGATGATTTTAATGTGATTAAATATATGGTTATTTAATGTGATTAGATAAATTTTTATTTTATGTGATTTAATGCATTTATCGCTTCAGCTATCTTATTATTATATGCAATTGCACTTGATCGTGTTGTTCAGTGTGCAAGATTTATATGCCTGGCAGTGGCACATGGAGTTAGTGATTCAATTGTTCTTACCTAGCCAATGTCGTTCCTATATGGTCGACGTATCCTGTTTAATTGATTAATTATACCCTCCAGTGATTTAATAAATCCGGACTCAGTTGCATTATGTGATTAGGCCAGTGAGCGTGTTTGTTTATTTAGAGGTTCGCAATTGTTGCGAAAGTTATTTTGGAATATTGTGATTTATTGGTTAAAGGGAATTTTGGGCTTTATCTTATTTTATTTTATTCCCGACAGCTTTGTCGTAGTTGAATTCTAATTACTTGGAATAGCCTATTTTTGTTTGGGTTGATTAAGGGTTTAACTACGTAATTTGGCTAATTACCCTTATCCTTTTATTCACTTGAAAAGTGAATATATATCCAAAAAGGAATTTTATTCCTCACTTTTTGACTTTTGAAATAGGAATTTGAGAGCAAATTCCAAATCATCTTCGAGAGGAAATACTGTTTGGTTCACTGTAGGAGCTACGGGCCTGGGATCATCGTGAGGTTGGTCTCATCAAATCCAACTCAGGGAGACCTTGGATTATCGTGACTTTCGGTAGTTTCTGTGACGTTTTTATTTTACTGCTTGGGTTCCCGTATTTGCCCTTTTGGTTGTTAGGTAGGGCTCTCTTGTTTTACTGTTTCAGCTCCGTTTTTGCTTCTGTTTTTGGTAGTTGTTTGTTAGGAGGTTGAGAACTAGTGTTCTCCTCTGTTTCTAGTTGCTAGCTCTACCCGGTTGGGTGGTATGAGCATTTCCCTGTTTTTCGGGATGTGAGTTTGGGGTTTTGCACCGTTATGCTGGCCGTTTTTGCATACGGACTCCGAACCCAAATTTTTTTTGATATTCGTGGCTTTTGTACCCAAAGACAAAATGGGTTTTAATTTCAAAGTTTTTGACATTTTGGGTTTTCACCTTGATTTGTGTCGCCTTGATTTCTTGGCTTTTCTTTGCACTATAGTTGGTCATGGATCCAGATTATCCATAAAGATATCTTTCCAACCCGTGATTTATTCTCTTATTGCATTAGGATTTGTGAGGAAGTTTCTAGTAAGTGATAACTAAATAAATTCATGAGTAATTAACTAAGATAAGAAAATACATTGTCTGCACGGCTCAGCCGAGGACGCAGCATGTTGGCCTCCCAAGGGAATACTGAGGGGAACGATCTGTAACGATGTTGAGATTGGGAGTATCAAGCAACTTACTCTCCATCAGAGTCCCTACATAGTAGACCCATAGAGTGTCTGACCAAGACTTGTTGTATTACATTGTCTCATGATCTTGGTTTCAGTCCTCTGTACTATTTGGCGTGAGTGTTAGCCATGGATGATTGTCTTATGTGTGCTTGAGGTCAGATCACTATCTCCATCAGAATGGCGGAAGTGGGCTTACGGGTTCCACGTGGTTGAGAGGCGTAGCTACCTTTACCACTGCTAGGGACCGGCATATAGAGTTGGAGTTGGCCTTTCCCATGTTCAATTCCGAACCTGGATGCTCACATGGTTCTTTGTTTCTTCCGGAGTATGTTTCCATGTGATTAATGTTATTTCAATTTTTAGAGATAGTTGATTTATGCTCATGTATGTTATTGCGATGTTACTTTTCTGCATTGTTACTAGATGCTATGGATTAGGTGATTAGATGTTTGATTCATCCCTTCTAACATGATTAGTTGTTTTGCATTCAGTCAAGTGTTCGAGCCTCAATTATTGCGAATCCGATACTCCCCAGTGTGGAGGTTTCAACTCTTTTCCCCTTCTGATTGTTCGTTGGGTTGTTCCTTTGCAATCCTAGGCAACAAAAGTTCAACATTGGGCGATATTGGAAAAGTATCGTACGTCTTAAGGAGAAATATGTAAAGTATCGCACGACAATAGTGAGTTCTATCATGCGACACTGGTAAAGTATCACACGGTAGAAGTAAGGTCTATCACGCGCTCCCTAAAAGTGTCGCCTAGTAGTAGTAAGTAGTATCGCACAATACTGGAAAAATATCGCCTGAATTCTTGCAAAAACCTGCTCAGGCAAACAGCAGGTATCTCCTAAATTGTTGGTCGAGAGTCGAAGGGTGTTTTGGGTACCCTCTTGAGATGTGCCCCTTCCTAGGTCCCGATAGGTCAAAGATCATTGGTTTCTTCTTTGCATGAACTTTCATAGATGGTTATGGACACGTTAGTAAGTAGTGACGCTTGGAGATTCATTGGTTGCCTGGATTTCGTGGTTAAGTCTTTCGTTGCAATCTTTTGATTGATTGCATGTCGATATGTTTGATTCCATGCTTGAAAAAAAAAATTATTGGCTTTTATTTATCCTTGTTCCAAGGATCTCCGAGCAAGGTATTACATCTGGTATCAGAGCCCATGCGAGCCCATGCTGCAACTCTCTTCAACTCACAACCCATTCTTTATTGAAGATCAAGGTTTGCAAGGCTATGCATACCTACTCCTTCAATTGTAATATGGTAACTTTGGAAAGAGTGACAAAAGATTCTTCCAGGACAAAGCTTTGAATCCGACATCATTCCAATGGGAACTAGAAAGTGCCATGGTAGTAGTGAATAATGCAGCAAGGAACCAATCTCTTAAGGACAATTCCTTTACTTTTTGGGATGGTATGAGGAGGAAGGACTAGGATGGTACTACCCCTCGCATTCATGGGCTTGTACAGTTAATTCTATTGCTAAGGCCACCTTGAATGCAATACGGACCCTTCGCATTGCAAAGGAGGGATTGATTGAGTTGAGTTTTGACAAGGCTTCAGGGAGTACCAAGACAATCCATATCTCGTTATCCATTCAAGAAAATGAAGATAAGGAGATAGCTAGCAAACGTATTCCATTGCCAATAGGAACTAATAACTAAGACAAGTTGCAGGCAATTCTGCATGGCCTTCACGAAGGTTTGAAACTTGGTATTGAAAAAGATATTTTAGAAAGGGATTCCCTTCTAACAAGCAAAGCAATCCAAACAGAAAAGTTATGCAATTGGAAGCTCAATAGGGTGCTCAAAGACTGCTTCAATTTGCTTGAGTCTTTTAAAGAGTATAAAGTAGGCCGCATGTATAGGAGGCAAACATGGAGGCTGATGTGGTGGCAAATACAGCAACTGATGTAGAAATCGAAACATAACTTCTAAATGGTATTTGTGAGTGTCACTTCATGCGTGGGAGGTCCCCATTAATTATCACCTCTCTCAGCTTCTACCTATTAATATCTCAAGTGAGCGAGATACCTTTAATGGGACGTGTTATTGCTGGAGATAGATTTGAGGCATGCAAACAATTATATTTGGTTGTGCTGTTGGTATGGGGAAACATACATCCAAAAATTGCAAAATTTCTAAATGGAATGATAGGGTTGACGATGTGTCTTCAAGCCCAGAGTGTGGCAAATAGCATTTAATGGTGTCATTCTGATATGAGACTGAAATATATTTTCAAAAATAATTCCTTCATTGTTTTGGATGCTATCAGAATATGCTCAAGAATTCATTTTTGATGGGCGTAATTAGGTAAAGGGTATTGTCATTTCTTACCAATATGTTCCTGTTACGCTTGATCTTAGTGAGGCTATATCACTTGTTTTGAAGGTGTCCAAGTCCCTATTCATCCTAAATGATGAGTGGGACTTAAATCTATCTTGGAACATGGGGTGTTGGGAGTAGATATCTAAAGCAATGTGGAGGTGTGGGGGTGTGGCCTGCAATGCACCCTAATTATAATGGACCCTGAGTTCTCTATCAAATCAAGGTGATTGGAGTGAAGATGATTTTTTTCTGCAACCGTGCTTGTTGGGGCTTGCATGATCCTACAAATTAGAATTATCTTGAGTCATGACCGTCCTTCACTTTTGTGCCCTGCTCGAAGACTGAGGAGAAAAGAAGTGATATGTTATGTGAATGCAATTAGGAGTCATAATTAATACTTTGTAGTGGATTAACAAATATAATTAAACTCTGCCTCAGTTACAGCTAGTTGAACAACATTTTGAATGTAATAGTGTATATTATGTAAATCAAAGTGGATAATACAATTACCCTCCGCTGGAACAGCCAATTTTTTCATTTTTTTTCTGTATTTCTCTATATTAATGTACGACACCCTAAGCCCTCTCATCAATTACAAACAAAAAATGAGATAAGCACTTATGGCATGCTTGCCCCTAATTGTTTCATTTATCAGTTTTAGTTATTAATTAAGTTGACTAGTGGTGGAGAACTTGTACTCTTGAAAGAGAGATCACAAGTTCAAATCCCACAAGAGGGTAGGGTAAGTACGTCTTGTTTGTAAAGCAGTTAGGTGTCACCCACAAGGAGTATGAGGTAGTCCAATACCAATGTCACCATATGTAGACCCAAAAACAATGGTTGCTGCCATGGATTATAAAAGGAACTTTCCTTTCCTTTTCTTTAATCAAGACAAAGAGGTGTGTTCCTGCATAGTTATGCAAATACATAGTGAAGAGAGGCTCTTCCAAACCATCATTACTTTTAAATTTTAATACTGAATTCCTATCATTATTTATGATTATCGGAGATCACTCCCTTGACATAGTCTACAATTTTTACATTTATTTCCAAGTTATATCCTGAAAAGATGTGGGCATGATAGCAGATATTGTTATGTTAGTTTCACATGTTGCATAAGAGGGTGTATGGGAGTATATAATTTGACAAGCATCTTACCCACTTATAGAGAAATGATAGGTAGAAAAGAAACTAGCAAACCCAAAAAGATAAGACGATAAATAAGAGCACTGACGAAAGAGAGAACAAAAATTAAAAATTAATTATAGATCAAGAGTTGTGAAAGTTTTCTTGAACTCGTAGAAGCCACAGCATCACAAACTACACATACAAAACAAGTATAAATAAAAAATAAAGTTTAGTGACCCACCACCTCAAGAACATGTTGCAAACCACCGCTTCCAAAGGAATGTCCACATGACAATATTGTGGCATCATCCATAAGTGTGCCTCTGGAACATACAATTTAAATAAGTAATAAATTCACGATCCTATCCATAAGAGAATGAAGAAAACTATATCTAACAATATGTGATGATAACTTCTAACCTAGTTGTCCACACCATAAACATTAGTTCCAATCACAAAATACTTAAACACAACCCAGAAGTAAATCTTGTCTAAACACACAGTTCACATACTCGTAGCGAAGTTCAAGAAATTCAAAAGTTCTTAAGGAACCATGTATATTGCACTCCACAAATTTTGGATGACACAAATGCTACAACAGATTGTAAACATAGAAATGCTTCATCTACTAAAAACTAGAGAACCCCAAAATTGAAATGTCAAGGGCATGAACATATATGTCAATGTAAGCCATTTCCCATTGGAAAATATCTAAGTTGCCAATTTGGGTTCTGGTTCAAGACGGATACATGGTTCGGGTATGTGGGTACGACAATTTTTTCCCACCTTGCGGATTCGAATTTGTCCATACATGTATGTATTTATTTTCAACATCAATGTTACAAATACAAAAAGAAGATTGATGCTCATAAAAAATCCATATTGACCAATAAAATTATAAATAAATAATTGTATTACTAATATGGTTTCAGATTTCATCCATTACAAATTGACATCAATTCAAACATGATCAATAAACATAACTATTGGCTGGGTTATACAAATCTATCAACAGTAATATACTCAGATCTTCAAACAAAAAAAATCAATCCGTGACCATCAAATGAATCAAAGTAGGTTGCTGTTCACTACTGTCATAAACTAAGGGCATTACATAGACCAATTTTAACTTGAATAATATTAGCAAGCTGTTGCAAGACACTATCTAAAGCTGATGCGAAGAGCATGCTAATGAACAAATCAGAAATAAATACATAAACTAATCTACTGCCTTGGGGTACTTCCTGGGTGCCCACGTTTGTTGTGTGTCCTCCTATGAAGGACCCAAATAGAACCCATGAAGTACCCCAGAAGAACCAGTACCAAAACTGTACCAGTACCAGGACCCGGGCCTAAACAGCAGTACCCAGTAACTGAGGAAAATATTTAACTATGGCTTGTGTTGCAAGATAATATAGATTAATTCATTACATCTAATATTAGACTTTAGCTGCTGATCAATGCCCATAAATCAACTTTATTTGGCCCTACACTTTACAACCCATCTTAAATTACTGTAAAAAAATACCAAGATAGATATCATAATCATGAAATAAACTCCACATATGCTAGAATACGTGTAGAGAATTATATAAAATAATAGAAAGAAATCAATTATATTTAATGCCAATGAATTACTAAAGTAGGTCAATAAGCTTCAAAATATGTTTGGTTATATTAAATAAGTACTAAGGTAAAAGGATCCTCAAAAAAAATAGCTAAATAAAAAAGATGTGTAAGGACTGCAGAAGCAGACTTAAAATATGAAAAAGATGCTGAAAATGGGCCACCTAAAGAAACAGAACACAAAAGAATACAAAAAGCTAACCACTATCACCATTAATTAGTTATACTCCTTAGTTCAACATTATTAAATGTATTTGTCTTAAATTGCAAGATCTTAAAACAAGTTAAGAATAGGCCTCTTTGGGCAGCTAACTTAGCCCCTTATTTCGATTCAAACTTTGAGTATGCTTGATAAAATCTACAAGGAGCAAGTGCCTACAGTTATGTCCTCCCTTGCTAAAGCTTTAGCTGTCTCAATGCAAATGTGACATTTTGATTTTTAAGAATTCATTGTAAACTTGCTTACACAATCACATTGTATTAACAGTACCACCAATTTTGCCAATGTATTAATGAAGCAACCTACACCATGCGAGATGGCAGAAAAATAGGCAGCTCCATTAGTATGAGGGTAAAGGAAAGTAGTGCAAACATAAAACATGAGCTCATAATAAAGTTTGAATTGATGAAACACTCTTTAAAAACAAATCATCGTATTTGAATTAAAAATATTAAAGTTTTTCTAATGTCACGTTTTGTGAGGGTCCTAAATTTTACCTAACAATCACAAGTTCCATGATAACCAGATAAGTAATATACTGATAAGTAGGAGATATTTTTCCACAGCAAGTCAAATTATGATATTGCTACCAAGATTTAACTCTGTAGTTTTTGAGCCAAACTCATTGACCCATGTATTATGAGTAGTGATTCAAAACATGAATCCATCTCTCATGAGAATAAATGGAACACTTAGCACTCATTGGATCACTACTCATTAATCACTACTCATGATACATGGGTCAATGAGTTTGGCTTAAAACTAAACAGTTAAATCCTGATAGCAATATCATAATTTGACTTGCTGTGGAAAAATATCTCCTACTTATCAATTGATGAGCTTAAAGAGTTTTCTAATGAATGGTTCATAAGGCACAACACTTGGTGAAGGTTTTGCAAATGAGGTTGCAAGCAAAGTGAGTTTAACCATGGAGGGAACTCTACAGTTAAGCACGCTCAGGCTGGAGTAGTACTGGGATGGGTGACCTTCCGGGAAGTCTCGGTGCTTCACCTCTGTGAGCATCACCTAGATCCAATGAGTGCTAAGTGTTCCATTTATTCTCATGAGAGATCGATTCATGTTTGAATCACTACTCATGATACATGGGTCAATGAGTTTGGCTCAAAAACTACACAGTTAAATCCTGATAGGAATATCATAATTTGACTTACTGTGGAAAAATATCTCCTACTTATCAATTGATGAGCTTAAGGGGTTTTCTAATGAATGGTTCATAAGGCACAACACTTGGTGAAGGTTTTGCAAATGAGGTTGCAAGCAGAGTGAGTTTAACCATGGAGGGAACTCTGCAGTTAAGCGCGCTCAGGCTGGAGTAGTACTGGGCTGGGTGACCTTCCAAGAAGTCTCGGTGCTTCACCTCTATGAGCATCACCTAGATCCGATGAATGCTAAGTGTTCCATTTATTCTCATGAGAGATGGATTCATGTTTGAATCACTACTCATGATACATGGGTCAATAAGTTTGGCTCAAAAACTACACAGTTAAATCCTAATAGCAATATCATAATTTGACTTGCTGTGGAAAAATATCTCCTACTTATTAATTGATGAGCTTAAGGGGCTTTCTAATGAATGGTTCATAAGGCACAACACTTGGTGAAGGTTTTGCAAATGAGGTTGCAAACAAAGTGGGTTTAACCATGGAGGGAACTCCGTAGTTAAGCGCGTAGTACTGGGATGGGTGACCTCCCCGAAAGTCTAGGTACTTCACCTCTGTGAGCATCACCTAGATCCAATGAGTGATAAGTGTTCCATTTATTCTCATGAGAGATGGATTCATGTTTGAATCACTACTCATGATACATGGGTCAATGAGTTTGGCTCAAAAACTACACAGTTAAATCCTGATAGCAATATCATAATTTGACTTGTTGTGGAAAAATATCTCCTACTTATCAATTGATGAGCTTAAGGGGCTTTCTAATGAATGGTTCATAAGGCACAACACTTGGTGAAGGTTTTGCAAATGAGATTGCAAGCAGAGTGGGTTTAACCATGGAGGGAACTCTGTAGTTAAGCATGCTCACGCTGGAGTAGTACTGGGATGGGTGACCTCTAGGGAAGTCTCAGTGCTTCACCTCTGTGAGCATCACCTAGATCCAATGAGTGTTAAGTGTTCCATTTATTCTCATGAGAGATGGATTCATGTTTGAATCGCTACTCATGATACATGGGTCACTGAGTTTGGCTCAAAAACTATACAGTTAATGTTACAAGATTCAAGAAGAGTTGGCAGATTAACGAATTTTCGGATGATTGATTGATAAACAAAGGAACAAATGTGTTCCTTATAAAGAATTACAAGGACGTTGTTTCTAAAAGAAACAACGTAGACTGAAGACGGAATTAGAAACAAAACTAGAGACAGGATAGGAAACATTCCTATCTGGACTGAAGAAAAAAGAGACGGGATAGGAAACATTCCTATCTAGACTGAAAGACGGACTATAGACAAGTAGTTGACTATTATAGAAAGTATAAGATATTATCTTAATACCCTCCCTTAATGGTCAACGTACGGATTTTGGAACATTCTGTGATAACTGAGACCCTCCCTGGATCTACAGAATGCTGAAACCAAGAAGCTTTGCCAGAAGAGTGCTATGACTCAAAACAAGTTGCAATTACAAAACTTCGTTTTTGTGGAAAAAATGGTAAAACCCAGAACCTCACGCAACCTTGCGTATTACAGACAACTTGAAATGATTTTTGAGGAGAAAATCAACAAACCCAGAATCTCACACAACCTTGCGTATTACAGACAACTTGAAATGATTTTTCAGGAGAAAATCAACAAACCCAAAATCTCAGAAACAAATTCAGAAGGCGAAAAATGCAGCTTCGCCTTGATCAAGACCCGGAGAAGTCAGACGCTGCGTAACACCCAGAACAGGTTGATCGGTGTTTCGATATTCGAAGATTGCGATGATGCGCTACTTCCAAGTTCCATAATTGCGACCATTGAATTTGGAATTATGCTCGAGCAAAATATTTGTCAGAGATGCCATGGCACGTTTTTCAATGAAAAACTGTGAAAATCTGTGAAGGCACGTTCTTCGAGGCAAAAATACGAAAGACCCAAAAGGAATCTTCTGTCATTTTTTGGATCCGCTGGCTCGAAAATCGAGGCACAAAAATCTAGGCACCCAGAAAAAATGGACGACAACCCAATTGAGTTCTCAAAAAACCCACCAAGAATCTGCAAACAAGATATTTTTTCAACCCCAAAAAATTAGGGTTTCGAAAAAAAACGGCCCTGGCTGAAAAAGGCTTGAAAAAACTTCAGATTTCTTGATAAAAAATGGCAGATTTTTCTTCAAGGATCGATGTGCATGGACGAATGGGGCTAGAGTGTGCTGAACAAACACAGGCAGACCCGAGTTCGGGAATTTCTCTAGGCCGAAAACCCTAAGCGGGTTTTAGAGAAATTCAACAGAAAAAATTTTGAAAAAATTTAAACAAATAATTTCACGAAGAAATTATAAATTTTTTCGAAAAAATTTAAATAATAGCTCTGATACCATGTTACAAGATTCAAGAAGAGTTGGCAAATTAACGGATTTCCGGATGATTGATTGATAAACAGAGGAACAAATGTGTTCCTTATAAAGAATTACAAGGACATTGTTTCTTTTTAGAAACAACATAGACTGAAGACGGAATTAGACACAAAACTAGAGACAGGATAGGAAACATTCCTATCTGGACTGAAGAAAAAAGAGACGAGATAGGAAACATTCCTATCTAGACTGAAAGACGGACTATAGACAAGTAGTTGACTATTATAGAAAGTATAAGATATTATCTTAATAGTTAAATCCTTATAGCAATATCATAAAGTAATATACTTACAAGTATAATTTTACCCAAAAAATGTTTAAGCAAAATAGATCCTGATTGAGATCCTAACATCATGTTAGACAATTATCGAAAATACAATTGATAGAATCAATCATTTGTATTTGAGTTAAAGAACAAAAAGAATATTGCACATTTGTATTCATAACTATCTTAATTAAAATTGAGCATGCAACATCTATGATTGATTATCAAAGCTCAGCCATAACAAGGCTTGGATGAGACATGATAAGGTGTCCAAAGCATTCCTCGCACCAAGTCCAGAGCAGATATACCATCCCTTGGCCCCATATCTCAAACCGCCAGCCAGCCATCATGAGGTGGCATACTAGGTGGGGAAGTTTGTCTCTGCCCTCCCAATTTGTGCTACCTTATTCACCCTCCTATGATTGAGACTTCTTTGAATTCATTCCAACAATCAACAATTGTAAAAAATAGGATTCATTGGCATCCAGATGCAGCAATAAGCAATATCCTCTATAATGTCCCTTATATTATGAAGTAATTGGAAAATATTTGCTTGATATTAACAAAGACCAAGAAGTCTATATATACAAAAGAATGGAACGATGTTTCCTTAGGAAACGATCGTAAAGAATAGAAACTTTCTATTCTCGCTAAGAGAAAACTAACAGTTATCTACAGCTAACTAAAGAATAGAAACATTCCATTCTAGAATCAGAAAATTAAATATTATAAACATTCTAATTTTTACAGAAGATTATAATAGAAAACCATTAGATACTAAACAGAGATAATAGAAACTATCTATTATCGTAATACCTTATTCATCTATCTCGGAATATAGGGGCAATGTTCTCAAAACTTCAACTGCGAGAGACTTTCTTCTATCTAAAACAGTCTAAAGTTTGTCACATAATTACTTGTTGAGTAACAATATCCTTTAGAAATATACAATGACAATGGTGTTCAGATCTGATCAGGCCAACCATTTCAATCAATCACTTGTCTGATATATATATTTGGTGCTGTTCCTGATCTGCACTTATACCACGTTCCCATGCGGCTGCTTAACTCCAATTTCTGCTTTAAGCAGTTGGAGTGTTCCCATGGAGAATTGGAATTGTGGATAAAGGATAATATTGAATCTTTTCCTATTTTATGGAGCAGCTATTATTTAGGGAATGGAAATAAGCTACGAAGAAAAGGGGGGGCTTAATATAAACAGTGGCTGCTTATTGGAAAAACTCCATGTGTCATCGTAAATTTATTTCCCTTCCTTTTTTGTTTCTAAAGTTTTTTCATTTTTGTTTATCACCAAATTTTCTCTCCAGTAAATTAATATTAAAATAGTTAGCAGCAAATATTAGCAGTTGCATGGGACCATCAGCTCCCTATAATATTCATAATTAAACTATGCAGTGGCTGCTAGGCAAAATAAGCCTAGCAGCTGCATTGGGTCTTGCTATTATATTCTTACAACCTATGGATAGCAGATGCTTAATCCAGCAGTTCCAAAAAGAAAGATAATCTATCCTAGCCTTTTGAACTGAATGTCTTCAATTAATTTACATATCCTTATTACCAAATGGTTGTGTCATTTTAGATGTCTCATGTCATGTCTTTTTTTTCACGAGGGTTTCACTATCGTTAGTCAACGTGATTATTCATCCTCAAAACTCAATTGCTGTCCTCAAGGATAATCGATTGCTCAGCAACTCTTAGTCACTGATGCTCTGTAGTTTTATTGCTGTGATATACAACTTGCTGAATCGTCACTGTTACTTGTTGACATCACATCCATACTTAGAATGGCCTGTCCTTATACATAAAGTATGCTGTTGTATATACTTCACACTATGGCATGAGATATGAGACATTAAGGAGAAGATAGAACGGCAAGTTACTGATGCCCTCCTCTTCATTTTCAGCCAAAGAATAAGAGAGATGAATGGATATTCACAGAATAGAAGTTTGTCCAAAATCAGCTATGATACTCCCTGATGGAGCCCAAATTTCCAGAATTAAGGACTTCATTTAGAATTAAAGCAGAGCACACAATTTAATGTCCATTACACTATTTACCTCTTAAATCAACTCCCAGCTGTAGCAATTCACCCCCAACCAAATTTCTGAAAGTGCAGTCCCAAAGCACATTCAAGACTAAACAAATCATCCACAGAAAAGCATAAATGAGCTACTTGTCCCTGGGTATTTGTGAATGCTATAACTGCCCAATGATAACTTTGAGTGCTGGTATTTACGGAAATGGGCTGTTTCAAGAGAAGCAACCAAAACATTCTGAAATTGACTACAAGACCACACTCAGTGATTTGCTTTAGTTTTATTAATATCAGAGACAGTCGGCTTAAGGACAAGAAGTAGTGATAAAATGAACAACGATACATAGAAGAATAATTAATATCCAAAGTAATGACGATATTGAAGGATTTTTATTTGATTGAAGCCCGTATAGAAGCAGCAAACACATACATGAAGCACAATGATTTCATTAGTGATTCACATGGAGAGTCATAAACATATTCCAAGTCAAGATCCTTCCGATAGTCTAAACCAATTTGAGATGAAAGTAGCGATAGAAATATCAAAGATGTTGGAGGGGAATTAATGCCGGCAGTCAAAGAGGCCCAATAAGGATATCAAACTCTCAGTGCACAGAACATGTCAATAAGCTCGATATGACTAAATGGCAACATCAGAACATATGATGGAAATAGTTGGTTCCTTGATTGGTTTGACATAACATGAAAGAATGACTCGATTCATATTTTGTGGGTGTAGCGATCAATTCATTTATATATTGAAGAGGCCTAATACAGTAAGGAAGTTAGCATAGGAATAAGAATCTCAAGTAAGTGTCGTCTGTACAGCTTTTAAGCGCAAAGATCAACATTAATAGCATATCACAGAGAATGATTGAGGCAGAGGTAACAAGGGCTCAATATGGAAACAAAAAAGAAAGTTGGACTCCAGATTTATACCGTGTACACACACCAAGTCAATTATAATTCATTGGCAATACTCTGAACGAAGTCTGGAATAATTTATAACCCACAATAAGCCTGAGATATGGTAACAATTCTGCGTGTCATTACAAAGGAAGTATCAGGAATATTCATGATCTAAGAACCAATGAATTCAAATTATATAATGCCGTTAAGGTGCTGTCATCATTGAAAGTATACAATAAAAGATCGTTCCCAGACATATTAAATCATTACAAGGTGAAGCCTTAAAGGTTACGGCAAATAAAAAAGAGGAGATAATATCTATCGAACATACCTATCGAAGATGTAATTGGGGATGAATCATGAAACAGCACAACATTGTTAAATAATAAGAAATGGAAATTGAATATTAAGAGTCCTTGCTGTTAATAATGACTTCAGCGAATATGGAAACCGATGCAGATATATAGTATCGAAATGGCAAAAGGATTAATTCCATATGACAAATACTTCATCTCCAGCAATCATGTAAATAATATGGATCATTACACTGAATAAGCTCAATAAGGTTTAATATATTACATGATTAAACCCATAAAACATGAGGATAATTAAAATAAATAATGTTTTAAGAAAAGTCATACCTTTTGGTAAATGGACGCTACTCTTTGTTTTTAAGATATAAATATGTAAACATATTATTTGAAAGACACAAGACATATTTGGACATTCACATCCATATTCTCAGGAGAAAGTATTTTATATTTATTATTGTATGGAGGAATAAGGGGCTCGTTATGACCGTAATATAAATTCTATTATTTTATTTTAATAATAAAATAAAATGTTCTTTGTTTATTATTAAAGGCGTAGAGATCTAAACTGCAGGAGAATCGTCCTTTGTAATTATTTTATGGAATTTGTATTCAATTTAAATATCGAATAAGTGGATATGATCATTACAGATATTGTGAAATATCAAATCATTTCCATATTTGTATCCAGTTTGTCTCCCTACCAGAGGAGTTAAAGTTCAATCTGGACTAATTTAAAATTGGATAAATATTTGGTCTATCGCATCTCAATTATTTAATTGTTGGCAGTAAAGTGTGTAAAACATTATAAGTTGTACATGATAATTCATTGAAGTTGACTCTATTGCCCGGATGAGCAGAGGCACTGGTCTTTCTATTATTGAAGTCAGAAAATCTATATGTTCCTTCTACAAGCAACAGATCCATTATCCATTTTTAAAACCTTATACAAAACATTCAACTATTATCCAACATCTAGTTTCATTTTGATCGAGTTCGAGGACCTTGCCAACCGAAGAACTCCAAAAGTTTAAATTCACTATAGAAAAGCCTTGAACTGGACAGTCAACATTTGAGGTGAACGTTTACTTGCCTGGGTGTAACAGAGCCTAAATTGCAAGGGAATCAAAAAAGTATTCCTGTTCATTGGCCAGAACTGATTGAGAAGTCCTATCAGAGAATTGGCAGGTTCTTGGATTTCCAATCTGCAATTTTGGGAACCAACACTCCCATCAACCTTAAAGAGCCTGTCCCTCCATTGATGAGTCAAGCCAAACCAAAAGAGTTATGCATGATAAATGATTTCAAAACAAAATTATTCAATCCAAGGAAGAATTGCCACTCTGGATGCCAATGAATCACAGCAAAAATATGACTGGATTGTTGGTTGTTTATTGTCCCCATTCTAAAATAGGATTTAATGATTAATTATATTATGAATACATAAATAGTAATAAATTATAGCATAATTTTATTTAGTTAGAGGGAGAAAGCAATGCAGCGGAGGAGGAAATTTCCAGAACAGCGTAGGAATGGAGGTCGAGGTCAAGGTTTTAGAGGGGGGAGGGATGTATTTCGGAAGGGAGTAACGAACCTGGTAATGGAGACAGGTGATCTGATCGACATAGAAGTATCTGAAGATATAGAGTTGGATATTGATCTATGGAGGAACATGGATGTTATCGGAAGATTTATTGGTGCGAGGTTTACCAAATTGCAAATCAGGGAATGGGTATCTAAGAATTGGTGTGAAGACATCATTCTAAAATTCATTTCCAAAGGTTTCTTCATAGTTGTTTTTAGAGAAGAATCGATTAGAAATAACATCCTAAATCAACAAAATTGGTTCTTCAATTCTTCTCCTTTATACCTGCAGCCGTAGCAAACAAATTTTGATCTGGTACCATTAGCAGTGTACAAGAATCCGATCTAGATCAGGTTGTACAATCTTCCTCTAGACAACTGGGTAGACGAGAGTCCGGAGCATATTGGACGATCGATGGGTACTCTGATGGAAGTGGATGAAGAGATCATCAATGACAATTCATATCTCTACGCAAGGATTAAGATTGCAGCAGTCAAGCAAATCTCGTTAGTTATTAATCTCAAATCGGGGAGCAAAATATGGAAGCAGCAAGTAGAAATTGAATTGCTTATTTCCGATGGCATGAGAGAAGGCAATAATCTCCCTACGGTGAATCATTAGCAAAAGGATAAACCAGCCAAGGTATGGGTTCCCAAGAAAACGATTACACAAACTATTTCTGTGGAACAGAAGGAAGTATCTCCGAAGAAAAACCCCGTATTGGAAGGGGGGGAATGTTCAATCTTGAAAGAAAATCAGGTGGAAAGGAGAAAGTCGTATGTGGAGAAGAGCCCCGTGCAAGCCCATATGCAATCCAATACGGAAGTGGATTATGATCGAGTATCTGAAAACAGTTTCTTCACTTCAGAGGAATTAGAAAATGTTGATCCAAGAAATGTTAGTCAATCAGCCAATGTTCTTCTTGGTAAAACCAAAGGAGGTAAGAAAGGAGATCAAACAAACAGAAAAGAGAAGAGAGGGCAAAATAGAAAGGGATCATCAACATATTTGATTATTTAAGGAAAGCCAAGGGAGTAGGATGCTCCCTTGGTGAGAAATGAAAATTTATACTTGGAATGTCAGTGGACTATTGGCACCTAACAAGAAACACTTGGTAAAACGAGCATTAAACAAGATGGAAGGAGATTTGGTATTCTTACAGGAGACGAAAATCAACCTAGATAAAGTACTCCGTTTCTTGCAGTTTTGTCATAAGTGCGAAGGTTTTTTTCAAGAAGTTGTAGGGGCTTCTGGAGGATTGGGTATGTTGTGGAATCCTAATCACATAAAGGTGTCAAAGTTAGAGAGATCTTCCCATTGGATCTTTGGTGGAGTAATCTGCCAGAAAAATAACTTGGCCTTCCCCTTTTTTAATGTCTATGGACCCACAAAATCTGAGGACAAATTAAAGATCTGGACATAGATTTTGAGGAGGCTAGCTTTGATTTATTGCAACAAGGTAATTATAGCAAGTAATTTTAATGCCCTACTAGATCAAGAGGATAAATCTAGGGGTTTAAGGATGTCTTCCCAAATCATTGAGGACTTCAGAAAGTTTGTGCATCAAAATCATTTATTTGACGGTCCCGACAAATGGTAAATTCACATGGACCAACCGTAGGGAGAAATTCACCAGAATCTTAGAGAGATTAGATAGGTTCCTGGTTGGTTCATCTGGGTTAAATCATCTTTTAACATGGATTCTTGTATTCTTCCTTTTTCTCTATCAAACCATTTCCCAATACAACTTTCTATTCCAGAATCTCCTCAACAGGGTAAAGGAAGCTTCAAATTTCAAAGCATGTGGTAGAGATAAGGATTTTTTGCCAAACATGGAAATTTGGAGGCAAGAGAGTAATATTTTTATGGGGACACCGAGTTATTGCTTCTCGAAAAGGATGAAAATGATAAAAAAAAAATATTAAAAAATGGAACAAGGAATCATTCAAAAACATCTTTGCTGAGAAAATCAGGATTGAAGTAGAGTTGGATGTGCTTAACAATCATGTCATAGCGGACGGTATGTCTAACGAAGACTTCCTACAAGAAAAAGGTTGAAAAACAATCTAGCGGAAATACTTCAAAGAGAAGAGGTGTCCTGGAGGGAAAAGTCCAGAGATAACTGGATTAGTGTTGGCGATCTCAATACAAAGTTTTTTCATGCTTCGGTTAAAACTAGGAGAGCCAGCAGCAAGATCAGCTATATTCAGCAGGATCATGGAGTTTGGTTAGAGGATGAAGGAGAAACAGCAAATGAAGCGGTAGATCATTTTAAATCTCTTCTAGGGGAATCTGTTGATTCTGCATTTTCCAACCCTCAATAATTGCTTGATGTGATTCTGAAGGTGGTTTCATTTGCGGACAATGTGGATTTGATGCATCCTTTTTCTGTTCAGGAGGTTTAAAAAGTTGTATTTGACAATCTATCGGACAAGACACCAGGCCCAGATGGTTTTTCTTCAGAAGTATTTCAAAAATGTTGGAGTTTTATGGGGGAAGACATTTTTTTAAGTGGTGGAGGATTTCAGGAAGAAAGGGAAATTTGTGAGGGAGATCAACAATACGGTCATCATTTTGATACCCAAGAAACAGGAGTGCTCATCAATGTCAGATTTTAGGCCAATCTCCCTTTGCAATTCCTTTTATAAAATCATCTTGAAGGCGATGGTTAATAGATTGAAGGCGAAGCTCGACAGGTACATCTCGGTTGAACAGCATGGATTTATCCCTGGGCACGAAATTTCAAATAGTATTTTAATGGCAAGGGATGTTATTCACTCTATGAATTCAGGCAAGAGACTAGGTATGATTATCAAATTAGATGTTAGTAAAGCATATGATAGAGTAAGTTGGTCTTTTCTGTGTGAAGTTCTTTGCAGATTCGGCTTTTGTCAAGAGTGCATTAGATGTATCATCCATTGTTTATCCTCTGTCCACTTCTCGGTTCTGGTCAACAGTTCACTTTGTGGCTTTTTTCAAGCAACTAATGGATTGAGGCAAGGCGATCCTCTGTCTCCATCCCATTTTGTCTCGATGCCAGAAGTGCTTGGAAGGAACATTAAAAAACAAACCAATTTGGGCCGTTGGAAAGGGAGTTATATTCATAATAATTCAAGACCAGTTTCGCACTCATAATTCACTAATGATACTGTACTTTTTGGGGAGGCTTTGATTAGGGAAGCGCTGGTCATCAGAGAGGTGTTGATTGGATATGAAAGTGGTTTGGGGCAATGCTTCAACAAGGTGAAGTCCAAGATATATTTTTTCAATTCCAGCAAGAGCCTGAAAAATGAAATTATTAATGTGTTGGGATTCGAAGCAAGTGAATTCCCCATTGTATATCTAGGGGTCCCTTTGTTCGCAGGAAGGTTTGACCCCAAGATATGGGAGGATATTTCAAATAGATGTCAACAAAAGGCTCTAGGGTAAAAATCAATGGTTATCTCAGGCAAGTAGAATACAGATGATCAAATTTGTGTTATCAGTCATTCCTATATATTACATGTCGGTCTATCAAATGACTAACAAAGCAACAGCATCCATTGATGGTCTGTTGAAAAAATTCATGTGGGAAGGATCGAAGGAAGTGAAATAGATCCCGCTCGTAAGTTGGGATGTGGCCTGCAAATCTAAAAAAGATGGAGGTATTGATATGAGAAAGATGGGCCAGTAGAATCAAACCTTAGGAGCTAAGTTGACATGGAAGATGTATAAAAATCTGGAGAAGCCATGGTGTAAAGTCATGATAGCTAAATACTTGGATTCCACTGAGCCCAACAGAATTATTACAGTGGCCAATTCAAACAAAGGATCTCACATGTGGAGCTTCCTATGGAACAGTCGAAATCTCATTACTAAACATCTTACTTAAAAAATACGAAACGGTCGTAGAGCAAAGTTTTGGCACGATTCTTGGAATGGAGATCCTTTGTTAATCAATTCTTTCGAGGATATAAATTGGGTAATTGAAACAGAAGCAATGATGGGGGACAAAGTAGCTGACTATTTCAGTAGTCAAGAGAATACATCTTTGGTAAGCTGGAAATCAGTGGGAGCAGGTACCTCAAAGTATCAGAGGAAATTATTAGATCTCCTATCAGCCAAAATTGTGATTCCCTTGGACCTTGAAGACCAGCTTGTTATGGAGTGCATCAGAATCAGGGGAATATAAGGTCAATCTCGGGTATGAGTTGCAGAGGTACAGAACTAGAGACGTTGAATGGCCTGCGATCCTTTGTTGGGGTAAATGGTTGTTCCCAAAAGCAGGAGCTTTCCTTTGGATTGCACTTCATGGCAGGATCCTCATAGGAAACCGTTTGAACAGTATTCGAATTGAGGGGCCATGCTGGTGCATTTTGTGTAAAGAAGAAGAGGGGATGGTGGACCATCTCCTACTTTGGTGTCCTTCTGTGCAGCAATGTTGGGAGTGGTTGCTAGGAATGTTGAAATGGTATGTGGTCAAGAATGAATCGATTAGAGATTTCTTGCTATCATGGTCGTTGGATAGCAGATTTTCTAAATGGGGAATTCTCTGGATAGTGAGCCCATCTATGCTAGTATGGCATATTTGGAAGGAGAGAAATCAAAGGATCTTCGAAGAAAAAGAGATGGGAGTAGAAGTTTTGCAATAAAAGATTAAAGATGCCATTGAAGAAGTAGTACACAACAGAATCCAAGGGCTGAATTATAGATACCAATCTAAATTGGATCATGATATGGAGGAACTATGGTCACTCAAAACTAAAGGGGATGATCTCATGAGAGATAGGAAGGCAGTCAGAAAGTCGGCAACATGGCAACCTCCTCAACAGGGATGAATGAAATTAAACTTTGACGGGGCTAGCAGAGGTAATCCAGGAAGGAGTAGGATAGGTAAAATCATTTGAAACGAAGGAGGGTGGTTGGTCAAAGCAATAGCAGGTCCCATTGGCATCACTTCTAACAATGTTGCAGAGATCTATGCGTTAGAAACCGGTCTTACATGGTGTGCATCAAATAGAATAAACAACCTAGTCATTGAGGGAGACTCGCAGGTCATCATCAATGAGGTAGTGAAAGGGGAATTCCAATCGTGGAGACTGGCAGATTGGATACCGAAAATCTCGAAACACTTGATAACATTGGGAGAATATCAACTTCAGCATGTTTTTCAAGAAGGTAACAGGGCGGCGGACCTTTTGGTGAATTTGGGGATAGATAACAATGAAGAGATGGGATTTGAATACGGTGATCACATGTTGGTGGATTTGCAGGAGATAATTACAGAGGAACTAGGGACATTCATGAGAAAAGGCATTGGGTAATGGCAGAAGTTGGTGCTCCAATTGATGGAAGTGGAATAATCCATGAGATATTGAACATTCACTTCCACATACAAATTTGATGTAATTTCTTTGTCAGCAATGCAAAGGGTACTGGCCCCCAGGCAGAGCTTACCTAAAATAATAATAATAATCTTAATAATAATAATAAAAATAATCATTTTATTTAGTTAACTAGATTATTATAATCTGATATAATTGATACACTAGTGTTATATATTAATGAATGTAGTAATACAATTAAAATATATATTGAATAATAATATAGCAATAAATAATATTAAAAAATGAATGATTTATAATATTTTTATTTTAATATTACAATATTTAATATTAAAATATATAATAATCAATAATAATACCCCTTTTGGTAGGAAATCACCAAACATTAATTTTGCCGCAACTTTCTTTATTTCCAGGGTTAAGACTTGGGAACATGAAATACACAAACTTAATCTTCATTTCCAAAAAGAAATACAAACCACAGACAGCTATTGCTTCATTCAGCAGTCTAGATAGTATCAAGCTCTAGAATAAATAAATACTAATGAGTAGCCAGTTACAATGAACCTCCAACAACTCTTGAATATGCTCGCTCCCAATCTGATCTCTACTCAATGCACACCAATCTTACTTCTGATGTGCCTTTGCCATCAAGGATTAATCAATTGTTCTATATTGGGTGTCTGCATTCAGGAGAAAAGGTGATCACTCTTAAGGCTATGGTGTTCTTGTTATACAGGAGTACCATTCTTTCTGAAAGGAAAGATGAATTTTCTCTGCAGGTGAAAATTAATATAAGCAAATTTTGATTGGCACATAAACATAGAATCAACAGTGAAGAAACACAGGTTTATTGGTAGATTGACTTCTTGGTCAGTATTAATCATGGAATTGGGAGAAGTTAAGCATTATTTAGTAAGCTATCTAATTAAAAAATGTGGAGGAAATACAGCTAGTATTAATAAAATGGCATACTAATTAGCCATGCCTTTGGGCATCACGTCTCATTATAAGTTATAAAAATGGCAAATCAATCATGAGATTGGGGAAGAGAAATTTGCATCTTAAGACTATTCATATCAGCTAATAAGGAAGATAGAAAAGAATCAACAGGGGGAAGACTTACTTCAGCAGTCTTATATCCAGCAGTCTATATTAATACACTTATATGAATATATTCAGACACATCTGGGAGGGAAAGAAGCGACTTATGAATCCATTAGGATCTCAGCATCCATCAGGTAACACAGGAAAAAAATATTGGAAGATCTATTTAGGTTATATATATTGGCTGGAGGTAGGAAAGGGAGTTAAAAATCATCATTTGGAATCTTTATTGTTTGTCCACTAATGGATCAGCTCAAATCAGAAAAAGTGAGCATTAAAATCATTTCAAATCAGTCTTATCAGATTTAATAGAGATCTTATTGCATTAATTACTGATATAAGACCAAATCAAATAGCTTATCTCCAACTGTTCAATCAGATATAGCGATGATTCTAAGATTAATTATAGCATAGAAAACAAAAATCATACAAAGAATCTAACATATACATAGCATCCTTAAAACAGTAAGTTAGAGAAAGAATAGAGAATTCATTATATTGTCATAGATTCCTGAACAATCCTAGCAAGGGACATTACACATAACAAGGCTTGGAAGAGGAGACATGATAGGGTGCCCAAAGCAATCCTCGCACCAAGCCCAAGAGCGAATATACCATCCCTCTTGGCCCCATATGGCAAGCCGCCATCCATCCATCATGAGGTGGCATGCTAAGTGAGGAAGCTTGTCTCTGCCCTCCCAATTTGTGCTACCTTATTCACCCTCCTATAATTGAAACTTCTTCAAATTCATTCCAACAATCAATGGTTGTAGAGGTTAAAGGGGAAACTGCAAAAGGGTGCCCAGAGTATCCATGTCATCTAAGCTTAACAGTGGCATATATCTTGCCCCCCTTGGCCCTATGAGGCAGGCCAGCCAACCATACATCATGAAGTGGCATACTTAGTAGCAGATCTCATATCAGTTCTCCCTCGTATTCCCTTCCTCGCCACCACATGATTGCTTGCAGCAGTTTGACAAAAAAATTAGACAATTTAATTATGTATGAGAGAGCAAGATATATTTAATATTATCATATCGCATACATCTATATAAGAAAGATCAAATATTGATGCTGGAGCATCCTGGGTTGCATTGCTATCCTGCTCGTTTGATGTGTGCTCCGTTATACTTGTGGACCTGCTTGGCGACTTTGTTGTTGATTGGCTCGGAAGAGGTTATTCTGCCTTTTTACACCGAGTGGCTCGAGTTCTTCGCTCCCTAAGTGTCTCTATTCTCTATTCACCGAGTGCCTCAATGACCTTTGTTATTGTTGTTTGGTCATGTCTTTCACCGAGTTGCCTGTTTGGTTCTCATTTGTAAGCCGACTTGCATATTTAATTTGAGGTCGTAATTTAATGTATTGGATCGATCATTGGGATGCATGTAGACTGTTATGTAGTTGGCCTTCTCCATAAGATGATCTAGAATCTTCTGTAAGTTGTTTTGGCAAGTATAAATAGAGGGTCTTGGTCTACGTTTAGTAGTTAGTCGAGGGTAGGGAATTTGAATCTGGAAAAGAGATCACAGATCTCGCATGCTAGAGGACATTGAATGTGTATTTGATTATTTTTATTGGTCGTAACCCGCAAGGCCTCACAATCGGGCATGTATGATGAAAATTTGATGAATCAATAAAAGATTTCTGATCCTCCCTCCATTTTGGCGTTGTCTCTTCGTCATTTTCTTCCGTTGTGTTAACTTTGCAAAGTTGGTTGATCTCTAGCCGTGCCTTTGGCCCTAGTCATCAACTCGCCTTGCGTCAAGTGGTATCAGAGCATGGTTTCATCCTTATGGAGATTGGATTGTGTAGAACCCTATGTGAACTTGGTTATAGAGTGGCAGATCTGAGATTTGACCTATAACTTGTAGTGTGTTTCAATCTTGAAGGAACCTATTATTTAAATAGTTTGTGTTAGAGGAGATGCTCATAATGCCATCATGGACATGTTGAGACAAATTGCAGCCAGATTTGACATTGTTGAGACAGCCCAAAGGAAAGGAGTACATCTTGATGATGTTAGTGATGATGAAGAAGCACCTGGAGCACCAAACCCTAACCCTAAACCTAAGGTGGAATCTGATGAGGAAAGACTACTGAGAGTTTTGTCTAGGGCACATTCTAAGCTTGTTGTTGAGGTTATTAGCTATGATGAAATATTGGAAACTAACACTCTATTGGATTGGATCTCTAAGATGGAGAAATTCTTAAAATTTGAGGGCACCCATATTAATAGAAAGGTAAAGATGGCAGTCACCAAGATGAAGGGACATGCTTCACTTTGGTGGGAACATTTGCAAATTGATAGACAAAGGAAAGGAAAAGAGACAATCAAGACTTGGCTGAAGATGGTCAATAAATTGAAGAAGTTCCTCCCTGCAGATTACCAAGTCAATTTGTTGAGGAAGATGCAAAATTTGAGGCAAAGGGATATGAATGTGAAAGAGTATACTAAGGAATTCTACAGATTGGACATTAGATTTGGACCTGAGAATGTGAGCGGGGTAAGATCATTTCATGGTTTAGCTAGTTTCTACAGAAAGTTCATCAAAAATTTCAGTTTGATTTGTAATGCTATGACTGAAACAATGAGAGGGATAAAAAGGATTTCAAGTGGCCACATGGTGTTGATCAGAGTTTTGAGATTTTGAAACAGAAGGTTGTTGAATTGCCTATGTTAGCTTTGCATGATTCCAATAAAGTATATCAAGTTGAATGTCATACAAGTGGTAGTCCAATTGTAGTTGTGTTAAGTCAGGATGATAAACTTGTTGCTTTCTTTAGTGAGAAGTCCAATGATGCTAAAAGAAAGTATTTTGTGTATGATCAAAAGTTATATGCTATTGTTCAAGCTTTGAAGAAGTGGAGACATTATTTGATTCCTAAGCAGTTTGTGTTATATACTGATCATAAGGCTTTACAGTATTTGGGAAGTCAGCAAAAGTTGAATCAGAGACATATGAAGTGGGTTGAGTGCTTGCAAAATTTCACATTTGTGATTAAGCATAAGAGTGGAGTATCTAACCGAGTTGTAAATGCATTAAGCATAAGAAGATCTTTGTTAACCGAGATGAAGGTTGAAGTTCTTGGCTTTGATGAGATGAATGATTTGTATGACACTAACCCTAGTTTTTCTCAGGCATTGAGAGTACAAAGCACCGAATCTATCAGATCAACCGAGTAAGTATGAAGATTATTTCATTCAGGAATATATGTTGTTCAAAGGAGTTCAGTTTTGTATACTGAAAGGATTTATGAGAGTTAATTTCATTAAGGAGAAGCATAGTAGTGGATTGGTTGGACGTTTGGTATTGATATGACATTGAGTTTGCTCAAGGAGAAGTATTATACGCCGTAGTTGTATAAGGATGTTCATAAGTTTGTATGGAGTTGTGGAGTTTGTCAAGTTGCAAAAGGAGTAAGTCAAAATATTGCATTCTATACACCTATTTCAATACCTGAGAAACCTTGGAGTGATATCAATATGGATTTTGTGCTTGGCTTACCGAGGTCTACAAGAGGATATGATTCTTTATTTTTTGTTGCTGATAGATTTTCTAAGATGGCACATTTCATACCATGTAAGAAGACATCTGATGTAGTGCATGTTGTTGAGCTTTACTTCAAAGAGATTGTTAGATTGCATGGATTACCAAGGAGCATTGTGTCTAATAGAGACAATACGTTTGTTGGTTATTTCTGGAAGACTTTGTGGAAGAAGTTGGATACCGAGTTGAAGTTCAGTTCAACATTTCATCCATAAACTGATAGACAAATAGAGGTTGTGAACAAAAGCTTGGGTAATTTGTTGAGATGTTTAGTAGGGGATAAATCGAGTAACTGCGATTTAGTGTTGACACAAGCAAAAGTTTGCATACAATAATTTTGTGAACATGAGTACTGGAAAGACACCTTTTGAGATTGTTATTAGGATGCAGTCTAGAGGTGCATCAAATTTGAGAGATATTGTTGGAGAACAAAAGAGATGTGTTGAAGGTGATGAATTTGTTGAATTCATGAAGTCTTTGCATGAGGAAGTGAAACATAAGTTGGAACAGAGTAATCATATATACAAGGAAAATGCAAATAAGTCAAGGAGACATATGAGTTTGAAGTCGGGGATGAGGTAATAGTTCATCTTAAAAAGGGTAGATTTCCTATTGGTACATATAGTAAGTTGAAGATGAAGAAATTTGGTCCTTGTAGAATTTAAAAGAAGTTTGGAAGTGGTAATGCTTATGAATTTGAGTTACCTGATGACGTAGAGTTATCTCTTATATTCAATGTTGCTGATTTGTATAAATATCATGAATTTGATGATGAGTTGACAGTACCAAGTGATTATCCTAAGAAGTGGGTTGATGAGATAGAGCAGATTTTGAATCAGAGAGTTGGTAAGAGTACAAGGGGAAAGGATTAATTTGAGTACTTGGTAAAGTGCAAGGACAAACCAAAAGTTACATGGATTTTCTCAATCTGAGTTGGATTCAACTTGGGTTGTGACTCACTCATGCTTCAGGAGAATCATTTCTTTTCAACCCCAGTTATCTAATGCAAGAGCATCTTGCAATGTTATCCTGCTCGATAGATGTGTGCTCGATTATACTTGTGGACCTGCTCGATGACTCCGTTGTTGATTGGCTCGGTGGAGGTGACTTTGCCTTCGTTCACTGAGTGGCTCGGGTTCTTTGTTTGCTAAGTGTTTGTTCTATATTCACTGAGTGCCTCGGCGACCTTTGTTGTTGTTGTTCGGTGATGTCTTTCACTGAGTTGTCTGTTTGGTTCTCATTTGTGGACCGACTTGCGTATTTAATTTGAGGTTGTAATTTAATGTATTGGATCGATCATTAGGATGCGTATAGACTGTTATGTGGTTGGCCTTCTCCATATGATGATCTAGAATCTTCTGTAAGCCGTTTTGTCAAGTATAAATAGAGGGTCTTGGTCTAGGTTTAGTAGTTAGTTGATAGTAGAAGGGTGGGCAATTAGAATCTGGAAAAGAGATCATAGATCTCGCATGCTAGAGGACATTGGATGTGTATTTTATTATTTATATTGGTGGTAACCCGAAAGGCCTCACAGTCGGGCATGCATGATGAAAATTTGATGAATCAATGAAAGATTTATGTTTTTCTCTCCTTCCTGGCATTGTCTCTTCGTGATTTGCTTTTGTTGTGTTAAATCTGTAAGGTTGGTTGATCTCTAGGCATGCCTTTTGGCCCTAGTCATCATCTCGCCTTGCGTCAAATATGCTACCATGTGACTGATGCATTATTGCCTTTGTCATTATATGAGGAAAACATCACCATGTTGCATACCACAAAAAAAGAAGATCATTGTCTATAGTATATGGCAATCACTGATCCGATCAATCTATATGCTTAATTGCTGATGTCTTATAAAATGATCTGCTTGAAGTTGCTTGAATTGATTGCCTGCTCCCTCCTCCAACATGACCTTCAATATTTATATCCGTGTCTCTTTAAAGAGAGACCCTTGGAGAGTTTTTGTTCCTTTAGAAAGGCCATAAACTTTATTAATCATGTCTCTTCAAGCCCAACCCTTAACGATCTGCCTTTTCTATTTCTTAATCACCGCTTAAGGGTCTTTGAATATTTCATTCGCTGGATATATTAATGATAATTGATGTATCATTCATATGGATCATTGTCTAATTATTAATCGCTGCTTTTAATTGCTGATAATTCAATTGCTGGGCAAGATTTTATTTGTTTTAGTCTTAGACAGGGTCATGACAGTTTTACCAACGGAAAAAAATTATTTTAAATGGCACATGAAGGAGATTGGTGAGAATAATAATCAATTCAAAATTCAAATAGAGAAGAGAAAATGAGCTTAAATAACTTCTGTCAAACTAATGAAGAGCACAGAACTATACTGAGGGGGGCATGAATCAGTATAACAACAAATTTTACCAATTTAAACTTTACCAATATCAATAGTATTATTTACTTAAATCCAACAATCATGCACATAAGAACACAATAACACAATGTTTATGTGGAAACCCTAATGGCAAAAAACCATGGCAAAGCAGTGCTTTTATTTTAATTCTCCTTAAAAAATTATAGGCACCAACCTACTGGAGGCGCCAACCCCTACAACTAAGCACCAGCTTAGCTAGAGACATCAATCTCTTTAAGGAGCACCAACTTCAACAACAAAACAAGATTCCCCCTCAATATGTTGCTTCTTCAAGCAATGATGAAGATTATGATGAAAACATTTATCTCCTTCATCAAATCTGCATTCTATTCTTCCTCACAAAACTTCATACATTCTTATTCACCGAACTACTGTTAATCCTTTTTATAAATCTGATCATAAGTCTGCTAGAGAAATACTTACAAATCTGCCATAAAGTTTGTCTTTAAATTCTCATTTAATCTTCCTAGAATGTTTTCATAAATATCAGCAAATGAAAAAACTTTCTACTCCTCATATGCTAGTGTATACATGACGTGTTTCTTTATCTTATCCACACACGTTCCTATACAACTCTGCATCTTACAATCTCCTCATTCAAATGTGCATAAGATAGTCTTCTTAATTCTTCATATGATCTTCTTGTGATCATTGATATAGTTTTGTATCTCACACACTCACTTCACACCACACCATCTTTGTTTTAATCTTCATTTATATCTGCCTTCTATCAAGAGGACATGCCTTTTCACATAACTCTTTATCACAACTTTTTTTTAATGTTTTAAACAGTGTAACATGGGGACTCGCACCCACCTCCCAAACCTTGAAGTACCCATCCCCAAGACATCCCCGCACCTAGTACTTGCGCACCCAAGTACCCCCACCTCCGCCATTCCGCAACCATGCTTCCACTGGAATGGGTACTTGGATTTTTATTTGAATTTTGTTTTTTGAATGTTACTACTGGATATGTAATATGTTACTATGTTGAATGTTCAATTGTTCTAGTTCATGTTGCAATTTTGATATGTTCAAGTATTTTAATTTGGTATGTGCTACTAAAACATCATTTCATAACAAGCATTTCAAGTGCTATATGTATACTTTTCAACACCCATCCCTGCTCCGTCCTCCCCTTGCCACCGTCCCCCCGCCGTCCTGAAAATGAGGCCCATTTTCTCCCTGTCCTAGAAACTCATCCCAACGTCCCCTCGTCCCAACGTACTTGGTTTTAATTAAATCACACCTCTCCCTAAATTGCACCATTTAGAAAATCTTTACTAGTGAACCACATCCCATCTTTTGGGAGTTTGTTACTATTGCTCCTCAAGGTCCCATTATTTATTTTTATCAGGCTTGCTTCTCAATAATAATTAACCTCTGCCTATACTATACTTTATAAGTCACTGCAAGTCATTATCTTGTTAATTGTTGTTTATTACTGCCTTTTTGGATGTTATCTCCAATTTCCACCATCTTGTCTATTATGCCATTTTCCTTAATTTCATCGCACCCTTTGAAGACCACAATTGTTTCCTGTGTCATTCTCTTCAATCACTGCCTATGTTCTCCATAATCACTGCCGCTCATAAGTTATATTGATGGCTGACAGTGTGCGAGTCAACCATATTAATTATTGCTTCTTATAGTAATCACTTCATTTGAATTTTAAAACAACACTCATCTATGGCTGCATACATCAGATTCAGGATCGCTTCCTTATCTATTCAAGGGAGGCAATTATCTCCAAGGACTGGACATATAAAGAATTGTTGTACTTAATGATTATTGGTCGCTATTTTTATTTCAATGAAATTGTCCTTAGACAATTAAATAAAGTCAGCTATCAAGCTGACAAAACAGATTGCCACCGTTAATATGAATCAATGCATATTCATATTATTAACAAGCAAATCTTTAATGTAATCTTTAGTAAACTGTGCTGCCTTCATTTAATGCAATATAATCGCATCTCCTTTGTAATAACCCCTTCCTATCGCTTGACCTAGAATCCATAAATTAGTACAATTTAGGGATATTTGAAGTAGGGATCTTTCTTATTAACCAAGTATAATAACATATTCCTCCATGTTTAACCATCGTTTATGCATAGATGTAAAAGAAAAGCAAACCAACAACAAACAATTTACTAAATATAGACATAGCATAGATTTGACATTCGAATGATTTCTTCATATAGATTGCATGAATCACTTTTCTTTCTTGCTAACAGCACCATAAGGTGGAAGACTTATTGTGCCAAGGGCGTGTGAAACAGTCTAGGAGCAGGCTCCCTCAACACTTAACCCAATGCTCAATGCTTGGGCACTACCCATCGAGTGACCAAAATTACTCTGCCTTTCCATTCCACAACCTCCCTAACTTAGGAACCCTTCGTAAAAGATAGGGGTCAGATTCCAATTATCCACAATCCGAGTTATAAGCTTCAGATGATTATTATTTATATTGTATCGGTATCTCTTTGCTTGTAATCTCATATTAGTGTATCTGATTATCTCTCATGTCTCACGTCTTAGATTAACTACAATATATAAAATCTCTATTAGATCTATTGTTCTTATAATCATATATGTATATATAATTCAATGCCTGGTTGAATTACTACTACAACCTGCCCTATATACTTCTCTTCTATCTTGCTGTTGAGAGTTAAGTCTCTCCCCTAAGAGTTCATACCGTTCAGTTAATGAGAGGCTGACCTTGATGATCGCAACTTCCCTCCTAAACTAAATGTGAATCTAATCACATCTTTCCTTTTTAGTTACTGGTTGCTGTTTTAATCTAAGGTAGCAATAATTCATTGAGTTCTCCATCAGTTCATCCCAATAATTCCACCAGCCACGGTGATCAAAATAGATCTGTAGACAGTAGAACTACCACCAAGGGCAACATAGTGTATGAAGAAGCCACGACTGAGGGACAACAGCTAGCCAAACAACAAACACAACCACCTAATCTTCCTTCAGCGAGGTTGATATGATTTATTTATGGTTCAAAAGAAGCCACAACATAACATATTAACTCACAGATCCACAGAGAAGGACATGGATCAGTGAATCTCTCACAGAACTTTATAATAATATGATTGTCAAAAGCGATAGTTATTGAAGCAATGAAAAATATCATTGCTAATATTATGTATATTAATGTATATATAATTTATATATTGAAATTGTTCAATTTTTGATGTAGAAGACCAGCCATAATTGATGCTAGTGTAATATATACTTATCTGTAGGACGTAATAAAACAATGATATTATTAAATTAGTTAAATTTGGGTTTGGGTAGTTAGGTAGCAAGGGGATGTGTCAGTTGGTCTTCCTAACCAACCAACCTTGTGCAAGAGCACCTAAAGTACAAGAACATGAGAAGGTTAAGATTCCTTATATGAGATATTTAAATCCATTTGAGTCATTTATGTTGTATTTGGGTCAAAATGTAAAGGCTATGAAGCCATTTTGTCATTAATTGTAGAAGTTGTCAATTTGTCCTAGTTGTCCCAGTAAGATCATGAATTGGTCAAGAGATCAAAATATGTTTGTAAACCCAAGGAAGGGTGAAAGTATTGTCAATGGTGATTAATATTCCATTATGACATGTTTGTAAGGTTGGAACAAAGTTGTCAGGTCAAAATTTCTAAAATGTAGGAGTTGCTTAACTGTTGCAACTTCAAAACTTTGCAAAAAGTGCAAAAAAGGGTTAAAGAATGGAATAAGTTGGTTCAAAAGTTGAATGGGAAGTTCTCAACTATCAAAAATCCTATAAAAGCATTGTAATGGTTGTTCTAAATCAATTGATGAGAATAAAGAGAAGAAAGAATCATTTTGGAGTAATTTTGGTGTTTTCTACTATTGCTATTTTGATTAGTTTTTTGGATTTGTGTTGGTTTCCAGGCCTTGTACGGCCATGTACGGCCTGGAAACCCTGTATAATATGTATATTTTTATAGTGTTATGAATTATCTTTCTTCTCTCTTTGGTTTGGAGTAATTTAATTCAGTTTTGAGGAAGTTATGATCATTTTGGTGAAAGTTGTTGTTTTCAGATTTGAGAACTCTTGCAAACAGTCATGTTGCAGCATTTGGTATGGACACATATGGATTGTAAAAGAACTCTACATGGATTCATTGGAAAGATATGTGAATTACCTTTCATTTCCTTTTTGTTTGAGACGTGTTTGTGCAGAATTGTGAAAGTTATGAAGATTTGAGTGAAAACTGGTTTTTAAATGCCTTCAATGGTGTTGCAAGCAAAGATTTGTGCTTATCTAATGATTTATGTACTGGAGGAATTAATCGATTACATATTTGGAAACTAGACTTGCAAATGGAAAATGTGGAATTGGTTTGGTGTCATTTGAATTTGTTTTGTGAAAGATATTGGATGCCCTAGGTAGGGTTATATGTTTTACTTCTGGTTTTTGAAAGATTAAATGGGTCTCGCTGCAGACAACATAATTTATAATTGGTGTATTGAATTGTACTGAGATTTGGATATGTTTTAATAGGTTTAATTTGGAACAATTCCACCACAGGGTTTTGCAAGAAGATGTTTATAACAGAAGTTGTGAGTAATGGAATCAGATATATAAATCAGGGTATGCAAATGGAGAAAAGTTGATGCTTTTGTGTCAAAACATGTTGTGTTTTACCTCGTAAGATGCCTCTATATAATGAAATTATTGAGTTGATAATGAAAGGATCAGAAAGGATCCTATTATTTATTTAGTTAGTAAGATGCTCTGCATCACAACCACTATTTAAGAACACTGGAACATGAATGATGTAATTGTTGTTTTTCGGTAATCAATAAAGAATAACTGGTTTCTCTCGTCAACATTGATAAACTTGATGTTGGTAATAAATGATTTGTTGATACTAATATATTTGAATTCATGTTTGATTACTCTGTTTGATAACCATTCTACATTTTTGGTGTTGTTGCCTAAGTTCAATCCCAAAGAGCATATATTGAAGGGGATGGAGTAATGGGCAAACCATTCCTACCACAAGTCACAACAGTAATGGAGAAGAGGAGGAAATAACAAGAGAAGATCGGGTGACACAAGATCTGGTGGTATGGGAAGTTTCTATCGACCAGTATGTGCAAAGGCAAGCTCGAGAGAGAGTGGTCTCGGAGAGCACGGTACAGGACAAACTTTCAATTCCACCAAACAATGTACGATCTTCTTGGACAAATACCTCAGTTGCTAGATAGAAGCTTGGTACGAGTGGAGGAAGACAGAGTCAAACTACAACGAGAGCGGAGAAGGCAACAAGTACTCCAACAATTCGCAAAGTAAAGTACTCGAGAAGTCCAGGAGCAAGAAAATCCGAGGGTTGTTAGAGTGGGGCTAGAGTTGTCATTGCACCAAAAGATCGACCTCTCAATGCCCGATACAACCAATAGTCTTATAGAACAACAGGAAGCAGTTAAGCCATGTCACGAACCTTGCAAGGGATGCTGGCCCACTGCCAACAAACCCCCTCCTAGCATCACTCGTCATGGCCTGCAGGATTTGAACCTATGACCAAGCTCTGATACCAATTGTTAGAGTGCGGCCAGAGTTGTCATTGCACCAAAAGATCGATCTCTCAATGCCCGATACAACCAATAGTCTTATAGAACAACAAGACGCAATTAAGCCATGTATGTCTTGAACCCTACGAGGGACGATGGCCCAGTGCCAATAAGGACATCCAGGCAATAAAGTAATTCATGCCCCTAATACCAAATAAGGACCCAAGGCGAGTAAGAGAAGAAGAACCCGAGGGGGAAACTATTATAAGGTGGATCCTACGTAATAGGGACTAGGAAGAAAGACACTGCCATTTTAGAGAACTCGTTAACCAATCCCAAGATACAAATCAAATTGAAGAGAATTTAATTGAAAACACAATAATGGGCATAACCAATTTGGCAATCTCATAATGATGAGGAAGGAAGGAGGGGTGGATGGACCCCGAGACCCAAGCGTGAAGAGAACATCATTATACACAAGAACAAAGCTCTAGCCATGGAGAGGAGCAACTAGGGGGAGAAGGAGAAGTCTCTAGACCAACCACCCAAGAAACCATCCTAGCCAGAGGGAGCACAGTCCCACTAGGAGAGAACACAATCCCTGCAGAAGGAAACAATCAAAGGAGGGGTGGGAGAAAAATGGCCACAGAAAAGCAAAAGCTTTCAAGATTCATAGGAGAAGGAACGGAAGACCCTGCAAGACATTGTAAAACCTGCATAACCATATGGCAGGCGAATGGAGAAAATGATACTGATGAATGGTTAAAGCCATTTCCTGCCCCTCTAAGGGGTATGGCTATTGATTGGTACACAAATTTGGAGGCTGGGAAGAAGGCCACATGGAAGTATCATGCAACAATTTTTGAGGAAGAATTCAGACTCTTACGAGATGATGATGAGGTCATAATGGAGATATAATACAAGACAAGGGAAAAATGAATCTGTAAGAGCATATAGTAGGAGGCTGAAGGAATTGATAGGGAAATTGGATAACAAACCCGTGGATGGGCTAAAGAAGAGGTGGTTTAATGAAGGGTTAACCCCGACCCCACTAAGAAAAATGAAGACTGTCCCACCATCATCATTTGCCAACACATGTACTTGCGCAATGGATATAGACAGTGAAAGTAAAACCTCTAAAGGAAGGAGGCATGGAACTAGGAGTGAGAGTTCAAAAGAAAGTGGGGACGAGTCTAAAACAATCCAAGCATTGTGAAAAAACATAATGAGGATGCTGAAGTAAATAACAGGAAGGAAGGAGGAGAAAAGAGAAGGAAAAGAATTGTGGTGTACAATTGTGAAAAGGAAAGACACACAAAGAACACTTGCCCTAGAAAGGCATTATGTGACATATGTTAGGTATTGAGGCACTCCATCAAAGACTGTTCCTACAATTTGAAAGCACGCAATGCCCAAGTGTTTTTTACTCAAGGAGAACCATGCACACCTCCCTCTACTCCCCCACACACCACAAAGATGGAAGTATCACCTGGAGGGTACCAAAACAACAAGAGGGGTAGCAACAACAATAGTAATAATAACACACCAAGCAAACAAATTCAATACGACTCCAGGGGGTGCCCCAGGATACAATGTAGGAAATGTAACAAATGACACTTTGCCTGTGACTGTCAGAGGACAGAATGGAGAGATGCTCTACAAATGGTGCAAATCTAGTAATCATGAGGATGCCAACTGCCCCAAATAGAAAAATGTGAACATGCTTGAGGTGGCAGAACCAAAGGAGGAAGTATTAGCCATCAACCGGATGCAAGCTAGAAAACTCACATATATTGACATAGGTATGGAAAAAGAGAGATTGGACGAAGCTAAGAGGGAGATCCAAGATTTCATGGAGAAGGACGGAAAGGTAACTACTTCTAAATCCTCTTCCACTAAGTCCATCTTGGAAATTAACACCATGAAGCAAGTCCTCGAGGCCAATGTACCCGTAAAGATTAGGGATCTGTTGGAGACACTACCACACTTAAGGGTGGCAATAGCATTGCATTTACCATAGGAATGGGAAGGACACTGATAGTGATAGAAATGGAGATAATGGGGTGCAAATTGACCAATACTATTGTGGATGGAAGTTCAAGGGTTAGTGTTCTCCCTAAAGAAACATGGAGGCACTCGGAAAACCAACTCTTTGGCCACCCACTTTTCTATTGGTAGGAGTAGATCAACATGGGATCAAGCCCATAGGGACCCAAATGGAGCAAAAAGTGGTGATTGGGACAGAGAAGTTCTTCCACAATTTTGAGGTGATTGCTCTAGAGAGGAAGGTTACAATGCATTATTAGGAAGAGGACAGTTAGTCACAACAAAGGCAAACCACAACTGGAAGAAAAGTACCTTTTCTATTGAAGTGGACGGCCAGAAGTACACAATTGACTTAAGGAGCCAGTCAATAAGTTAGGAATTTGTATAGGATTTGGAAGCTAAGGGAGAAGATGATACTGGAGTTGACCCAGACGAAGAGGGCAATTTAGGACTAGGAGAATGTTCAGAAGATGAAACAAGTTCCCTCAACAGCATGTTCCATTGGCGAATGAGGGACTATGAAGTGTTTCAACCAGACTGTAATATGTTGCAGATCCAAGAGATGGAATCAGAAGAAGAATATCCAAGGTGATACAAGGAACACAAAGAGGGTACAACCACGATGATGCCCCAACACACACATTCCTATGGATAAATAAATAGAATATGAAGAGGCTAAGCTGGAGAAGTTGAATCTAGGAGAAGAGGACCATCCTAAAGAGATTTTCATAGGAGATGACTAGGATCCTGTATTGAAAGCAGCGGCATTTAGAATCTTCCTTGAGTATTAGGACGTGTTTGCATGGACGTACAAGGACTTAAAAAGAGTGTCACCAGAATTGTGCATCCATCGAATACCCCTAGTACCTAGAGCAAGGCCAGTACGTAGGAGGCCCTATTGAATGAATAAGACCTATACTGCCAAAGTTCAGGAGGAGATCACTAAGATGCTTGACACAAGCATAATATTCAAAGTACAAACAAGCAAAGTAGGTGTTACCCATAGTCATATCCTTGAAAAAAGATGGGAATCAAATCCAGATCTATGTAGACTTCAAATACCTAAATGCAGTAACCATTAAAAACGAATTTCCAATCCCCTTTACAAACAGTATCTTAGAAAAAGTGGTTAGGCAGGAGGCGTACTCCATGGACATGTTTTCGGGGTACAACCAAGTCAGCATTGTCGAAGAGGATAAACTGGAAACCAGCTTTGTAGTGGAGGATGGGGTGTATGCTCACAACACGATGTCATTTGTACTGTGTAACACGCCTGCCACATTTCAAAGAATTATTCTTCACATCTTTGATGGGATGTCAAAGGGAAATTCAAGGCCTTTCTAGACGATTGATCTATCTACAACGGGAAGGAACACCACCTAAAGGTTATAGGAGAATGCATGGAACGATGTCGAAGGGCTAGCCTGGCATTTAACCCAAAGAAATGTAGATTCCTTGTCCCCCAAGGCAAGCTCCTCAAACACATAGTATGCAAAGAGGGATTGAAAACGGATCTTGACAAAATCATAGTCATTGTTAACATGGAGGCTCCCATGGATGTGACTAGTGTCAAATCATTTTTAGGGCTCGTGGGATAATATAGGAGATTTATAAAAGAATTTACAGAAGTATCCCTACCCTTAGAGAAATTAACCAAAAAAGGGGAGAAATTTGCATAGGGAAAGGACCAAGAGGAAGCCTTCCAAGAATTAAAAAGGAGGCTGGTGGGAGCTCCAATCCTCATATATCCATGTGGACAAGTCTAACTATGCAATAGGCGCCACCTTGGCACAAACTAGAATGGAGAGATGGACCATCCGGTGTACCTTGCGATCAGGCTACTTTCAAAAGCAGAACAAAATTACAACACCACATAGAGATAAGCACTAGTTATGGTCTATGAAGTTCAAAAGTTTAGACATTACTTATTAGCCACTCTGTTTACATTTTTTGTGGATCATCAAGCTCTCAGGTATTTGGTTAACAAACCTATTATCCAAGGAAGAGTAAGTATGTGGCTAATCCTCCTTCAAGAGTTTAGATTCAAAATCATAGTTTATCCACAAAAAAGTCATGTGATTGCAGACCAATTGTCAAGAATAAAGTCAAGAAAACTCATTGGAATTGGAGTGAACGAGGACTTTCCAAATGCTCACTTGTTTCAGATTGTCGTACTATTGCAATGGTACGAAGGTATCAACCAGTACCTATCTCAACTTCAAAATATTCCAGAGAAATTCCACAAGTGGAAAGGAGAAAAATTCCACTGAAAAGGAAGTCATTCCAACATATTAATGGGTTACTATATAAGATGGGTCCTCATGAAGTGTTAAAGAGATGTGTAATGAAGGAAGAGATGCCCGAAGTGCTAAAAGAATCCCATGAAGGTTTGGTGGGAGGCCATATGGGGCCAAATGCAATAGCTCGAAAGGTATTGCTATTCGAAATTTGGTGACCCACACCTTATGCAGATGCTCAGGAATGGGTCCTATGTTGTGATACATGTCAAAAGACACACAAACCCCTAAAAAGAGATTTCATGCCACCTTGTCCTTCGCAACCATAGGAGTTATTTAAACGGTGAGGTTTGGACGTCGTGGAGCATTTGCCTACCAACAATGCTCGTGGATATCGATATATAGTGGTGGCAACGAAGTGCCTCACAAAACGGGCAGAGGTGAAGGCACTCCTTGACAATACAACATTGAGTATGGCTAGATTTCTCTATGAGCAGATAGTAAAGGGGTTTGGTATATTGCTACATATAACAAGTGACAGAGGAGTGCACTTTGTAAATCAAATAATCACGATTATGACAAGTGAGTTCAAAAAAATTCATTCCTTCTCCAATCCTTATTAGCCTAGGGTCAACGGTCAAGCGGAGGTTACAAACAAGGTATTGGTGACCATTCTATACAAGACATGTGGAGTTTAACAAGGTTTGGTATATTGCTACATATAACAAGTGACAGAGGAGTGCACTTTGTAAATCAAACAATCACGACTATGACAAGTGAGTTCAAAAAATTTCATTCCTTCTCCAGTCCTTATTACCCTAGGGCCAATGGTCAAGCAGAGGCTACAAACAAGGTATTGGTGACCATTCTATACAAGACATGTGGAGTTGAAAAATAAGATTGGGAGGAGCGGCTTCCAGCAGTCCTATGGGCATATTGGACTATGTACAAGGCCACCACTAGACAACCCCCTTTTCATCTAATGTATGGACAAGAGGCCGTAATGCCAGTTGGATATACAGTGCCAAGTTTGAGATTGAAAATTTAACACAGGATAGGGGATATGGAGAGCTTAATAGAAAGACTCAACTCCTTACTAAAGTTACACAAGAGAAGGATGATAGCTCAATGGGCTATGGAAGTTGCATAACAGAGGCGGAAGTTTTGGCATAATAAACATTTGAAGATGATGAAGTTCCAGCCAAGGTACCTAGTACTTAAATACAATGGCAAGAATGATATAAAACCCGGCAAGTTCAAAGTACAATGGTTGAGACCATACAAAATAATGGAAGCAGGGGAAAACGGTGCAATAAAGTTGTCAACTTTAGATAATAATCCTTTAAAAGACTTAGTCAATGGATCTAAATTAAAATCTTATAAAAAAAGGAAGAAGTCTTTTTCTATTTATTACATAGACATAAAAGACGATAGCCACCAGGAGGAAATAAAAGAAGAAATTATAGAAAAAACAAAATATGGGAGAAAAAAGAAAAGACTAAAGGAAAAAAATCAAAAAACAAACTTAACAATGCCTGTTGGCACTCATTTTTCAAGCAAAATGAATAAGTTTTTTCTAATAATGTTAGGTTTTTCCTTTTATGAGAATAGTTACTCTTGGTGTTTGTGTGCAGGAAGACTGAACCTGATAGATGGATTCACCAAAGTTGTCAAAAGGGTTGGCAGAATGATTTGACTAATAACTTTGGCAATAAGCAATCCACATGTTAAATGTTACTACAAGAAAACAGAGCAATCAGGCTAGCCCACGCCGATCTAAACAGGCCAGTTCAGCAAACAACAATATCGAGATAAATCTCCCTGATAAGGCAGAACAATAGAAACAATGGGTATCGGCATAAGTCCTACCAATGCCCGATATATTTCGGGATAACTTACAGTGATGTATCCGAGTAACGCAATAGCATCGGAGTAGTAATATTTTATTATAGCGATACCTGACAAGTCTATCAAGTAAATTTTTGCTGATGACATGGGGAGTGCATTTGTTATCGGCAGAAATCCTAGAGATAAAGCCATCGGTGATCGGAATAAGGAGTGGTAAGTTATACAGATACTTGATCATATATCGGTATACACTTCGCTGATGGAAGTTTCAGAATAGCATATGGTATCGCATTAAGGCATAATGGGTTGTACCGATTGCCAATGGATCAATCAGAATGATTTACACCGATCATCACCAGAACACATAATATCGGTAAGAGGTATTTTTTATTATACCGATACCTGATAAGGGTATCGGGATAGCATACATAAGGGTATCGGGATAACATACAGAGGAAAAGAAAATCACAATTGCATTGGAATCAGTTATGCCAATAATTGTATAACATAACGGATTGGCATGAATGCAGGAATGCTATGGCGATGTGACGTGCATGTCGGGATTTTTTACACCGATCATTGGAACAACATATATCGATGGCACCAAAGTGCGAAATTAATCTCGGAGTGATGTACAATGAAGAAGTGACCTGTTGTCAGGAATTTTAAATCCCAATGCCACTCAAAATTAATACACACCTTGTGCAAGATAAAAGCAGTCCAGGTAGGAATGACATTTTTATTACTAGCAAATTTATCTAGCATTGGAGTTCTGCATGCAAAGAATTTGCAGAAAGATTTCAGAAGATGGAGCCATCTGCATCCTCCAGTAAAAGGAAATCCAATAAAGATACAGAAGCAGAAGACAGATGATAATCCTCCTCCTAGAAAGTTAAATCAAGACTTGCAAATACAGCTGAAACTATTGAGGAAGGTTTTGGCCTTAATCTAGGATGCATGAAAAGGCTTTCATTTACAGAGTTCAAGAGTACTACACTGCTGACACGACATATAATGGGTGGAAGTTGGCCATTCATAGAAGGGAAGAAGGGCCTCTGACTGAAGAGCATGGACCCCCATTTAGCGTTGAGTTGTTCAGATCCTATTTGGAGATGACATACATGTACTGTGGCCAAGTTGGAGGCATGGAGGTCCCTGAGTTAATGAATGAAGGTCCTATGGTATTGGCTGCAGATGTGCAAATGGCTGAGCCCAGGCCATATCATTATGCATCCTATGTGGCAGAGAACATTCATGAGACCTTCAATAACATTAAAGAGAGTGAAGTACCAGTATTCAAACATTACTCACTGCTGATGCACATGTTACTGTTCTATGGACAGAGAAGGAGCATTTAGCCACAGCAATTGAAATTAAATTTGCAGAACAGGGATGGACAGGATCAACCTGTATAGTTGTGGACATGCTTGTGGGATTCTAGGTATGCCTTTTCTGATTATGTGAAGTTTAAAAAACTCATTGTTTTGCCATTGTACTCATTTTTTGGTTATTCAGTGCATTTGTCAATTTCTGAGGATGTTAAGAGATTTTTGAGGCTTAAGGAGTTAGGTCTAAAAGAAGTTGTGAACCATAACTGGGGAGACTGGTATGTTTATAGTGAATTTACATGTTTTAGAGTTTATTGATTTGAAGAAGCACCATATGGATTGCCAAAATCTGTGCCTCATAGGATTGCATATTTAAAATTCTTAGGCAAATGAGCGTTTCACATGAAAAGCATTTTGGAGGTGCATCAAAGAAACAAACTTTTCTACCAGGGACATTAACCTTTGGAGATTTCACTATTGTTTCTTCCTAAGCCTATGAAATAATTGACAGAAAGCTAAAAGAACAGTACCACATGGAACATCATACCACCAGAGTGAATTATGATCCTGAAGGGTATATTCATACTAGCAGGAAAATGCAAACATCGGGGGAATTGGATAAGAAAAGACAAGAATTGATGCAGTTAATTGAGGATGGACATGATTCAGGGAAGAAATTGCTGATGATGCTATTTCCAGACATTATATAACTGGGCAGAGAGATGAGCCTGATAAGAATGAAAAGATCATTGTAAAATTGGGTATTCATGAGGATCCTAGATTAGAGAAGTTTGATAGTATGTTAGAGTCAAGAAACAAGGAGTTCAAGCTGGACATACGGGGAGTAAATGATATTTTCTTAGGATAAAGATTTGTGGAGGAGGAATAGACCATGTTATTATGAGGTTTGCACCCGCCGCATAAAACGCCTGAGATTATTGATGTTGAAAAGGCCTTTGAACACATGATGAGATTAAAGGTTGGTGAAACCAATCCTATCGCCACAGCAAGGATAGGGGTTGATGTATCAAAATTAAATGAAGGTCAGATTATCAGACTGGTCAAATAGAGTGATCAATACAGGGTCATGTATGAAGAATGCTTCACAGGAATTGAACAGCCCGTTCCAGTTCTACCTGCACCAGATGAGAGCCAAAAATGGAAAAAGAAGTCTGCCAAGTTGCAGAAAGAAAATAAGACAATGATGAAACAGTCACAGGTAGTAAGGGCAGGTACAACATGTTTTCTGTTGTCTAACAGATTTGAAAACCTCAGGAAGCACCTGCATGTATTGTGGGAATCCTACACAAAGAATTCTGATAATTTGTTGTCCCATGAACATCTTAAGAGGAGGTTGGAAATGAAGCTTGATGATGTCATGAGAGACAATACAGGTCAGGATGAGCTAGGGAAATTATTGGCTGATCATGCGGAGTTTGAAAAGGAGTTGTCTGATGATTTTGAGTATTTTAGAGAGCCTATCAAACAAGGCATCCCGCCCCTGAGGAGTAAAGATGGAAAAATTTATGACAGACATGTTTTGATTGCAAGTTGCCAACAGTTACTGGAGGATGCTCTTACTGCTGCCCGGGACAATGGCCTTGAACTGAAGAGAACAATTGAGCATTTGGAGTGGTTTGTGGAGATGGAGCATTCGGTCAGGAACATGATCACCGATGCAGACACCTATGTTTCCAAAGACTATCTCAAACACATTACCGCATGCAGCAACACATACTTTAATCATTTCCTATGTTTTAGTTTTATTATGTTATGAAGGGTTGCATCTCTTCGTTGAGAACTGATTTCTCTCTTATAAATAGAGAGACTTAGGAAATAGAAGTTACAGTTACTTTCTTTATCAAAAAAATACATTCAACATAATTGGTTTTTGGAACGCAATTTATTGAATGCTACATCTGCAAAGATATCTGATTTTTGATCTGGGTGAATATTAAGACTATAGCTGCCATACATTGATATAATCTATTTCTTCATCTTTTAGCTCAAGTTCTCTGTGATAAAACTTTCTTTAAAGTTTTCTTCAATATGTACATCTAACGAGATTATGCTTTAATGGTTGATTTTCAGTCGGACAAATCAAATTGAAACATTGGTTTTCAAGTTTCACTTTGTTTTAACTTTGTTTTATTGGTCCCTCAAGAAGAGCTAAAGTCAATAAACTAATTGAAAGTCTGAAATCAAATAAGTATAATTCATTTTGAAACTGTTGAAGTGATTTGTTTAATATTTAATTATTGAGCAGTCCCTGGGGTTATTCATCCGAATCAAGGGTGAAGAGATATCAATTTGGAGATATAAGGCACTGGCCTTATTTTCATTTAGAGAAGTTTCTATCAGGCATTTTCAATAACTTACCTATGTAAATCAAGCATTGTAGCACATTAATCACTATCAGTTTTCAAACACTTTATTTCAAGAACAACTATCTGTTATCAAAAGCCTTCAACCAAGATTAGGGTTGAGGTATAGTTTCACCCGCCTAGGTCCTGCAGAGCCTAAAGTGCAAAGGAATTCGATCTCTTAAGATCATTCCTGTCAGTTGGCCAAATTGAATTGGAATATCCTAGCCTTGAATTGGAATATCCCAGCATTGAGTTGGAATTTCCAAAAAAGAGCAGAGCCTGCCTTCTTTCTGAAGAATCAGCTATTCTCCAATATTATGGATGAGCATACATCCTTACAAGACCATCTTCTGAAGATTAAGGACATCAAGGATCAGCTTGAGGCCATTGGCCGTAAAATGGAGGAAGAGGACATGGTGGTCATTACTCTGAAAAGCATACCACTGACCTATGAGCACTTTATTGAGACGCTCAACATTACTACAACTGATGTTTGACCTGAAGTAATTGGCTCTAATACCATATTACAAAGTAATTGGTTAATATTTGATTGATATTAACAAAGACCGAGAGGTCAATATATACAAAAGACTGAACAATGATTCCTTAGGAAACAATCGTAAAGAATAGAAGCATTCTATTCTAGAAACATGAAACTAAATATTAGAAAAATTCTAATATTTACAGGAGATTACAATAGATAACCATTAGATACTAAACAGAGATAATAGAAACTATCTATTATCGTAATAAAGGTTTCCATGGAGCCTTTTTCAACAAAACCATTTTACACATATCGTACTATGGTTGCAATCTAGGTGATCACACCTCTCTCAGACATTTTTACAAACCGTTCGCATGCATTGTGCATGCTTCCACATTCTGCATATATATCTACCAGGGCAATTGCAACTATAACATGTTGACAAGTTGTAAAGCCAAACGCTCATTTTTCAATTGTCCTCTGATGTCAAGCATACTGTGTCCTACAGCTCCCATTTGAGGCTTGAAAATTTATACACAGGCTAGGAATACACTGGAAAAGGTTGTGGAGTATGGTTGTGCATTTCGTAAAACATTGCCAGCGCCTTTTCACCAACCCCACTTTGTGCATTTCTTGCAATCATACCATTACAAGAGACAACATCTCTCTAAGGGTATTGTCAAACAGCTCATGCACATTTTGTATGCGTTACATAACTACCAGGGCACTTACGGTCTACAGACACAACATCTGACAAAAACCTGTTTCCATACTTTGATGGATGTCCATATCATGTATCATACCTTGTATTTTAGCACAGGCTGGGATTACACTAGTAAAGGTAAACTGATCAGTTTGTTGCTGGGCTTGGCATCCCTATGTCTCTGCAATCTAAACATTTTCACTCAGTCTCAAACAATGACAAGTTGGTCATATTGGTTTTCCATGCTTTCTACTTTTAATTTCACAGTTTTTAGGTTCCAAGTTTGGCTTCCACGTTGTCCTTGGAATTTGTTGAAATTGCAATTACAGAAAGTTCTTGCAAAATTGGATTCCCTATTCTTATCATGTTTTCAGGAACTCAAAATGCCTATTGACAGAAAGTGGGGACTGATTTGTAAAATTATTTTGATGCAAAAACACAGTAAATAGTCATTCTGAGGGAGAAATCATACATAATCATAAATAGTCAGTGGGATTGAGAAGATACTGTGAGTTTCCTTCCAGAGAATGAAAATACATGTAACAATCTGGAGCAGAGACCAGTAAAAGTCTTAGCTAAATCAATGACTCAGGGAGCTTAAACCCTTTACACTAAGACAATGGGTAACTCAGAGTCACGCAGTGTCAATAAATGAGTGGACAATATAATACACAGTGCAAAGAATAGACACAGGGAAGCGACAAAGGACATTTTAAAACATCCAACAGTGCAAAATGTTTCAATGGTCGTCCATTCATTTTAGCAAGTTTGGACCATTGATGTGAAATCTTAGGTCCTCCATTTCAAGTAGAGAACGCCTGTTGTGTAAAAATGGTAACTGGTGTGAGAATCACTCCAACCAACTAGGGATCATCTTTCAGATCCAAAACCAACAACCGAAAGAGGGTTTTCATCCTCAATTGATCCTGGAAGAACTCGCAAGTTCAATCCTGTAGCATCCTGTTATATGTACTCTTCTACATAATCAAAATGAGCGCCCCAGGACCAAAAACACTTCGAAAAGCATCACGGCAAACCATATCACCATCTCAGCTGAACAACAACTGAGGCCAAGAAAAAATTGAAACTAAGCTCTCCAAGAACATTGAAGTCCCCTAACCACTACCAATTAGCCTACACGAACTCAAGAAATACACTAACAATCACACAAGCTAACTAGGCCTGAGAGGGTGCATAACACTATCAAATGGCCACTCTTGCAGTTTTAGTGACTTGCCTTATGTATTAAGTAAAAGTGGCTACTTTAGCACCTAGGGTTGTAAGCTTTCTGTGTCTATTTAAAACCATTACTGAAGATTTACTACATTTTCAAATAATAAAATTTGTCGCTGTTGTTTTTGGAAAGATTTGGTATTACTAAATTGAGTGTGAGTTCAAATCAAATTGAATAATAAGATTCATCAGCTATTGTGGATGATTTTGTTAATTGTCACATTTTTTAAGGGTTTTTAATTCATTGTTGCTTATTAAGTTGAGGATTATGTATGTTACAATAAGTCTGATTTTGTTGTAAGATCCTGTCAACTGTTTCAAGTGGGGGAAATCAATTAGATTTCACATAATATTTCTATTAGGGGTAGTACAGTGCCATACAAAACCTTAATGCAAAATTTACAAAACAATTTTTTCTAAAGCTTTATTTTCATCTGGTCAAATATTGTACAAATCATATATTCTTAAGGGTAAACATAAGAAGAGGGGATAAACCTAAATTGACTAGCCCCCAAACCAAATAAATCAAAAACAAATTACAAGTACAAGTAGCCTTGTCATAATGAATTGCTCAATGAAGAATATAATTGATGCAACTCAAGGCAGGAGATTGTGAGAAAAGACAACCACCGTCTCTCAAAGAGATGCCTCTGCAAATTTGGCTTGGTTATTTGCAAGGGATGTAATTGGTTGGCGTTACCAAACCCTTTGACACTCTTCTGCCAACAAACAAATTTGGGTTTCTATTCACTGCTCCGTCAAAACTTAGCTTTATGGCACCGTGCAGTGGTTTTTTTCCCTATTAAACTTGATCTTTTTCCTCTTAAACCTATAAGTGAGGAGCTTAAATGCATTTCATTATATATGTAATTGGATGCTTTCATGGTAAATAGATGCTGAGGCAGAAATCGTAGCTCACATTTTCCCTGCAGTAGATCTTCGTTTAAATGCTTTTGGTTTCAATCAGAAAACTTAGTTTGCCAAAAAACTTCAAAATTGTATACAAGGCTCTCTGTTATAAAGCCTACATTTGTTTTGGACATTTAATCTGTTCATTGATTTGCAGTTTAAATTTGTTTGATAGGTGAATCCTCTATGTGTGAGCTGAAAATCCTCACATACAATTACAGCGTTTTGAAAACAAAAACAAATTTGGCATGCAAGCCTTGGCTTGTTTCCTTTTATTTATTCTCTTAAGGTGTCGAAGCATAATAATGAAATTATGGAAAAACAAAAATGTGGAACCTAAAGAGTTTAGAGGGAATCCTATTCTTTATGATACATGCTTTTGATGAACATTATTTAAATCTAAATTTTGTTTAAGATGATCTTTAAATAAATTTTGTATTGACTAACTTAGATCTTACGATCGAACAGATTCAGTAAAGAGGGTTCATTCTCTCTTTCCCAAGCAAAAACAAGTTTACTGTAATGGAGATCCTCCGAAAAATCAGTTAACTTACGTAAGAGGATCCGAAAGAATGCTCCGCAGTGAGGTCTCTGGTGATTCTGTGCTGGGAACCGTGCTTTTTTTCTCAGCGAAAGAACCTCCCTCGTCCACTCCTGCATCCTTCTGAGCAAGTGGCGCAGGGGACTGCAACAACTGAGTATAATAGTTGTCTGCACCCTGAACGGATCCAACAGGCAGGGCTCCTTCATTATGATGCACGGATGGAACTCTTGGTTGGTGATGTTCATGTAAAGAAGATGCCGTGTTGGAAGCAGTGCTGTTATTACTATCTCTGGACTCTTTAACCAACCCATCCCTATAAAATGTCCCCCCATTCTGTGCTGCCGATGGGCCCTCCAGCATAGCGGGGGGCGAACCCTGGAAGGAATGAAACGTAGGGGACAAAAACATACCTAGAGACGTATGTTGCTGGTTTGACATACCACCTTTCTGGATACTTGCTTCGCTTTTCTGGAAACCCCCTTCTAGTCCCCCCTGTATATTACTGCCATTAGCATTATTGCTGTTACTATTAGTATTAGCATTAGCATTCTCGCTAGACACCATGCCATCAACCTCTCCATCAATCTCAGCTTCAGCATCCTCATCATCATCGTCGTCATCATCTTCTTCTTCAGAGGGAGAACCTGCGCTTCCCTCGCCCCCCATGACGGCAACCCTCTCGTTCCAATCCTGCTGGTTCGCAGTTCTGCTATTCCGGCCAACCATGCCCCTCATCTGCAAACCACCACTGTTCATGTTCGCGTTCATGTTCATATTCACTGCTCCGCCCCGCCGAGAATCCGAGTCCAGGTCATCAGGATTGTAAATGTTGCCCCTGAAATCTCTCTGCTGGGGAAGAAACCGCCCCCCAGCTTCCACAAAACCTCCGACTCCCATTGGCCTAGGATTTTTCCGAGAAGAATCTGATTCCCCCCGCCTATGGTTTACAGCAGAGGGCGGACACCTGTACTGCAAATGCTCGGCCTGGTATACTCGCTGCGAATTCAAAGTGTTGTCCATTCTCTGAGACGATACAAGATTCACCTCCTCCGAACCCATTCTACCGTTTCCCTAGGGTTTCTCCCTAGTCTCTTTAACATCTCACTTTTCTCAACATGGCAATTTACCAGCTTCAGAAACCAGTTCAGGGATGGAGGTGAAGAAATGAAGTATCATGCAAGAGAATTATGTAGAATTTCAGTACAAGGAAAGAAAAAACTACAACCAAAGCAAAAGAGAATGAGAACCAGTGGCGGGTTTCAACCGGGGTTATGATTAATAAACAGTGGAAAATTCTTATTCTTTGAACAAAATATATATTTTTTCCCCTGCTTTCTAAATCTGCAGAATATATGTTTGAGGATCTCTTTCTTTACATAGTACTTTTTGTTGTTTTCAAATTTGGGGAAGAAGCCAAATTCTTGTCCGAATTTCATGTATCTGTAAATGAGGAATGAGGAAGGCATCCATTTTTTTTCCGATCGCACGCCCACTCTCTCGTACGATTGAACACCGTAAAATCAAATCTTGTTGCCCGTGGAGAATGCAGTAGACCACTATTTGTTTCTATTGTTGCCTTTATAGTATTATTCTTATTATTGTTATCATTTTATATTAATTATAATTTGGAAAAGCTTGAAATTTTAGCAAGATAAATTTGGCATGTGTTTTGTAATCAATTAATGTAATATTAAATCTGTTATACTTTGTAATTTAATAAATTTGGTATAATTATTGTGAATTGTAGCATTAAATCTTTATATTTTGTAATTATAAAATAAAATAAAATAAAAATATTTGTGAAATATTTACATTAGAATCTAAATATTTATATCTGATCATTTGATGAGAATTTAGAATCAGGGTGAAGTTTGTAATCATTGAAAAATGGTCATCTAGACTATAAGCCCATTTTTTAGCATTTTACTTAATTTATTCGTTGCTTATCTTTGATCAAATCTCAAAAAACTATGCATCTGATTATAACTTATCATTTGACCACTTTATTCTAAGTTTCTATTTAATTAAAAGAACTTGCTCCCTTATAATTAAATAAAGTCTCCAAAATTCTCTTATCCAAAATGTGCACACATGAAGCATTTTTATTATTTTAAAAATAAAAGAAAAAAGAAAGATTTTTTTGTCTCACATGAGGTGCATGCTTTCCAAGGTGGGCAAAATCTTCATTCTCCTCCACACATCTCTCACATTTTTTAACTCCATCATTGATCTCGATTGGGTGAGATGTTTGTGCACATGGATCACTCAAGATGCGTCCTCCACCTGTAATTAGGCCTCTTTTTATTTCTAATCTCAACTATCCATTTTTCTTTAAAAATGAGTGCTCTCTCCCCATTCTATAATCAAGGCCTTTATGCTAATGTTATGTTGCAAGTTTTTTTGGTGATTTTAGAGTACTTGGACCACTTATTTGGTATTCATCTTTCATCTTCATTCTCTTGCTTGCATTGTAGCTTCATGGCATACTAGCTTAGATTTCCTTTATGTTTATAGCTTAGATTACATAGATTAACTAGGAAGCTTTGTAATACTTGCATTCTTGTTAGCGTAGCTTGCATTTGCATTCTTCATTTAGCTTTCATCTTGCATTGCATTTGCATTATGATTCTTGGATGCTATCACTCTTGTTCTCATCTTTGAATCTCTCATTTTATGGTGCACCTTGCAAGGTTTGCATGGCTAGGTTCATTTGAGACCCACTACACTACTATTTTGCAACTTTGCACATCATAGATAAAGAGCTATAAGTCACCTCTTGAGTCTCTCTTTCCATGCGATTCTTTGGGAATAAGGGTTTATATAAATGTTATACATTTTTTGGCGACTGCAGTGGAGCTGGACAGCCTTGTCTAGCTCTTTATTTTGCATTTTTGTCACTTTTTTAACTTGTTGTTTTGGGTTTTTAAAATTTTTACAGACAAAAATATCGTGCAATACTTTCTACTAGAGTCAATACAATACATTGTCAATTTTATAATCATACTAGTTTGGGTATTTTGTCACACTTTTGTTTTGCAAATTATCGCACTGTTTGATACCAAGTATCGTACCGAGAAGAACTATCGCCTAGGTATACAGGCAAGTATTGTATGATACTATTGCAAACAAAAGTATAGCCTAGTTTGTTTCACTTAGCTAATTTGATTTCCAGTTTGCATTTTTGTCTTTAAAATTTGCATTTCAAAATTTTGGTTTTCCTATTGGCTCCTAATAAGTGGTTTTGCAAGGTATTTTCAAATTTCACTAATCCTTTTGTGCCCTAACCCTTGTTGTTTTACGTAGGTGCTCTTGCTTGCTCATTCACTAAGGACGTTTCTAAAATTTGAAAAAAGGGATAGTAAGTTATTGCAGGGTTTTCCAAGAAAAAAAAATTAAAAAGGAAAAAAAATAGAGTTTTTTGTGTCTTTATTTCATTTTCAAGTGTGGCATTAAACTTATTGTTTCTTTTCATTAGGCACATAAAACCCATTAGTAATGGCTCATTATTGGTAGGAGTGTATGCTTTTCACCTTTTAAGTGTATCATAAATCTTGAGCCTTCATTGAATCAAGAAAGTAGGTGGGATACTCCACTCTTTGGTGGTTTTAATTAACTTGCTTGGTGTGTTTGGGGGAAACATTAGGGAGTAGGAGAGTATGTTCTTCACCTTTTAGGTGAATAAAAAATCTTGACCTCCTTGTTGTGTATCCTTTTTGTTAATATCCTAGCGAGATTCATACCTTTAGAGGGCCTACTATTGGTGGAAAGATGCCAATAGAAATGACTCGAAGTGGGAACAAGTGAAACTCAGCTAACCTGACCCACCATAATCACAAACCCCTTGACAAAGGCCAAAGCCTTGGGAGTGTAACACTTAACTTCACTTAGTGAAAGTACTTATGGGATTGGGACCATGAGGAAATCACTAGGTGGGTATGCTCAGGGTACCCTTGTGGCCACGAGGTCCATTATTGACACATCGAAAACAAGGGGGTGTTATGAATAGGACCCTTACTAAACGCTCTAGGATTTAGGGGTCACCCTTTTTAGCTGCTCAATAACTTAGTGCAAGGATCGATCCTAGTGGACTACCCAGATCACCCCAAGATTTACACTCACCATATGTGTTCCTTTAGTTGTATTAATAGAACTTCCATGACAAAGCCAATAACTATTGAGGGCAACCACTTTGTATGAGGCATTGGGGCATCAAGTTGTGGGCTAAGGTATTGAGTAATGAACCGTGACCTTTAGATAGATATTGCTTGGCATGTTTTCAATTTGAGTTAGAATTGCATAAATCTATTGAACATACACATGATGGTAGTATTCATATAATTTTTGCTTTAAAACTTCCCAAATGTTTGTATTGGCAAGGTTGCTTTGTCCCTTGTCCAATTGCTTGAAGACGTGTTTGTGCCACAAATTACATTCAAAATATTACATTGTTGTTACAAATTGGAAAACACTCTATTACACCTATCACGTTGCTCAAACAAGTGAAAAAATTGTAATTAAACATAGGTTTCATAGTCACAAAGTCACAAAAATGATCTATGTTAAACTTATATCGCATGGCTTATTTGAGAAGTATCACATGATACTTCTGGACTACAAAAACTATTGCACTGTTAGACAAAGTCTATTGCGCTATTACTTTACATTATGTCTCATGGCTTGTTGAGAATCGTCGCATCACTAAAAATTGTTGCTACAGTATTCTAGAATTTGTCATACAAAATTATTTGTTCAACTTGTATTGCCTTGCCTTCTTAATTCTATCACATGAGTATGTTGCTTATGAAACCTAGTCTTTGATTACATTTAGCTAAATAGGGGTGTCTACACTTGGTCCTATTGTGTCCTTAGGTAGAAACTTACATGTTTATTTATGTTCTAGGTTGAAAATATTAGCTTGGCTTCTTGGATGCAAACTTGGTTTCATCGATTATTCACTTGTCAAACCCATTTATTTTACCTCTTTGACTACTTGTTATGGGCCTTCTTGCCTAGATCCTAGCTCAAGTCATCATGTTGTAAATTTCTTGGACACTTCTGACAAACTAATATCATTACAACCAAGCTCATACGAGGACAAGAATTATGTAAATTAATGGCTAAAAATCAAGAAGGAATCAGTGAATAAAATTCATCAACTTTATTCATAAGCTTCACAGAAAACCAATTTTCAGACATTTCTTATTACCCCACTTACAGTGAGTGCCTTGAGCACCTCACAGATTAAGCAAAAAGAACCTTGATATTGAAATCTGCCAAATATGTAGTCATTGATGATGTTATTTACAAGAAAGGCTTAGATGGTATGTTCCTTAGATATGTTGCCAAAGACTAGCAAGAGAAGTTTCTTCGTGCCTTTCATGATGAGGCATGTGGGGGGCATTTTTATTCCATAGTGACTGCTTTTAAAATACTTCAAAATGGGTATTATTGGTCGAGTATGTTTGGTGATGCATATAAATGGGTTGGACAATGTGAGAAATGTAAAATGTTCTTAGGGAAACCTAAGCTAGCAGCACTTCCCCTAAGGCCCTTAGTCATAGAAGAACCCTTCAAATAGTGGGGTCTAGACTTCATTGGACCACTTAACCCTATTTCCAATGCTAGGCCTACCCATATCCTAACTGATACTGATTATTTTTCAAAATGGGTTGAAGCAGGGCCAGTTAAGAAGACCACATCTAAAGTTGTGTACAATTTCTTGAAAGAAAATATCTTGGTTATATTTGAAGTGCCTAAGAAGACAGTAACTGAAAAAGCTCAAAAATTCTCTTTGATTGAATTACATCTTTTATGTTATGATAATGGAATAAGACTTTCACATGCCTCTGATTACTTTCCCCAAGGGAACAAACAAGTGGAATCTTCAAATAAGAATCTCATTTATATCATGAAGAAAATAGTCAGTATGAATTGCGAAGGACTGGCACAAAAAGTTATGTGAAGATCTATAAGCTAACCAGACAAATTCATAGAGAGAAATTGGGATGACACCTTTTGAATTGGTGTATGACATAGAAGCACAACTTTTACTACCCCTTGAATTGGCAACTGCCAAATTATAGAAAAAATTAGAAGATGAAACATTCAAGAGTGCATTGGAGAAACAAATATCTCACCTCATGAAAGTAGAAGAGGAACAAGAAAAGGTGGTCAACCATATCACAGAACACCAAGACAAAGCTAAAAAGATCTTTGGTTGCAGAGCTAGGCCTAGGAAGTTCATGGAAGATGATAAAGTATTGTTGTGGGAAAAAGGAAGGAAGGAGCCTAAGGGTGCTCATGGGAAGTTCAAATTGCTTTGGAAGGTCCCTTTCAAAATTAACATAATCCTTGGACCTAATTCCTTCACGTTGAGGTACCATAATGGAACTGAATTGTCCCTGTCTTATAATGGATAGGAACTTAAACTTTATCAACTGTAATGATTCTTCCCTTTTCCCTTTGTACATAACGTATATATTTTGTGTGGCATCTCATTTTTAGTTTCCATTCTATTTTTTCCATTTCTTTTCCTTTCAGCCTCATTTTTGCTATGTTTTATGAAACCAAAGAGTCTGAATTCATCTTCAATACCTTATAGTTTGAATCCTCAATCAAAGCTAGTTGTTACCCATGTTTTGGTCTTAACCTTTCGCCCTTTTATTATTATTATTATTTATTTTTATTTTTATTGTGTTCTCCATCCTAATCTAAACCTTGAACTTGAACTCTTGAACCAATTGGTTCAAATTTCAAGGTTCAAAGGTTGAAGTTACCTTGGTCTTGTTGGGACACCTATATTTGCACCTAATTTTGCGTCATTTTTCCTTGAACTTGAACTCCTGAACCAATTGGTTCAAAGTTCAAATTTCATTACTTCAACCTGCATATTGTTTAAATCCTGACAACACCTATGGTATAGTTGGATTTTGGTTCTCTCCTTAAAGTTTAACTTTGAACCATCAAGTGGTTCAAGTTTAAGTTTCATAATAGCTAGACTTTCTCATCATGACAGATATATACATGAGCATTGTATCCCCACATTTTAAGACTATCAAACTTGAAAATTGAACCTTTCCCATGGTTCAAGGTTCATTAGTCCTAAAGGTATGCGAACAATGACAAGTGGTAGTATGAAGATCATCAAATCTTTTCCAAGAAGGCAAAAAAGACATGCATTAATTACTAATTGGTGTGAAAGGTGGTAAAGTGATTTGGTATGTGGAAAGCTAAGAAGTTATCGTTAATGGTTAATGTAAGCGTTAAATACAAGCCTCTAATTCCACAAACACTTCAACATGATCATTGTTTATTAGTAACACCCTAAAATGACTGAGATTATTCATTCGGTATATTTGCACAAGGTGATCTATTGCCTTCTAACTAGATGGGGTTTTACTATATGCTCTCAGAACTGAGAGTTCAATAACTAGACCAAACTAGTACGAAGGATTCAAATGCAATCTAATCTATGTTTTTGATGTTTTTGTATGTAACGATATGGATCAATCTAAATGATTTTCAAATTAATATAATAACAATGAAAAGAAAATTAAACTAAATGAGTGCATTGTAATCTAGATGATGAGCATGTAAAAGAAAAGGAGATTCCAAAATACTTGAGTGATCAATTCAATAGCAATTCAATACTATTCATATGTATCCCCCTCAAATGAGAGGTTGGGGTTCTCTTTCATAGAATCTTGGATTTGATCAACAATCAAGATTAAATCGAGTGTACGGTCAGATTGAATGTGAGATTGAGTCCTCTATTTTTTATAGATTTGAATGAGATGAAATAGGGGATAAAATTGATCCATTCAAATATGTGCTCATAATTATTTTCTAATTAATTAAATAATTAGTTTCAACAATTAAGATGAGCATATTTGATTAAATTAATACATTTAATTCATTTTTCATTTGAGATGAATTAGGAAAGAATATTGATCCATTCAAACATGTCATAATAGAATATTCTAATTAATCAAATAATTAGTTTCAACACTTATGATCTGTATATTTAATTAAATCAATGTATTTTAATTCCCTTTTTATGTGTAAAGAGGGTGGATTAATTTAATTAAAGTACTTGGAACTTATAATTAAATTAATTCAATTAGGAGATTAATTTAGCTAATTTCAATCAATATATAGGAATTAAATAAAGTATGTGATTAATACAAATTAGAGATTTTCTCATTTGACACTTAGGTCAAGTAAAGATTATCCAAATAAAAAATGCCTAGTAAAATAGGACTTAATTTGATCAACAAATAGATGTTGAAAGATTGATGCATCGGAATTGGTTCAGAATGCCAATGTGCCAATTTAGGGGTATTACATTTGCCCCTCTTTGAATAAATGTGCAAGCAACACATTGATTCAAAGAAAACAAAAGTCTAAAGTATAGATCAAGAATTGAGATTGATGACACATAAACCAGTTGATGAGATTTTAGGGTTATCTCTAGAATGAAGCTTAACCCTCGGGAGTCTAGATAGAACCTTGTTGATTAACAATTTGTTCTCCTATTATGGTTTACAACCTGACTCTTTTGATACCCAAGGTTTGAAGAAGCAAAATGATGTCACCAACAAATGGGTCAGTGTATGTGTTCTATCACTACCCTCTAAATTACAAGGTACAACTTCCTTAGGACTTGCAATGATGTGCAATGAATATGTCTTTCTTAGATCAGAAGTTTAAAGCAGAATAAGCTCTTAACTTGAGAGTAGTAAAGGCTAACCAAATTGCTTGTAGACACAAACAACTTAGGAAAAATGGATTTAGATAACTCACAACCCCCAATAGAATGTTTTTCATGAATTATCTTACAATTTTATGATCCTTAATCCTATTCTAAATGCAGATTAATCACATAAATGCAAAAGAGGAAAGGAAGAGAAGATAAACATGAGGGCAAATGGAATTGCTTTAACTGTTAGACTTAGTTGAAATGGAATCCAACCAGTTGCTAATAGATCAATCCATATTTATTCTTCAATTCCTAATGAAACTACTTTTAATGTGCCATGGAACAAACAAGAGGAGAGGCAGAATCGTGTGCGAAAAAAGTAAATGAAATTATGTATACTATAAATACCATGGTGAAATGGAATCCACGAGATGATCATAAAATCACATGTAATCGTCCTTCAACTTTCAATGCAGAACTAAACTATGAATTGAACGAGCAACAAAACATGAAGAACAAATTAGGTAAATGGAATTACAAAGCTAATTCACTATCAAGTTTGCCAACTTTTTCATTATCATCAGAAATTACATTTATAATTTTTTGTCATTCCTCAGTTCTAGTAGTGCAATAGTCATATAATAGAAAGAAAATATGAATAAAACATGAAATATCTAATCTACAACATGGTATGGATGTGTGGCATCTTTCCCAGTGATGATCTTGATCTCATGGCACCTCTGAGAACACCTGGCAATCGTTTATCTTCATGAGGCTTCAAAAACCATGTAAGGATCTTCATTTCCTTCATATTCTACTGTTGGTGCCAAATACATATAATTTGTATCACAACAATCATAGCAAATCTCAATTCTGGCCAATGATCTTAAATCAATGATCATGATTAAAACCTAACAATACTCGTTATTTTTTCCTTGTCACTTCTTCACAATTGTCATTCATATGTTACTCTTAACTTGTGAGATAATGAGATTATTAGCTCTCGTTGTTTCATTGTCTTGACTCAAGGTTACCATTAACTGCCTGTAATGGTGCAACAGTTTCAAAATTTGAATGTCTTGGTTACTTTTTGCAGCTTTGCCACTTAAAATCCCTTAGCTGCATTACTGTACGTGATGTTGTGATCACCTTACACTTAACCACCTATACACTTGAATTGTGTCACACTCTAAACCCTTCTATCCAAATGATTCCATGAGTTTGGAATGCTTGGATACCAGCTTAGAGCTCCCTATCCATGGAGTGCAAGAGAGTATATTTCAAGAATAAAAAGGCTCTCAGATGAGCTTTAGAGATACTCTTCTTGCTAGTAAACCATGCAATGGGAGGTTCCAAAGACAAGATGCAAGAATGCAAATGTCCCAAGGAGTTCCTCAAGAATGCAATGCAAATGAAGATTAAGCTAGAATGAATATGAAAAGTGTAGCTATGCTAAGCATGGATGAGAGTGTTACGATACCATTATTAAGCTATGTGAGATTAAGCTACATGTAAAAATGAAAGCTAAGCTAAACTAGAATGCCATGATGCCATGGATGAGAGAATGTAGACAAGAAATAGAAGTTCTCCACAAAGCTCCAAAGAAACCTATTAGAAAACCTGCAGCATAACAATATTCAAAATGAGGATTGGATCGAGGGGGAAAGCTCTCTCCCTTTTAAAGTTGTACGAACAGTAGAGATCAAGATGAAGATGGTGGATGATCAACAGTGGAATTTGAAAAGAGGAGTGATCCATGTGCACACACAAGTCAACCAATAGAATATAAGTTGACTTGTCATATAAGACAAAAGTCACAAAGCCTTTTCTTTTAATTGCAAAATAGAAAAAGGACTTTATGTGTGCACTTTAAGTGGGTTAGAAGAATGGGGTCTTTTATTTAATTAAAAGGGGACATGTTCTCTTAATCAAATAATGAACTTAGGATAGCATAGTCAAACTATAGGTTATAATCAAATAAATTGATTATTAGCAATTTGGTCTAGGTAAGTGATTAAATTAATTTAGCCAAAATGTTGAAAAGGGGGCTAATAGTCTAGATGACCATTTTTAGGTGATTACATTTGCCCCTCTTTGACTAATGCGTGATCGATCTGGGAACATATTATGTCAAAGAAAATAGAAAGCCAAGTAGGTAGTGATAGATATAGATATCTGATTTTGAAGAACAAAATGTAGAAAAAGATAGCAAGTCCTAAATGTACAGCCTGATAGTGGTAGTACTGAACACTAGGAAAAGATGATGTCAGAATTCAAGAAGAATGCTAACACTTAGCAAAGTAGATAGATCGAGAACAAGTGAGAAGGTCAAACAAATGCTCCTAAGAAATAGATAGTTGTAGCAATCAGTGATAGAGTATTTCTGCCCCCTCGGGATCGAAATTGAAATGAGGTAAGGGGATGCAAAAACTGGCTAGACATGAGAAAATTAGAATATAGCAATGTCCAAGATGACAGATAGATGATTAGAACCCAAGAATGACTATTAAAAAATTGATAAAATGCCCCAGTTTGACTAGAGTTGACCTTGAAGGATATAGCATAAAAATTAGGTCGAAACGAGTAGAAAGGTGATTTAGACATGAAATAGTGAATTGATGTAGATATGAAGTATGGAAATGATGAAGACATGAAGAAATGAAGATGCCCCAGTGATGATTTGGAGATTAGACCTCAAAAGGTCAGCTAACTGCTTAGAAGAAAGTAGAATTTTAAAAGACAATTTTTACCATCAAGATGAACTCAAATTTGGATTTCGATCCCGAAAATGAATCTAGTACGTTGAATTTATTTAAGAGGTCAAAACTTTATATAATGTGATGATAAGATAGAAAAGAGATGAAGTGAAAGATTAAGAAGGTGAAAAGACATGAACAAGAAGAAAGTAAAGAAATATATGAAAGGAGTTAGCTGATATGTCCACAAAAAGATGAAGAGAGAGCTCTCCCCATATGCAACAATGCAAGACTAAGCTAGAAAATGAACCCAAAATGCAAGCTAATATGCAAAGTGGTTTACCAGCAAGAAGTGCATAATATTTAGACTCTTAATTTCATCATTGAGCATTGATTAGGGACATCATGAGATCATACAACCATCACTAGTATAACTATGAGGATATGAATATGATCGATATTAGATAGGTATGTGGAAATCCAATCTAAGCATCAAAGACATGTAAGTCAAGATAACTACGCGATTAGATTTCCTAAGTTTAATTTAGCAAGATTACACCTATATCAAGGCATAAGCGCAAGGATAAACCCCAAGTGCGGTCTTGCGAAATAGTCAAGGATGATACATTTATAAGTCAAAGTGTTGAATAGGACAAGCACGAATGCTTACAACACTATAGACAAACAAAGTATACCCACAAGCAGAAATCAAGAAAACATGCCCCATGCCCCTAGTCTTCTAGTCAATGACATCCTTGAAAGACTATTAGGGATGAAACATAAAGAAATAAATCGTCATAGACAACACAAAAAGTAGATAAAGATCAACATAGCTCAGTTGTTTAAGTGTTAAAGTGCGTGTGTGTAAGTCACTTGGCCATTTCTTCAAGACTTGATTTTGATGAAGGCCGTAGGTAAACTATCTGAAAAGTGTTGAAAAACACTTGATGTCAAGGTGGGGGGAAGTGTTGAGAAACATTATTTTGTGAGTTGTCAAAGAAACCCTAATGCACAAGAATACCTCAATAGGCAAAGTAGCTATGCCCTCGAGATGAGGACAAGAAACAATTTCAAGCCAGGAAATGTGTAGTGAAATGGATGATTGAGACTGATGGACATAGGTGCAAGGGTTTCAAGTAGTGCCTGTTTCCAGGTTTTCACCACTTGACAGATTTTATTTTATTTTCAGGGTTTTTTCAATTTTTTTGTATTTTTTATTTTTTATTTTTTTGGTGATACATCAAAGCACCTATTGCTAGGTTTTCACTAAGATGATCTTTTTTTATGACATTTTCTGATTTTTAGGATTTTTTTCAGGATCATATGTGATTTTTTTTTGGAATTTTTAGAATAATTTAGAGATCACTAGTTCTCAAGCAAGATCACATCATTTTCTCCCAATGTCTAGCAAGGTATAGGACACGATGGAGAAACAAGCCGATAGATAAGCAAAGATGCATAAGAAAGGAATGTGAAGCAAGTGAAAGTGATCCTCAAGGACTGACTCCTCAAGAGTACCCAAGCTAGGGAAAGAGGTGAAATAGTCATATGAAGCATGTTTTGGATAAGCAATGGAAGAAATGAGCAAGATAGCATGTAGGATAAGCAGTGAAGCCAACAAGTGAGATAGCATGAAGCATGTAGTCCAAAAGAGTAGACATGTCAAGAGACCTATGAGAACCATGTTTCATTTATTATGATCAAGACCAAGGGGCCAACTATATAGGATAGCAATGGGATAGAGCAATAAAAATAAAGCTCAAGATGGAGGCTATGAGGGAATGAGAAAGCACAAATAGAGAATCTCATGGATAAGATAGCCAATATGCAAAGATAGCTCAACATTTTCAAGATCAAAGAGAGAAGAGGGGATAGATGGATGATGGAAGAATTACGCATGATGCCTATTTGCTAGGTTTTATCATGGTACTTATCTAAGGTGCCACAAGAAGTAGTTTTCACCATAGGATAAATTTATTTCTCTTTACTTTTGCTACCAAGGTGCCACAAGAAGTGGTTTTCACCAAGGCACATTTTCATTTTTTTTTCATGTTTTTTTTTTAAAATTTTTTTCTTTTGAATTTTTAGAAAGAGTGCAAGTTGTTTGAATGTAGATAGTGCTCCTATAGAAAAGATAAGTCATGATAAGCCAAGACCATAGAAAGGTATGCTCAAAGGTGTTGATAGGGTGATGAAAGAGAAATGGTAGTAGGAAGAGTATATGGAGGATAAGAGTTCATGTATAGAAAGTAAGTTTAAGCTTTAGAGGATTTCATGAGGGTAGCTGAAATATTGGACAAGATCAACATTGACACACACCTTGAAGGGTGTTGGAACAATGGAGGAATCATGGATGAAATAGCTTGAGATTTAGATGTATGAGGTGGTAGAAGAGATTTGGAAAAAAGTGGAGCAGAAGGCCTTGGAATAATTTTAGGAAGATTTTTGGAAGAAGATGGAATGGAAGCCTTTGGAAGCTTGAATGTCAACTTTGAAATATTTTCAATATTCAAGTCTTTTAAAAGAGACTTGGGAATCCACATAGCTTTAGATTTTCCTCGTTCTTTGGGTTCTTGAGAGTGCATTTGTATAATGATGAATTTAGGAACCCATATTTTCTTTGGTTTAGCTCTTTGAGTAGTGGACCTTTGCGGTCTCTTTTGTGCATTCTCCTTCTTAGCATTCACATGTCCATTAGATGGGACATAGTGATCTTTCTTTTTCAATGGATTCTTATGTTTATTCTCACTTCCAAAGGAATTGGGATTTGTGGATGAATAAGGATGATATGACTGGTTTAGATGTATAGATGGGTGAAAAGTCATCAAGGATGAGTGTCTTTGTTGATCTTGAGGTATTATAGGAGAGCTAGGGAATGAGCTAGGAGTGAATGTAGGAGATGGAGGAACATAAGGCCCCAATATGGATGGAAGGTTTGAATGCTTTAGCTTAGATGGATAAGGACCAAGGATAGATTTAGAAGATGCAAAGGGATAGTGGGAAGCGATATCAAAATCTTTAGAGTGAGCAACATGGTCAAAGCCATCAATAGACTTGCGAGTAACTTTGATAGGAACAACATTTTTAATAGAAGCACTTGAAGCTTGAGCACAATTTTGAAGTGGATATGGAGAAGTAGAAAATGCGGGGATGCTTTGATCTTGACAAGTAGCTTTGGATAGCATATGAAGAGAACTTTTCTCATATTTTTTAGTAAGCTCAAGGGAGATAATGGAGGTGGTATCTTCATCATACTTAGGAGGTGGATAAGACATAGGATATGGAGGAGTGACATTTTGAAGGAGATGAGAGGGTGCTTGATCTTGATCTTTCTTAACATTTGTAGCTTTTTCATTTTGAGAGCCCTCTTGACATGGAGCCACTTCTAAGGACAAGGGAGAATGAAGAGTGAATGGAGTAGTGCTTGGATTAGGCATAGTAGTGCATGAAGGTTGAGGATGTTTAGGATTAGTAGCATGGAAAAGGTTTGTAGCCAAGTGAAGGTTAGCTTGAGTTTCTTTTAGAGGTAGCCCTTGAGGATACATGTAGTCAATGTGGAAAGCATTAGGTTCTTTATTTGATAGAGGCATGTTGGGAAATATTTGAAGTGTTGGGAGATGCATGAGTGTTGGAAGAAGTGGAAGATGTAATGGAGCCACTACTAGACATAGGTTCATCAATGTAATCTTGCTCAAGAGAAGTATCCTCAACACATGAGTCACTAGAGGTTCCCAGATCAACAATCTCATCATCAATGAGATCTTGGATTTTATGTTTCAGCTCTATACAATCAGAAGTAGCATGGTCATTAGATTGATGATAGGCACAATAGGTATCTGAGAATGGATTTCCATAGGAGCTAGACGTAGGAAACATGATGAGCTTGGTGCTAAGAAGTGTTCTCAAAATGTCATCATAAGAATTCCCCAAGGGAGTAAAATTTCTCTCAAAAGTATGTCTACAGTCCTTTGGTTGTTTCTCAAGTGAATAGAATGCATCCATGTCTTCATTATTATCTTGGTCAAAGATAGGTCCATCATGAAATTTTGGCATAGGCTCAAAGGAGGTATCACTTGCTTGTTCTCTAAAGAGGTCTTTAGATCTAGAAGATGAAGACATTTGATGTCTTGAAGTAGAGCATGTAGACTTAGAAGAAGAGGATGACCTCAAAGAAGGTGACTCACGTGCATGTAAAGACCTTAAGGAAGATTCATGTAATGATGCAATCTTCTCCTCCAACCTTTTCTTAAGTTTAGACTTCATTTCTTTCACGCGCTTAGAGAGATGAAGGTAAGAAAGATCATTTGTCTCTTATAGTTCATTGTATTGTGCATATAGATCTTGAAACTCTTTAGTGACATGGAGGATATCATGATCATCTAGATTCAGTTGAAGTTTGGTAGCACAAGGTTTAGATCCCATAGTTTTAGATGCAAAGCCAAGCATAAAAGAGCCTAGAAGATAACTTGATGTTGAAACTATAGGAGGTAGATTATTCACTTGCCAATATAGTAGAGAGAGATTAAAGTGACTTGTCAAACAATATGTCCAAGAAACTTACGACATGAATGACTCAAGTCAATAGCTAGGCAAGATGCCCAAATAGCCAAATAAATAGAGCAAGCAGGGTGACAAGTGAAAAACTTTCCCAACCCAAGAGTGTAGTCAAGAAATCAAGGTAACCATTTTAGCAAAAGGATAACTAGCAAGCATGCATAGACCATGAAGATAGAAAGACCAAGAGCACCAAGACCAAAGAGTCACTTTAAGCATGTTCAAGAACTAGAGACATAAAAAATAAAAATCAAATGATGAGACTCCCCTTAGCAAGCAACACAAGAAAATGTTTGCATTTGATGTTTTGACTTGGTTGACAAAGTTTGACAATAGTTGATAGCATAGCAAGTTTGATGTTCAAAAGAAATTTCTTTCCAAGCAAGATAATGACACATGGAGTAGTCTTCAAACAATCAAGCAAGGGACAAAGCAACCTTGCATGATACAAGCATATGTGAGGTCTTAAAAGAAAGCCGTATAACTATCATCATGTGTATGTTCCAAAGATTTCCACAGGTCTAGCACATTCGAGAACACATCAAGCAATATCTACCTAAAGGACATGGTTCATTACTCGACAACTTGGCCCACGCTTGATGCTCCTTCACCTCACACCAAGTGGTTGCCCACAAGAGATATTGGCTTTGTCATGAAAATGCCATAAGCATAACCAAGGGAACACAGATCGTGAGTGTAAAATCTTGGGGTGATCCGAGTAGTCCACTAGGATCGATCCTTGTACCAAGAAGTTGAGCGGCTAAAAAGGGTAGTTACTAACTTAGGATCTTTAGATAGGGCTTTCGTTCATAGTGTTCCTCTTGCTCCCAATTACAGGACACCTCACCTTGCAATGAGTAACCAATCTCGCGACCACAAGAGTACCTTAAGCATTCTTGCCTAGTGATTTCCCTATGGTCGAAATCTCATAAGTGATCACACTAGGCGAAGACAAACACTATGTCTACCAAGGTTTTGTGTCCTTGATAGCCTTGAGTTTATAGTAGGTTGGAAGAGCTAGGTAATCTGCTTGTCCCCACTTGGGTCATTCCTCTCAGGTTGTCCGAGAGCAAGCCCTCTAAAAGATTCTAAACTACACAAAGAGTGGATCAACTTTTGGAAGTCAAGATTTCTGATTCACCACAAGGGTGAAGAGCATACTCTCCTATTCCAATCATTTTCTCCCAAACACACCAAAAAGATTCAGTTGCCTCTTACTCTTGAAATCAAATGGTAAGTCAAGATTTTTGATTCACCACAAGGGTGAAGAGCATACTCTCCTATCACCAAAAGATCCCAATTGTAAGTTTTAATGTGCCTAAAAATAAACAACTAGTATATGTCGCACATGTAAAATTAAAGAATAAGAAAAAATGGGTTTTTATGCATTAGGCAACCTTGCAAACAATCATTAGTAGCCCTTGTGCATTTGAAGCTTTGACATGCATTCTTTTTATGTAATGTTTCAATTTTTTTCACAAGGATGGCAACCTGCAATCACAACTTGTTAGCACCAAAATTTAGTGTAAAATAACATAAAAATGTGCAATAAAAAGTGGTTAGTTGCCTCAAAAATCCAATTTATCTTCCAACCAAGTGCATGCAAAGAAAGTGTAAGTTAATCGCAAATGCTCTCATTTTTACTCTTTGATTTTGACCTAGTCAACAAGATTGGACTTGTTTGCTATGATTTCGTATCCAAAAATAAAAATAAAAAGAAGAGACCCCTATTAAAAATTAGAGAGCTTTCCAAAAATGCAAAAAATTTAAAAAAATCTCTTCATTTGCGCTCTAGAGATCAATTTTGTCAAAATAGGCCAAATTTATCAAATTGAGTTTTTGATCCCTAATACGACATCAAAAGTAAAAACACAAAGAGAGTACCCCTCTTAGAATTCAAAAATCTTTCTAAAAATATAAGTTTTTCCAAAAAATGCACTGATTTGCGATCAGAAATGACTTTTTATGAAAAACAAAGAAAAATCATAACTCCTGCAAATCATGTCAAAATTCTCTAAAAATCGGACTAAAACATTTTGGATATGTACCCAACCTATAAAAAAAAATTTCAGAATCAAAATTCAAGTGGTTTAAAAGATACGATCAAATCTTTAAACCAACTATATTTTTGGCCTTCAAACCAATCTATTTATGGGTTGGCCTTAAAATCAAAGTGATAATCCTACAAAAGCACTTAATTAGATCCAATATGCTGCTGTAAAAAAACCAGAGATGAAAAATAAAAACAAATGGAGCTAGAAACTTGATTCAAGCCCCACGGTGGGTGCCAAAAATGTACACTCGAAAGTGTCCCACTCTAAACCCTTTTATCCAAACGATTCCATGAGTTTGGAATGCTTGGATACCGGCTTAGAGCTCCCTATCCATGGAGTGCAAGAGAGTATATTTCAAGAATAAGAAGGCTCTCAGATGAGCTTTAGAGATACTCTTCTTGCTAGTAAACCATGCAATGGGAGGTTCCAAAGACAAGATGCAAGAATGCAAATGTCCCAAGGAGTTCCTCAAGAATGCAATGCAAATGAAGATTAAGCTAGAATGAATACGAAAAGTGTAGCTATGCTAAGCATGGATGAGAGTGTTACAATACGATTATTAAGCTATGTGAGATTAAGCTACATGTAAAAATGAAAGCTAAGCTAAACTAGAATGCCATGATGCCATGGATGAGAGAATGTAGACAAGAAATAGAAGTTCTCCACAAAGCTCCAAAGAAACCTATTAGAAAACCTACAGCATAACAATATTCAAAATGAGGATTGGATTGAGGGAGAAATCTCTCTCCCTTTTAAAGTTGTACGGACGGTAGAGATCAAGATGAAGATGGTGGATGATCAACGGTGGAATTTGAAAAGAGGAGCGATCCATGTGCACACACAAGTCAACCAATAGAATATAAGTTGACTTGTCATATAAGACAAAAGTCACAAAGCCTTTTCTTTTAATTGCAAAATAGAAAAAGGACTTTATGTGTGCACTTTAAGTGGGTTAGAAGAATGGGGTCTTTTATTTAATTAAAAGGGGACATGTTCTTTTAATCAAATAATGAACTTAGGATAGCATAGTCAAACTATAGGTTATAATCAAATAAATTGATTATTAGTAATTTGGTCTAAGTAAGTGATTAAATTAATTTAGCCAAAATGTTGAAAAGGGGGCTAATAGTCTAGATGACCATTTTTAGGTGATTACACCACCTAGATCACCTTTCACAACTTGGCAAGTCAAATTTGAAAGTCATCTTTAACACCTACGACATTGTGATGATCATTTTAATGTTTAACTATTACCATTTTTGCTAGCTTGCAACTTTAAATGTCTTGAATTCCTTTTAGCCTGATGTTGTGATCACTGCTTTTGCTCTCTTGCAACACTAATCTCAAGTCAACTTTAATCGGCTACAATGATGCGATCATTAGCTTTTACTACTTTGCCACGTTAACTCCAGGTTATCTTAACCATATGCGATCATGCAATAATTGTTTGACTTAATTGCCATTGTCTTTTGCAACTCAGAAGCTGGAGTTTATCTAATCATGTACGATGTTGCAACCATTAGCTTTGATTGTCACTTAATGCTCTTTGCACTGTCACAACTTGAATTTCTTGAAGTCAAAACTAAGTCGCAATCATGTGATTTGATCCTCATCTACTGATTAAGAATCTATTTCTAAGGTCAATTGACTTTTGAACTCGTGATGTGGAAATTCAGATGCATTTTTTGTCATTGATTTGATTTCCACCTTCACTCTTGCCACCTTTGATGTCTTCAACATGCTTTAGAATATAGAACAATAGATCAACACAATTTACAAACCTCTTCTCATTAGGGAAAGCTTGACTCCAGCCAAACCTTAATCACTTAGCTACTTGAATAATCGCATGCTCACATGATTTTCTGCCTAGTTTGCTTGATGGGTAGATGAGAAGAAGATCTTCCTAAAGGTAACCTAAACTCAGACTCAATACATGACATTGACTTGACTACATCTTAGAGCAAAAGGAATAGAACTAAAATCTAGGCAAAAAACACCTAGATACTAGTCTTATAGAACAAAGATTGTCAAAATTCACAAGATTATTCCCAGAATGAGACTCAATCCTCAGGAGTCGGGGTTAGAATGCCCCGATACTTATCCATTAAAAGATGACAAGATTAATCATGACTCCTAGGATTATCCCCAGAACGAGGCTTGATCCTTAGGAGTCAGGGTTTGAATGCTCTAATACTTGTCCATTAAACATTGATTGAAAGAAAACTTAGATTTATCTTCATAATGAAGCTTAATCCTCCAAAGTCCAGATAGAATACTTGAATACTGGTGCATAAAATATAACAAAATCTAATAATGAGTTGTAGGATTATCCTCAGAATGAGGCTTAATCCTCAGGAGTTCGGATTAGAATGCCCCAATACCTACCCAATGATCTATGACTATAACTGTTATTAATTTGATCAGTTGATCAATAATTAAGATTAGATAACATATGATTCCAGATAGAGGGAACAAAGATGCCCCAAGTGATGAGATGCCCCTAACAATTAGGACATTATATTTAGATTAAGTTGAAGCCAGTTTAAAAAAATTGAATGATGTAATCATCCTACCCCCCAGGAGCGAAAACAAAACATGATACACCAAAATAGTGATGTTGAACATTATATTGAAAGATATTGATGCGATTAGAGATTCAGAAGAATGTAGAATAGATCAAAAGAGCACGAAGAAAATTTGAAGTTGATTTAGAGTAATTTTGAGGTCTAGTTGACCAAGTTTGAGTAGAGTTAACTTTTTATGACAATTTTGTAAAATTTGGAGAAATGTTGAATTGATGATGTTCCAAGATTCATAAAGTATCAGAAAGATGTATTGCACAAGTGTTCAATCGTGTCAGTCCCAAAAAATTAAAAATGCAATTTTGACCTATTTAAGTGTGTCAGTTGTCGCCTTTGATCCTAAAAATGAGTTCTAATCAGTCTACTTAGCTAGAGGAGTGATTTTCATGTCCATATAAGCACTTTGAAAAATTAGGTCACAATCTATATAAGGGCCCAAAGGGTCAATTTTCAAATCATTTGTGCATTTCTCTTTTGTGGAGAAGGAGCTCTGAGGCAAAAATGGTGGTTCCCATGCACTCTCACTGATCCAAATGATCCAAATGACACAACCGACTGACAGATTATGGACCTCTGATGAGTAATCAATACACCATGTAATCATTTCAAATTTCATTATGTTTTGTAGATTTTTATGTGTTTTAGGTTTGTTTGACATTTTTTGTATGTGGGGTCCTCACACGAGGATTTGGTTTCTCGTGTGAGCCTCCAAGATACCTCATGCGAAGAAGTGCCACTAGGGCACTTTCTTACACAGAGCATAGGGTTTCCTCAAGTGGGAGACACCCATCTCTTGCATGGGAAACCATCAATCTTGAGGTATGTGCGTGTAGTAGTAATGTTTGCTCATGCGAGGGTGTTTTCTTGTGCAATATGTAGATGCGTGTAAGATTTCAAAATATTGTGCGAGTTTTCGAACATTTTTTGGGTCAGTTTATGTAGAATATCATGTTTTTCATCTTGTTTCACGTCATTTTTGGTCATTAAAGTATGTTTTCGGGATTTTTTAAGTAGTATTAGCATGTTTATGTTATATCGAATATTGACCGTGTTATGATGTTTTCTTGTTCACAAGTTAACATTCCAGATGTAGGATTTCAATCACATTATCCTGACATTGGAGCATTGATTAGGCAATTAGATGCAGTGGAGCTGACACACATTGTGATGCAATGAGAATCTGAGGGTACCCCTATTGGAGGTAATCTAAATCCCTACAAATAACCACACAACGAAAACACAATACAAGATACATAATCTGATACTAAATGCAACTCTTCATTCGTAAAATAACTATTTACATGTAATGTGCCCGACTACAAGGTCTTCTGGGTTTTGGCCAAATACAATAGAAATTACAAAAATAGTTTTAAAAGATCCCTCAAGATCCAATTCCAACACTAGCTACTCCAGATCCACGCTTTGTAGAAAACCCAAGGAAGATCTCAACTTGTGCTCGCTAGCCCACCAAGCAACCTCCTTGTTTCCCAAGGCTCAGCTACTAGCCCTTCTCAAAATTCACTCTTATGCACATACTCTTATCCAAGCTAGATGATAATTACCAAAGAAAATCCATAAGACCCCCTACTCATACCCAACTAAGCCACAGGTCAGCCTATCCAATTACAAATTAAATAAACCCTTACATAAATACACCCCTCGAGGCACAAGTTGGCTCACAATAGAAATTAAATACATATAACCAAAATTAATTGCATAAGTTGGCTGACCATAGACAACTTGGTTAACACAAAACCAAGTACATTTTGACTCATTTTTCGATGAAAATTGGTCAATTTTTTTACTCTTGTTGGTTGAATTTTTGACCAAATACTTTGTCTCTATTTTTGTCATAAAAAAATTGACCAAGTCTTGTAGGTGTTAGAATTGTGACGATGTATTTGGTCAAAAATGACCTCCCTGGTTAATAAGACCATTGGTCAAAATATTGACCAAGTTTGGCCGAAACGTCAACCAAAGCATTGACTAGGATGCCAAACCCACGATGACTTCCTAGTCAATGCTTTGGTTGAAATTTCTACTAAAGATTGGTTGAAATTTTGACCAATGCTGACCCTTGATTGACTAGCATGCCAAACCCACAATGAAAAATTTGACAAATCTTTGGTGGAGATTTTGACCAACATGTTTTGTTTACTTTTTTTTTTTTTACTGGAACATAAATATCCAAAGCAATCACCAACGGCAACCTAGTCATTGATTAGTTTGGATATTTATCTTTAGGTCTTTGGTGGGTCTACCACCACCTTGAGATGAAATTTCACGGACCTATATTGATGGCACTACAAGTGGCTACATATGGATGACATTCTCATCTATCAGGGTGTCTCATTCCCTACATCTAGACCATGGAGAGGGAGACAATATATGTTATTGCTTGATTAAATGAATCTAACTACAAGAGAATTGCATTGCCTTAAGTAGTAATTGCTTGAGGAGATGTAACCTCAGACTCATGAGTAACCTTAACACATCATCATGTCATTCACTTTATTCCTCTAAAATAGTACATAGTGGATAGTTGTAGTAACATTTTGGCGAATAAAAAATCAAGGCATAATTTAAGTATATCACATGTGCATTGGTTGATCCACCAACTGCTGGCAAAATTGAACTTTATAGACAGTCTGAGAGAGTGGGCTTAGTTACATCTTAAATTTTGCTAGGGTGACATGTCACACCTCCCTAACATTGACAGTGACTTATTCCTTTATGAAACTAAAAGACCTTAGCTAACTAATAGGTGTCTTAGTCATGTTTGAACTCTTAATCAATAGACGAGAATACAGGAACATGAAAGAATCACTACACGAGTTAATGAAACACGATATTATCATCTTGCAAACTCCTCTAGATCCTATGGGTGCTAATTCCTTCCAATATAGAGTTGACAAAGTTTTTTGGCAGTTGTATTTGGTCTGTGTCCTTTAACTTCTTCCACACATTTTGCAAGGGCCCTCTTAACAAATAAGCATCCATTCACATTATACCATTAATAACAATATGATAGTATAATAACCATGGACAATCACATACCATAATTATTCATTATTTATAACATATATACCATAATTAAGTGAAAATATTGTCCACACATTAAAATTTGATGGAAGTAATGAATAGGATAAATAACCTAAAATAATACCAATTGCGAGACTCATAACTTCCTCCATTACACTTTTAGTTACCCTCACACAAACAAGGGCCTAATATTAAAATATACCACATCACATCTATAACCTATGAATTTTTACTCAGTACCTTTTTTATTGATTTTAATTATTTTATTGTTTTGGTCTGAGTAGAATTTTTTTAAAGAGTTTCAATGTCTTCCATCTCATCATCAACATCTTCTACCTCCTCCCTTGCATCATCATTCTCATGGTCCTGCCAATACACAACTTAACTAAAAACATTTGAAAATTCATATCAAGCACTGCTATTATTTCAATCTTACGTGGAAAAAATGAAAATCAATCATTACCTCGTGTCGATGTCCAAAAAATAAGCAGGCATTTAGTATTTACTAGTTTATCTAAAACAAAACTTATAAAAGTTGAACTAGACTTACATTAAGTGGCATATCATTGTTAGACAAGTCATATTCTAAAGAAATATCTTGAAGTTCTCTTCCTGTCACTTGCTTCTCCTGCCGTGTCAAACCCCACAATTTCCTGTAGCATCAATTCATCATTCCCTAAATATCTCATACCAAAATGTATTATGCCTTTCAATTGTAATAACTCATTGTATCTACCTTGACTATTTCTAACACAACTAATAGATGTGTATAATATGTCAAAATATGAAACAACATGGCATGTCCTCTGGAACAAAACATATTGCGGTTGTTTGGGGGAAGAAATCATTAAAATGAGTGCTCTTCTTTGTAAAAACCACTCATTCAGAAGTTATCAATTTAGGAATTGGCATGGTAATAGGTTCTAAAAGACCATCTGGCTATAATGAATTCTCTTTCTTTGGCAATAAAGATGTAAGTTAACTTGTGTTGGCACCTCCAACCTTTACCTTAGAGATTTGACTACTTCTAAAGCTAAACCAAATAATGGATATATGATGACATGATGGAGTTTGGTGCTAAGACAAACATGTTGGCTCTAGTTTCCTATATAGTAAAATAAAATGAGCACACCCATTATTTAGCATAGTAATATAGTATATCATTTTAAAGAAAACTCTTGCCATTATAAAATAATCAAGAAGCAGAGAAAGGTCAAATCAACTAATGAATTGAAAAATAATGATTCAAAAAAGCTACAAAAATTAGATGTCATAAAATGTAGTGGGATACAATAATATCGATAAGCATCTTACTTGGAATCTTGAGTTATGCAGTGCAACACAAATAATGACTCCATGGTCTTAGGTCATAGAAGGTTATGGCAGTCTGCATATCTAATTATTATGTCATCCAAGAACTCAGAACTTTTATTCCCTCCCTGTAATCCATCTACATAAAATTCTTGTTTCAAAAGTTTCAAATTCATAATTATACCCTCAAAACAAGCTACAAAAATCATGAGCAGTAAGCAAAATAAAAAAGTGCATTTGATGCAAGTTATTAATTCCTTCAAAGTAGCTCACCTCTATATGAAAATATACAATTTTTGGTGCCAAGTCAGCCAGTAGTTATAGAATACATCTCATAACAAGTCTTCCTAATATCCTCTGCAAGCTTCAAGTTTTCTATGTCCTCGATAGTCATTAAACCTTCTTCCATTGCCCTCTATTTTGTCAGGCCTCTAGTTGCCCCAAGTGCAAGGGTGCTAGGTAGGAATACCTCCAAATACAATTACAAGAAAAATTGTTGGGTTATAATAGAAACAATCGATCAATGTAACATGAAACATGAGCAAGCAACTCATTTACCTAATTCTTAAGTTCTTAAGAATGATGATAAAAACATGACATTAGTTCAATTGGGAATCAAGCAAATAGATTGCAATCAACTCTTCCATTAGTTAAATTAGACTATATAAATCATTCAAACATCAAATGGGACAAGAGAATAAAGTCATAGAAAATGCTTCTAAAATAACATCTTACATCTAAATAACAATAATAAATACTTTATATCTCAAAAGACCATAAGTGATACTGAAATGTTCTCATTGATAACCATTTTAGTAGATATGTAAAACAATTAAGGGAGTGTTGATAGTTTTTTATTAGATTATAAAGGTCACATGCCAGTACAAAAGAAGAGAGAAACTATTTGAGACACATTTTAGGTACTATTTTTCAAGTAGAGTTTCCTTGTTATTGCATATAAGTGGATGATAGAGTTAAAAACATCAAGAAACTTTGAGTTAAGAATTTGCAAGATTATAGGTGCAAGGTGCAATGAAAAGTTAAAGCAAGAGAAGCGTTCCCTTTCGATGGGATAGCTGCCACAGAAATCTATCAAGATGTTTAAAGAGAAAATATATTAGACATGCTTCAGGAGAGATTTAAGATAAATAAGTGCACAAGACTAGCGCATGACTTCTACTAGGGCATGTGTTAAAGTGCCTAATACCTATATTAACATGCATGATAGTTTCACTATATGTCTAAAGTAATCATCTCTATATTGATTAAAGATAAACACTGATCTTTTGTATAATACTGATGTTTCACCTATATAAAAACCATCTAGATGTAGTAAATATTTGGTAAATTTTTAAGGTTCTAAAATCTAATTTCTTAATAAACTTTATAAAAATAGACAATTGAATACTAAGAAAACATAACAAATTCATAAGTCAAAAACCTCAATTGATAACAAGAAGTCATAGTCACATAATTAATAATAATATGATTAGGTATCACAACAATTGCATAGAATTCATCTATAATGAATTCCAAAATGTGTATATGATATTTATTAATAATGTGCAAGACATCTTTAGGGATTTAGTTTTTGCAAACACTTGAGCTCAACATCTTTTCTTGCAATGATTTCCTTTAATTTGGAAATCCATTCCTTGAGATCTCTAACATCCTTGCTTTCCTTATTGCTACGTGCAACAACCAGTTCCAAACTGGACACTCTCTTTGAAAATTTCAAAGTGTTGATTGTCTTTGAGTAAGAGTCAATGTCTAGATTGAGACGTACAAACATGAGTGACTTTGCTTGTTCACCTAGGAAATCCTGAAGAATTGGGCTCAGTTTGTTGTTACAATATGGGACATGTGCACTCTTATTAGCTAAAACAAATATAACATCCCCAAGAGTAGAGATAGATTTGTTTATGTGTGTTGCTTCTTTAAGTCTTTCCCCAATGACCTCTAACTTATCAATCCTCTCACTCCCTGCAAGAACAATCAAATGAAGGCATCCTCTTACACTTATTCCACAAGATAAGTCTTTCCCTTATGGTGGAACTCAACATTTTGCAAATATTTGTTTCACTTTTACCTACTTTCATTTCTTACCTTTGTATGTCCTAGATGGATTTTGTGATCAAAATAAGGAATCATTTATTGCATCTCTTTGTGTTTTGATAGAAAATAGCTATTTATCACTCAAGTCAAAGAATCCTATTGCAGAATTGCACTCCTAGGGCTTATTCATCAGATGGCAATATCCATTGATCAACCTAGGCCTTGGCCTTGTTTGAATTCACAAAGATATTCTCATTTTTTGAGATTATCTCTATAGCTACAATGATGAGGCCTTAGATATCAGGGTATCTTTCAGCAATTGCAATTTAGGCAGCTTGAAGTAGGGTATGATATCGCTATAACATATAGTGATTAGATTCATCGTTGTGTAGAGAAGACTCATTATCGATATGGAGAAGAGTGATGGAATGTAATTATTGCTATAACTTATAGTGATATATCTCATCGGCGAGTGAAGGATATGGAATTTCAGTATAGCGATGAGCGACAAGTCTTCATATATCGTTGTATGTTATAGTGATCATGGTCTATTGCTAAGTGGTGAGAGCACAAAAAGGATATAGTGATTAGCGATGAAACTTGGATATCATTGTAACTTATAGTGATGGATGGTTGTACTATTAAAAGGGCATCACTGTGAGTTGTGGCAATAAGTTGAATGTGATCATTGATCACATTTTTTGTTATGCAGATATAGCGATCATCGATGAGTTGTAGGATATAGCTATATGTTATAGCAATATTTCAAGTGCTAATATTGAAGGATGAAGTTTTGATATCACCATACCTAATAGCAAGAAGGCATATCAGAGATCATTGATGAAGGGTTTCTAGTATAGTGATGAGCAGTGGTGATATTGCCATTGTTATAGTGATAGACATGAAGTTAAAAGCAATTCACTATTTGTGAGAATTTCCTTTTCTCTGCGAGAAATCTCACTACTTGTGAGAATCCTTGTCATTCGAAGCACCTGAAAAACTTTTTAAGAAGAAGTAATAATATAATTCAGATACATCAAATAAAAATTCAGAGGAAGGGGTGTCAATTTTTTTGTTTGCATGTGAGAATACTCATTGTCTTGATTGGTACACACTTTTAAAGTAGGACATTTCTTTCATTATCATCTATTTCCGAATTCAGTATCTTCTTCAAAATCATATGTCTTCACCTTCTTGGCTACTCTTGGTTTTCTTCGTACTCACTTCTTATTGTGAGAATAGCAACTATTTTCTATAATTTAGAAGAAAGCGATATTGATAGGGATTTGACTTGTCGGGTCTAGTTGCATTCTAATTAGAATGTACAGTACAAAGCATCTGGATTATCAAATAAGTTTGCTTCTTTCACATGATCCAATATGAGAGTGTAGGAAAGTAGGTTTGTGAAATTAGGTAATTACAACCTTGATTGCACTAATATGGAGACAAGAAAATTTGTTATTAGACAAGTAAATTTTATTAATGGTGTGTCAAGTTACCTGCCTAGTTTCTCTACAAGACCATATGCACCTTCATCAAGCATCATGTACATACTACTGTAAACTTTAATTTACATATAACATTTAGAAACTTACTGCATTGGACATTGTTGCCTTCTTTAAACCTCTACCACCATTCACTAGCTTGCAATCTTTTGCATCATTCTTCTCATTAGCACTCCCTCTTCTCTTGCAACCCTTACCAACACCTATTACCTTAGGCTGGGGAACTCTTGCATCATTTTTCTCATTTGAGCCCTGCTTTTCCATGATATAATTAGAAGACTAGTATGTAACAACTATGACAATTCTTGTAAAATAAGAAAAATAAAATTAAAAAAGGCAAAATCTTTACCTCATTTTCCAATACAGATATGAATCAACATCTCCTTCAACCTTGGTAGCCAAAACATTAACCATTTTTAAAATCTGCATGACAAAATGGAAATTAAATCCAAAACAATCAAAAGAAGGCAAAATTACAACCATCAAAATATGGGGTTTCTACTTTGGTTATGGAATTGTATGCCTAAAATGTGAGCACACTTCTATGAGTCATTATATCCAAGATTGCTCAATAATGAGGTTTCCAATGGTAGCTCATAGCTCTCTATTTATGGAGTGCAAGGGTTTGTAATGAAGGCCCTCAGTTTGACCTAGTTTTTGCCCATGCAAGTACACCATAAAATGAGAGATTCAAAGATCAAAATATGAATGCAAATGAAGATTCAAGCTAATCTAAATGATGACAATGCAAAGCAATACAAGAAAGGAAATCTAATCTATGAAAGGAAATAACAATGCAATATTAATCTATGAAAATAAATATGGATCTAAGTTAATATGAAAATGCAAGGATGGAACATGATGATGGAAGTCATGGATGCAAGAGAAAAGAAGAGAAGAAGATTGAAGTGCTCCAAAAAAAGCTTTAATGCTCAAACTCCTCCAAAAATTGCTCTCCAAACCTGCAACATGATAATAGAATAATCGTGGATGCCCAAAAATGAGGAGAGGGCTCTCCCTTATAAAAAAGAGTAGACGATTAAGATTAAGAGGTGATAAGATTTAATCAAGGGTGGAGAAAGAATGATCCATGTGGGACAAAATTCCACCAATGAGAAAAGAGGAGGAAAATTAAATAGAATTCCACTTAGAAATATGTGCATTTAAGTGTAGAGAAAAAAGATTTATTTAATTTATTTCTTTTTTTAAGTGGGATTTTATTTAATTAAAAGGGAGCAAGTTCTTTTAATTAAATAGGAAATATTTAATTTAATTAAAAGAGGGGTTTTTGTCTTAATTAATTAAATGTAGATTAATTATTTAATTAAAAGAGAGGTTTTTCTTTCAATTAAATAAGACTTTGGATAAAAATGATCAAACCTTAGGAAATGTTAAAATAATTGAATTAATTACAATATGATCAAAGAAATTGATTTGAATTGATTTAATAAAATGTTGCAAACCATTGATTTAGGAAATTTGATAAATTGAATAATGGGGGCCCATAGTCTAGGCGACCATTTTAGGTTCCATGCCTTTGCCCTTCTTTGACTAATGTGTGATTGATTTGGGAACAGATGTAGTCAAAGAAAGAAATTAAAGTGTGAGATCGATTTGGTATCCTAAAAAAACCCAGATGTGTGGTTGATTCGGAAACACATCAGAAAAAAGAATACTAATAAATTTTGACTTAAAAAAGTCAAGCATAAAATTGATAAAACTGAATCAAGGATTGAAGTTGATAGTTATTACCCCTCGTGATCGAAATCAAAATGAGATAGAGGAGAAACACCAAATTGATAAATTTCATCAAGTCGAATAAAAGATAAAGTTCTTGATGTAAGATGAAAGATATAAGAATCACAGAACCAAGGTGGAGCATCAAGCATGAAATATTATGCTCCAAAGTTGAATTAGAAAAACAATAAGTGGGGTGAAAGCAAATGGAAGGTAGAAATTTGGAAGATATGAAAAGAAACAAAAAGAAGAAAGGAATTTTTTTCGTAAGAATAGAATGCCCCAAAATCAATCAACTATTTAAGATAAAAAATTTGATTGAGATCATGAAAGAAGATAAGGAAATGAAGATCAAAACATGACCACAATTGATTAAAAATCCACAATAAAGATGAAGGGAAAACCCTCTCAAACTCATAATGCAACCTAAAAATGCAAACTAACATGAAGTGTAATAATGCAAGCTACATGAAAATGCAAAGGTGTACTTGTAATAGAGAAAATGTAACATAGGATTTTGTGTTCATCATTCATTAGAGAATGTAAAAGAACTTATTTTCATTATTGGGCCATTATTAATGGACATCAAAAAATCAAACAATCATCACTAGTCACAAGTGCAACTATGAAGATATGAATGTGATTTATATCAGATTGGAATGTGGAAAGATTCTAACATAAGCATCAAATACATAAAGGTCAAGATGAATTTTATGTTAGCTTACCCAATTTAATGTAGAAAAACTATGCTTGCATCAAGGCATAGATGCCAGGATGACCGTAAGAACAATTGTGCAAAAATTAGTCAAGGATGATGCCTCAAATCTCCTAAGTGTTTCAAGGGGACAACAAGAGACACTCTAGAGTTTCAAGACCACACCCACAGGTAGAAAACAAATAAAAACATGCCCCATGCCCCCAAGTCCTCTAGCTATGCATCCTAGAGAGACTTATCAGACAAGGACACTCAATGAAAATCAATAACAGTTAGCACACAAAGAAAAGATCATGACATAGGTCAAGCATTAAGTGTTTGTATTTAAAAATTTAAGTGTGTTAACTGATACTGAGTTCTAAGGATAAGGATTGAATGCTTGCAAGCAAGTAAGATTGCACGACAAAATTGGGTAAGACCAAACTGATAAGTGTTGAAAGACACTTGATGTCAACGGTTGTATTGAAAACTATAGTTGGGGTGGCATTGAAAAACACCATTTGCGAGGTGTCCTAAAGACTAACATAGCCAAGAGACCAAAGTGAACATAGTTATGTCCCTTAGATAAAGACCAATTCCAAACCAAGGCAACAAGGACAAGGCATGATAGAGAAAGGCCAAGTGTCGAGGACACGTGCTAAGAAACAGGGGTGCAAAGGCCTTGAGTAGCACTTGTTTCTAGGTTTTCACCACATGGATTTTTTTTTTTTTTTTTGGAGATACATCAAAGCGCTTATTACTAAGATGATTATTTTTTAGGAAATTTTCCAATTTTTAGAATTTTGACAATATATCATTTTTTTGAATTTTTTAAATATATCATTGTTTTTTTTGTTTTTTTTCAAGATCAATAAATATGTACAAAGATGCCCCCAGATAGAATAGGCATCATGGATAGAACATCTTCAGGTGCAAGACATTGATAGGATCAAAGAGCTGCTCTCCCTCTATTGTAGACAGTAAATAGGCACTAGACCCAAAAGTTGTTGTAATAATGTAAGGTCCAAGCTAATTAGGTTCAAATTTACCCTTTTGATCTCTATTCTATTGATTCTTAGGATTTTCACGTAGGACAAGACCTCCCACCTGTAATTCTCTAGGGTGAACCTTTTTGTTGAATGCTTTTGACATGCACTTTTGATAGAACCTGGTCAAATGATGCTTGGCATTTCTCATCTAGAAGTCTAACTTGAAGTCTCATGGCATGGTAGTCTTCATCTATAACAAGACCTTTGAGGGAAACTTTGAGTGAAGGAATCTCAACCTCTAAACGTAACACTACTTCAGCACCATACGTAAGGGCAAAAGGAGTAGCCCCAGTAGGAGTACAAATACTCATTCTATAGGCCCACAAAGCCAAGTTTATTTGTAAGTGCCAATCCCTACCATTCTTATGAACTGTTCTATGTAAGTTTTTGAGAATGGTTTTATTTGATGCTTCTGCTTGACCATTTCTTTGTGGGAAGTAAATGGAGGACCAATATTGTTTCATCTTGAATTTCTTACAAAGTTGTTTAAGGTCCTTATTTTTAAATTGGCCTCCGTTGTCAGTGAGAATCTTGGAAGGAACTCCATGTCTACAGATAATATGATTTAGAATAAACAGAGAAACTATCTTGCCCGAGGCAACAAAAAGTAGGATAACTTCTACCCATTTACTGAAGTAATTAGTAGCAATGATAATAAACTTGTGTCCTCGTGATGAGTTGGGATGAATATGCCGAACAAGATCAAAAGCCCAATGCTAAAATGACCAATGAGAGATAGAAGGAATGAGTTCCCTACCAAGAGCATGTATCCTGGGCCAATAGTACCCCACCCTAAGCAACCGTTGAGCCATGGAAAGACCATTGGAATGTCCACAAATGCCCTCATGGATGTCAACTAACGCTTGATCATATTCTTCCTTTTCTTTTCTATTCTTATCTTTTTGAGAGTCATCTTGACATGGAGCCATTTCCAAGGACAAGGGAGTATATGAGGTTTGCATGATAGGATCTTGAAGGGGTAACAACGGACTAGCTAAAGTGGGCATATTAGACATAGCGTCACATGAAGGTTGAGGATCTTTAGTCTTAGAAGTATGATAAGGGTTTTCGGCCAAGTGTAGATTAGCTTGAGTTTCTTTAAGAGGTAGCCCTTGAGGATAATTGTAGGGAACTGCAAGAAAGAATTAGGACCTTTTTTTGATGGAAGAATGTTGGATAGCTTTAAATTTTTGGGAGATACATAAGTATTGGAAGAAATGGAGGTATCAAGGAAACCATCACTAGACATAGGTTCATCAACATGATCTTGCTCAAGAGAAGCATCTTCATTACACAAGTCTTTAGCAATTTCAACATCAATGATTCTGTCATTAATAAGATCCTGAATTATACATTTAAATACAATACAATCTTCTGTTTTGTGAACTTGGCATGTATGGTAGCCAAAATAGTGATCATCTCTCCACCAATAAGGTTTTACCTTAGGTTCATAAGGTGTAGAATATTTGTATGGTAAAGTAATTATCTCTTTTGTAGCTAAGGTCTCAAGCACCACGTCATAAGAAAATCTTAAAGCAGTAAAAGTTCTCTCAAAAGTATATCTAGGACTATTTTTGTCATTCTCATCTCGGTCAAAGATAGGCTCATCATGAAATATTGGCATATTCTCAAAGGAATTATTACTCAATTTCTCTCTCAAGGGATCTTTGGATCTATAAGATGAAGACAATTGATGTCTTGGAGTAGAACATGTAGACCTTGAAAAAGAGAAACTAGCAAGTCTAGATACTTTTTTATGGCAGAGGAGAACTCATAATCATTTAGACTTGACTGAGGTTTGGTAGCACAAGGTTTGAAGCCCATAGTGGTTTTGAAAGCATATAAAAGGAAAGAATCCTTAAGACTCAATTTGATGAATGTGTCCCCTTTTGTTCAAAGTGGGGAAGGTTCTAAACATTCAAGCACATCACACACACCAACAACCTATTTGAATTTCTATAAGGATGTACAAGCTCAACTAGGGGATGTCCTCGATATAAGCAAGGTGTGTGAGGCCCAAATCTATAAATGAAAGAGAATACTGCCAAATAGCCAGGAGGAAATGGTAACCCAATATCCACCTTCACTTCCCAAAAGTGTAAAGTTCTTTGGGGCTTAACCAAGATTGACTATATTGCTACTTCCAAGAGACCTATCTCTAGATTCAAGTCACACTATTTATACTCCACCCGAACATGAGAGTTGAGGTCTTCCCCTAGAGTGATCACTTCTCTAGGCAAGCCTCTTAAAATAAAAATCAAGATCTCTTATCTATGTTCCCCTCAAACTCCTTAACAAGGATGCAAGAAGAAGACATCAATAAGAAAATCTTGGGGATTAAAAGAAAAAAGGGGTTTTTTTATTTTAAGCTCAAACCCAAATGTGAATGATTCATTTTAAGTCCTTTTTTCAATGTTGGGAAGACAAACCAAACAATTTGACAAAACAAAAATAAAAAAGAATGCAATGATCACTTTTTATAATTCAAATGAGAAGGTTTGAAATGTGTGCACCTTGATTTCACATTTTCCAATTATTTCCTTTTTTGGCTCTTTAAACCTCCAAGTTACCTTCACAAACTTCAATCAAGTGTATGAAATCATGAAGAAATAGGAAAGTTCACATGAAAATATATTGAACTATTTGATTCCACAAAAAATTAAAACTCATATCATGCATTGAACTTTATGCGAATAAAGTGCAAGTTAATCATGATTTTTAACCTAGTCAACAAGATTGGACGTATATGCCCTGAATTTGGATCCAAAACCCTAAATGAAGAAAAGAGACCCCTATCAAAAATTAGAGAGATTTCCAAGAGCCATTTTGTCAAAACATACCAGTTTTTGTAAATCAAATTATTGAGCCTTAATATGATCTCTAAAATCAAAACACAAATAACCAACCCTATTTAGAATTTAGAGACCTTTCCAAAAATGTAGACATTTATGAAAAAATTGCAAATTTGTGCCCTAAAATGATTTTTCATGAAAAATCAAGAAAAAATTATAATTAAAAAAAAAACTCTAAAAAATTTAAAAATTTCATTGAAGCTTCTCTGATATGTCACCACCTTACAACAAAAAATTTAGACCAAAACACCAAGTCGTATGGGAGATATGATCAAATCTTTAATATCTAGGGTTTTTTTGTCTCTAAATAAATTTGCATAAAGGGGTTAGCTCCAAAAATATCTAAAACCAACAAGTAAAGGTGGTTTACCCCATGGTGGGTGCCAAAAAATGTATTCCTAAAATGTGAGCACACTTCTATGAGTAATTATATCTAAGATTGCATAAAAATGAGGTCTCGAATGACAGCTCATAGCTCTCTATTCATAGAGTGCAAGGGTTTGTAATGGAGGCCCTTAATTTGACCTAGTTTGTGCCCATGCAAGTACACCATAAAATGAGAGATTCAAAGATCAAAATATGAATGCAAATGAAGATGCAAGCTAATCTAAATGCTGATAATGCAAGAAAGGAAATATAATCTATGAAATGAAATAACAATGAAATATTAATCTATGAAAACAAATATAGATATAAGCTAATATGAAAATTCAAGGATGGATCATGATGATGGAAGTCATGGATGCATGAGAGAAGAAGACAAGAAAATAGAAGTTCTCCAAAAAAAGCTTTAATGCTCAAACTCCTCCGAAAATTGCTCTCC